>CM070516.1:3542694-3699402 GCA_036346375.1 Guadua angustifolia
GAGCAAATTATTTTGATTTAAACTATTGCATGCTAATCTGATAGAAATGAGTTTGAATAAGTTTTGGGATTAGCTAAATGCCTAGTTCTTGTATGCTACCTTGTCGATTTAATTGTAGGCCATGAATCCTTTGTCACCCTAGGTTATGGATTAATAGTTGGACATTAATAAATTGCCAACATGGGTTGAGTAGACCAAGTAGTATGCTTAGCCCCGCGTGGACATTTCTGATTTTGGAATACCAAAGTGAATATTGACTTAATGAGATATTGAACATGCTTTGTGAATGAGACATGTGTTATTGAGTTGATGATGGCACGTGGTGCAATGGTAAAGAACCGGGTGGGAAAATGATTTAGACGGGGCAAATGGCAAGATTGTTTCGGTGGGCCAAGAGTGGCAACTAGGCGGTCGATTTGGTTTTATTGGTTTTGGATAATTGAGATCACACTTGGTTAGTCTTGCCTCGGTCAACTAAGGACTTAACCTTGCGAGCATTTGAACTGAGTCTCTCATACTGCCACAAGCTCCGTGAATGGGACGGGCTTAGCTGAGTAAACGGGAAATCTATTCTTTGGTACTTGTCGTGGTGGTGTGAGGCCCGAGAAGCGGAATGAGAACACACGTGGCGCAAGAGGGGGCCACTGGTGTGGTAACCATCCTCCAAAGGTGTTGAAACCTTAGCGAGCGATTGGGTTTAGATGGAACTTTGGAAAGGCTTCGTTACGGTTATTTACCTTGGTGGTATTTGATGTATCTTGTGGGTAAAGTGTATAACCTCTGCAGAGTGTACAACCTATTGAATAGCCGTGCTCACGGTAATGAGCATCGCTTCATGATTACGGTCAAGGGTTAGATTTTCATGAAAATGAATTGTTTATGGAAAATGCTTGGGGTTGGTAGTGAGGAACTTGACATAGGATGGAAATATGTTTGTGATTACAATGTTTGTGAAAGCTACTATTCTTATTATTTGTTTTCTTTGCTTTGCAAATTATTCTTTATTATTCTTAAATCTTTGTCTCGCTCATGAACCATAGCCTATCCTTTGTACTAAGCCATGCATGTAGAATATTAGAATTGCATTCATGCATGACTTCTTTGAGTGCTCAAAGTACTCACCCCACAACAACACAACTTCAGATGAAGAAGAAGCAAACCCCGCCAGAGGAGGAGTATCGAGGAGCCGACAAACTAGGAGCGAGCCTGTCGGTTTTCGTGGCAAATTGGTTGGCGCCACGAGTTTATTTTATTTCATTGCTTTTGAATATTTTAATAAGTGTCATCACTGCAGGCGATTCTTGTAACTTGACCATAAGGTCAATCAACTAGTTTGAGTATTTAATTAAAGTACTTATTATTTCGTTGGATATGTTTGTGATATGTACCGATGTTGAAACTGTGTGCACTAGCGTGATCCTGGACTAGTGCTAAAACACAGAGGGTCCGGATTTGCAAATTCGGGTCCCGACAGAGGTGGTATCAGAGCCATACTGACTGTAGGACTGGCCCTTAGTTAGAATGGTCACAGTGAGGATAAAACTATTTTCTAAAAGTTAAAATATGCCAAGATGATAATGCAATCTCGACTTACCCCTTCTTTCTTTTCATACCCCTTGTTGAATTTAACACATATTCGCTTTGTTTAAAATTTCTGAGTTTCACGTGAGTGTCCTTTGGCATATGAGGATGATCCACTCTTTTGGTGAGCGCACTGGAGGGTACGCCGCGGAGCTTTGTCGTATGATGCAGCTACTTGGAGGTTATGACAGGCCGATCTACGGGGACTCTCAGAGATCGGGCAGATCGTGATATTGCAGGATGTCACTATCACGGTTTACGCTCGGGATAGGGCGAGGGCGAAGTCAAATATCCGCATCACCGCCGGAGGTTGTCATTTGACGCTGATTCGAGGAGACATCGCGTCTGGCGATGAGGCGGATTGCTCGTATTCTACCCCGGAGTTGGATGGCACGTTGTTCTCGTCACCACCCACGAGAGACACTCGCTGGCAAGGAGCCCATTGAGGAGGAGGATGCCACGATCACCCACCGGCCAGATATGTTATCGCTCAAGAGGATGTTATCGACGAGATGGTTCAGGAGCTGCAGAGGTCTCGTGGCGAGTTCCGCAGATTGAGGGCTCATCTGTTGCGAGACTTGTGAGTACTTGGCCCACTCTATCCAGAGGATTGGGGAGCTGGAAACTGGCTATTTACGGACCTGAGCCGGAGCCAATCTTGGAGCTACACGACAGACCGGAGGAGCCACAGCAGAGCCGCAGCCAGAGCGAGCTAGAGCCGAGCGAGTGGAAGTGAAGTCGAGCAAGTGGAAGTGAAGCCCGAGCCTGTGGAGGTCAGCAGAACCAGTGGAGGTTGAGCTTGGCAGAGGCGATCCAAAGGAGGATCGTTAGGATAGGTTTGTACCGGCACCAAAGACACCCGCTGGTATATCCACCAGAAGTTCGGTGGGGATGGCTCGAGGAGTGGCGTTAGGATTAGCAGCTTGAGACTCTGCGTTGAGTCGCGTCTTGGAATAAGAGTCACCCTTAGAGGCGTTTGACTCCTGAGTGTTAGCTCGGTTTGCTTCTTTCATGCTTGTGAGTGATCGGTATGTGTTGCAAGGCCTTTAGGCATTGTGAGCAACCATACCCAGATATTAATAAAGTAATAAAGTTAGATTTTGTGTTACACCTTCGTCCCCGCATAAGTACTCTATTACTTGTCTATTCTTATTTCCCTCTCGTCTCTAAACTATGGAGCAATCGGCAGATGGTGAACACCCGTGGAAACCAAGGAGGAAATGGAAGTGGTTCACGCTCAGCCGGAAACATCAATGATGAAGGCCAAGGAACCCAACCAGCACCGCCAGTTGATATGCAGAACCTTGGAGCCTTTCTTGCTGCACAGACTCAGTTAAGGCATGCTATGATGCAGCAGATGCAGCAGGTCACTGCCCAAGCCACCGCCGCCGCCCAAGCTAATCAGGTCAACCCAGTGCAGAGGCCACACTCGAGGCTGTCGGAATTCATGAGGACACGACCACCTACATTTTCTGGGAATGCCAATCTATTGGAGGCAGATGATTGGCTGAGGACGATAGAGAGGAAGTTGCACATCACCCAGTGTGAAGGCAATGAGAGGGTACTCTTTGCCTCTCATCAGCTAGAAGGAATTGCAGCTGAATGGTGGGAAAACTACTGCGCTGCTCATGAGCACCCACAGGACATCAGCTGGGAGGAGTTCACAATTGCTTTTCGGCAGTATCATGTACCCGAAGGCATCATGGAGCTGAAAAAGGAGGAGTTTAGGGCATTGAAGCAGGGCAATCAATCGATGTCTCGAGTATCTCAATAAGTTCACGCGGTGGCATGCTACGCGACCGAGGATGTAGCAACGACAAGGCCAGCAATCCGTTTCATGAAAGGATGAATTCAGGGTTGCAAGTGGGACTCATAACCCACACCTTTCCTGATTTCCAGGAGCTAGTGAACAAGGCACTGATATTGGAGGACAAGCGCAAGGAGCTGGAGGACAACCGGAAGCGCAGGATGGCACAGCAGGGAGCGCAGCGTTTGAGGGTTGCACCAAACCAGTTCTTCAGATTTCAGCCAAGGAATGTGATGACAACGCCGCCACCGGTACCACGACCTGCCGGACAAAATTTCCAGACCCCTACACCAGCTTGGGAAACGCAACTGCAGAAGCCGCCAGCCGTCAGAAGCGTTGCTTTGCTTCAAGAACGAGCCGGCACTTTGCCAACTATTGTCCTAAGAAGGGAGGAGGAGTGACACCAGTTCGCTTCAACCTTGGAACCACTCCAACGAAGACACCTGCGCCAGGAGCAAGTCGTGGAGTTACACAATCTGGAGCTGCCACACAGACTGTGGTAAGAGGCAGAGTTAATCATGTCACCGCTGATGCAGTGCAGAATACATCGGACGTCATCTTGGGTAAGTTACTTGTCAACTCAAGACTGCAATGCTTTTATTTGATTCGAGAGCTTAGATTCGCTTATATCTCGGATTTTTGCTGTGAACAATGGGTTGAAAATGGTGAACCTTAGGCATGTATTGCTAGTACAATCCCCGGGATCAGAACTCCGATCTGATGTAGGATGTTCTGGGGTAAAGTTGCTTATAGATGGAACTGAGTTCTTAGCGAACTTAGTGGTGTTAGATACCCAGACCCTAGATATTATTTTGGGAATGGACTAGTTGTCTAAGCACAAGGTTGTGTTAGACTGTGGACGAAGAGTCATATCAGTCGAGAGTCCTTGTGGGAGAAAAATCGAGTTTGAGCAAATCGCCGTTCGGGATGGACGCTTGATGGTCAATAGTGTGAAGGCCGTCAGCATAGAAGATGTTCCAGTTGTCAGAGAATACCCGGATGTATTTCCAGAGGATTTACAGGATGCCACCAGACAGGACATAGAGTTTGTAATCGAGTTAATCTACCGAATGTACCCGATAGCTAAAAGACCTTATCGGATGTCAACCGATGAGTTGGTGGAAATGAAGAAGCAGCTTGAGGAGTTAATGGATAAGGGATTTATTAGACCAAGTTCATCACCATGGGGAGCACCGGTTGCTTTGTCAAAAAGAAGGATGGGAGTTATCGGATGTGTGTGGACTACCGAGCTCTGAATGAAGTCACCATAAAGAATAAGTATCCGCTACCCAGGATCGATGACCTATTTGACCAGTTGAGAGGAGCTGGAGTTTTCTCCAAGATTGACCTACGATCAGGATACCACCAACTGAAGATTAGGTCGGAGGATGTGCCAAGACCGCCTTTTCGTCAAGATATGGGCACTCTGAGTTCTGATAATGTCCTTTGGTTTGACAAATGCACCTGCATATTTCATGAACATGATGAACAAGGTTTTCATGGAATACCTGGACAAGTTCGTTGTTGTGTTCATAGATGACATTCTAGTCTACTCCAAGACGAGAGAAGAACATGCCGAACATCTGAGGCAAGTTCTGGAGAAGTTAAGAGAACAACAACTTTTCGCTAAGTTTAGCAAGTGTGATTTCTGGAAGAACAAGGTGGAATTTCTTGGACATGTGATGACCACTGAAGGAGTCGCAGTTGATCCAAGTAAGGTAGAAGTAGTGTTGCATTGGGAGCCACCCAAGACGGTGACTCAAATCCGTAGTTTTCTTGGAATGGCCAGTTATTACCGCCGATTTATTGAAGGATTTTCAACGATTGCGAGACCCCTTACGCAACTGTTGAAAAAGGAAAAGAAGTTTACATGGACGCCGGAATGTGAACGGAGTTTTCAGGAATTGAAGAAACGTTTGACAACGGCACCAGTGTTAGTTCTACCGGATTTAAGCCAGAGCTTTGATATATACTGTGATGCATCGCGCCAAGGGCTTGGTTGCGTATTAATGCAAAACCGTAAAGTCGTCGCATATGCATCAAGGTAGTTGAGGCCGCATGAAGAGAACTATCCGACGCATGATCTGGAATTAGCAGCCGTAGTGCATGCCCTGAAGTTATGGAGGCACTATCTGATTGGAAACAGATGTGAGGTGTACACTGACCATAAGAGTCTTAAATATATATTTACACAGTCGGACCTGAACATGAGACAGAGGAGGTGGTTAGAATTAATTAAGGATTATAATCTAGGGATTCATTATCACCCCGGGAAAGCCAATGTGGTGGCTGATGCTTTAAGCTGAAAGAACCATTCTGTGAACATGTTGGTGGAGAAAAGCCAGGGTGAGTTGTGCAAAGAATTTCAAAAGCTGAAACTGGAAGTTGTGCCTAAAGGATTTTTAGCCACACTGGAAGTAAAGCCTACCCTAGAAGATCAAATCCGGGAAGGACAGGAGGACGATGTCAAGATTCAGAGGATTAAGTCTAAAATGGAGGAAGGCAAGGCAAAGGATTTCAAGCTGGATGAGAAAGGCACATTGTGGATCAAGAAGCGCATCTGCGTACCGCACAAGAAGGAATCAAACAAATTGATTCGGAGGAAGCTCATGACTCCAAGTACTCCATTCATCCAGGAAGCGCTAAGATGTATCAAGACCTGAAGGAAAGATTCTAGTGGCCAAGCATGAAGCGTGAAGTTGCAGAGCATGTTGCGTTGTGCGATACATGCCAAAGAGTCAAAGCAATGCATCAAAGGCCAGCAGGGCTGCTACAGCCACTGAAGATACCTGAGTGGAAATGGGAGGAAATCGGAATGGATTTCATTACCGGTTTACCGAGAACCCAGACAGGGTATGACTCCATATGGGTTATAGTGGACCGTTTAACAAAGGTCGCCCACTTTATACCCGTAAAGACTACCTATTCGGGGGACCGCTTAGCAGATTTATATATGTCAAGAATTGTATGTCTACATGGAGTTCCGAAGAAAATTGTATCGGACAGAGGTACCCAGTTTACCTCAAGATTTTGGGATAAGTTGCATGAGGCCCTAGGGACCCGTCTAACTTCAAGATCGCATATCACCCATGAACATGATGGGCAAACGGAAAGAGTTAATCAGATACTTGAGGACATGTTGAGGGCATGTGCATTGGCTTACACAACCTCGTGGGATAAGTGTCTGCCATACGCCGAGTTCAGCTACAACAATAGTTACCAGGCAAGTTTGCAGATGTCGCCATTTGAAGCGCTATATGGAAGACTTCGCTTAACGCCGTTGAACCGGAATGAGACCAGAGAACGCCATATGTTTGGGCGGATATTCTTCGAGAAGTCAAGAGCGAGATAGCCATGATCGGGAAAGGTTGAAAATTGCACAATCAAGGCAGTAAGAGTTACACCGATAATCGCCGCAGGATTTGAGCTTTGAGCCCAAGATTTTGTGTATCTCGAGTTACCCCACTCAGAGGAGTTAAGAGGTTCCACACTAAAGGGAAGTTAGCACCAAGATATGTTGGCCTGCTCAAGATCCTAAGTCGTGAGGCGGTAGCGTGTCACCGGAGTTACCGCAGTCTTTAGCAGAGTGCATGATGTGTTCCATGTGTCACAATTAAAGAAATGCCTCCGAGTGCGGAAGAGCAGATGCCGTTAGAGTCAGTCGAGCTGCAGGAGGATTTGACTTATAAAGAGTACCCGGTAAAGATCTTGGACACGATGGATCAAGAAATGAGAAATAAATCGACCCGCTTTTGCAGAGTCCAGTGGAGTAACCATTCCGAGAGCGAAGCAACCTGGGAGCGTGAAGAAGACCTGAAGAAGGAATTCCCCAACCTATTCCTTAGTCAGCCCTGAATCTCGGGGTCGAGATTCCGTTAAGGGGGGGGAGGTTTGTAACACCCCAATTTTTGCTTTTCTTACATTTAAGTGGTATTTTGAATTTTTGGGAATTTCTGGAATTTATTTGGATTTATTTGGATTTAATTGGAATTTTTGAATCTATTTTGAATTAAGCCATTTATCAAATCAATTCAATACTAGAAAAGTTAAAATAAAGTTTTGCTGAAAATATTTTTTATCTGAGTCACAAATGTCTTAAAATATTTTTGAGAATTTTACCAGAATTTTTATGATATTTTTAAGGCCTCAAAGGGATTAAATGATTTTCGGGAATTAAATTAAAAGGGAAAAGCCGGAGAAAATCCAAGCAACGATGTTGGGCGGCCCAACACTTGTCGGACGATGATCGTTACCGCCGAACCCTAATTACGCCCGCTTCAGAGTCGATCGATTTTGATCTTCTGTTGCCGTCGCCCACCTTTCCGAGCTTCGAGCCGTTCGATCACGCCATGGACGGCCAGGATCACGTCGTCTTCACCGAGTCCGGATCGATCGCGCTGGCCTGTGCCGCCTTCCGTAGCGCCGAAGTTCGTTAGGGCTTCATGAAATCCCGCACGCCAAGGCCTTATTTAATGAGCCGACCCGCCGCTTTCTCTCTTTACGCGCGCACTACGCCTAGTTTCCGTGCTCGAGCCGCCGTCAATCGTCGCGAGTCCCTCGCCGAGGTTCGTGGAGTCACCGCCGCGGTTTTTCTTCGTCTCGAGCGCCGGTGAAGCCGCTCCGTCGTCTTGTAGGCCTCCCTCGAGTTCCTCAAGAGGAGACGCACCCGAGGGGGTAACCCATTCGACCGGAGACACGCCGAGCGCCATGAACATCGCCGTCTTCCCACTCCGTCGCCCAAGCGCCGCCAAGCTTTCATCGCCGTCGCCCCGAGCTTCGTCGACCGTCTGATCACCATCGGAGCGCCAAGAACCGTCCACGTGGCCCGGTAAACCGAGAACTGCACGTAAGATTTCCACCGCTGGATGCGAATCCGAGGGTTGGCATTAACTTGGCGCCGTTAAGTACGATAATTCACTTGATATAATATTAGCCGTCGGATTTAGATCCGATGGTCAGCGATTAGCCACGTTACTGATTTAACCATAGCCGTCGGATTGGTTTTAGTTGGTCCAGATTGAGCCACATCTCATCCGTACATTTGACAGGGGAAAAATCGGAATTTTCTATATAAAAATAATTCGGGAAATTCGGAATATATGAATCAGGGTTTATTTTCAGGATTTTCAAACTTCAAATGCTTATAACTTTTGCATTTTAACTTCGATTTGAGTGATTCCAATTTCTATAAATTTGTAAAATTAAGCTCTTTCTGTTATGAATTTTATTTGAATTTTAGGCTTGAGTTGCTCTCTGTTTTATTTATTTATTGTTGTTTATTTGCGTTGCACGTAGACGTTGAAGTGCCCGAAGGTTTCGAGGGAGAGGTTCTGACCCAGGAGCAAGCTTAGGAGCCAGAATCAGTACTTTTTGAAGGCAAGTTGTGTTTGATCATGTTGAACCTATTAGAGCAAATTATTTTGATTTAAACTATTGCATGCTAATCTGATAGAAATGAGTTTGAATAAGTTTTGGGATTAGCTAAATGCCTAGTTGCTGTATGCTACCTTGTCGTATTTAATTGTAGGCCATGAATCCTTTGTCACCCTAGGTTATGGATTAATAGTTGGACATTAATAAATTGCCAACATGGGTTGAGTAGACCGAAGTAGTATGCTTAGCCCTGCCACGTGGACATTTCCTGATTTTGGAATACCAAAGTGAATAATGACTTAATGAGATAATGAACATGCTTTGTGAATGAGACATGTGTTATTGAGTGGATGATGGCACGTGGTGCAATGGTAAAGAACCGGGTGGGAAAATGATTTAGACCGAGGCAAATGGCAAGATTGTTTCGGTGGGCCAAGAGTGGCAAGGGGCGGTCGATTTGGTTTTATTGGTTTTGGATAATTGAGATCACACTTGGTTAGTCTTGCCTCGGTCAACTAAGGACTTAACCTTGCGAGCATTTGAATTGAGTCTCTCATACACCACAAGCTCCGTGAATGGGACGGGCTTAGCTGAGTAAATCGGAAATCTATTCTTTGGTACTATGTCGTGGTGGTGTGAGGCAGGAGAAGCGGAATGAGAACTCACGTGGCGCAAGAGGGGGCCACGGGTGTGGTAACCAGTCCCTCGGTGTTGAAACCTTAGCGGGCGATCGGGTTTAGATGGAACTTTGGAAAGGCTTCACGTATTATTTGCCTTGGTGGTTTTTGACCGTATCTTGTGGGTAAAGTGTATAACCTCTGCGAGTGTACAACCTATTCAATAGCCGTGCTCACGGTAATGAGCATCGCTTCGGTGATTACGATCAAGGGTTAGATTTTCATGAAAATGAATTGTTTATGGAAAATGCTTGGGGTTGGTAGTGAGGAACTTGACATAGGATGGAAATATGTTTGTGATTAAAATGTTTGTGAAAGCTACTATTCTTATTCTTGTTTCTTTGCTTTGCAAATTATTATTATTCTTAAATGTCAGATCGCTCATGAACCATAGCCTATCCTTTGTACTTAGCCATGCATGTAGAATATTAGAATTGCATTTTGTGCATGACTTGCTGAGTGCTCAAAGTACTCACCCCACAACAACACAACTTCAGCTTGAAGAAGAAGCAAACCCCGCCAGAGGAGGAGTATCGGGAGGAGCCGACAAACTAGGAGCGAGCCGGTCGGTTGTTCGTGTAAATTGGTTGGCGCCACGAGTTTATTTTATTTCCGCCGCTTTTGAATATTTTAATAAGTCCGTCATACTGCGATCTTTCTTTAACTTGACCATAAGGTCAATCAACTAGTTTGAGTATTTAATTAAAGTACTTATTATTTACGCTGGATATGTCCGTGATATGTACCGATGTTGAAACTGTGTGCACTAAGCGTGATCCTGGACTAGTGCTGAAACACAGAGGGTCCGGATTTGCAAATTCGGGTCCCGACACCAGTGCATTTTAGAAGTGTTTCACTCTGGTGCAAACTTTCACAAAATCCACCTAGTCGGATCTCAACTTGATCGAAAGTAACCTCAAAGCGAACTCGACCGAAACAAGTTCCAACAAGACTGACAACACTTACGAGGGCAATCCGGTGTGTCTTCGGAGTGTTTCGCTTCAGGGCAAACTTTCATATAGTCCTCTTGTTCGGTTCCCGGTTTGAATGAAATTAACACCAGAGCAAAATCGAGCGAAACAAGCTCCAACGAGACCGGCGACACAAAGGAGTGCAACCCCGTGCATTTTCGGAGTGTTTCGCTCTGGAGCAAACTTTCACAAAATCAACATGTTCGGATCTCGACTTCTTCAAAATTAACATCAAAGCGAATTCGACTGAAACAAGCTCCAACAAGACCGACAACACTTACAGGGCAATCCGGTGTGTCTTCGGAGTGTTTTGCTTCGGGGCAAACTTTTATAAAGTCCACTTGTTCGGATCCCGGTTTGAATGAAAATAACACGAGAGCGAAATCGAGCGAAACAAGCTCCAATGAGACCGGCGACACATAGGAGTGCAACCCGGCGTATTTTAGAAGTGTTACGCTCTGGTGCATACTTTCACAAAATCCACCTATTCAGATCTCAACTTGATCGAAATTAACATCAAAGTGAATTCGACCGAAACAATATCCAACAAGACCGACAACACTTACGAGGGCAATCCGATCTGTCTTCGGACTGTTTCGCTTCGGGGGAAACCTTTACAAGGTCCACTTGTTAGGATCCCGGTTTGAATGAAATTAACACCAGAGCGAAATCGAGCGAAACAAGCTCCAAGGAGACCAGCGACACATTGGAGTGCAACCCGACGCATTTTATGAGTGTTTCACTCCGGTGCAAACTTCACAAAATCCACCTGTTTGGGCCTAGACTTGTACGAAATTAACATCAATGCGAATTGGACCGAAACAAGCACTGACAAGACAGACAACACTTACGAGGGCAATCCGGTGTGCCTTCGGAGTGTTTCGCTTCGGGGCAAACTTTCATAAAGTCCACTTGTTCGGATCCCGGTTTGAATTAAATTAACACCAGAGCGAAATCGAGCGAAACAAGCTCCAATGAGACAGGCGACACATAGGAGTGCAACCCAGTGCATTTTCCGAGTGTTTCGCTCCGGTGCAAACTTTCACAAGATCCACCTGTTCGGGTCTCAACTTGTTCGAAATTGGCATCAAAGCGAATTCGACCGAAACAAGCTCCAACGAGACCAGCAACACTTATGGGGGCATTCCGGTGTGTCCTCGGAGTGTTTCGCATCGGGGCAAACTTTCATAAAGTCCACTTGTTCGGATCCCGGTTTGAATGAAATTAACACCAGAGCAAAATCGAGCGAAACATGCTCCAATGAGACAAAGCACACACGTAGTGCAACCCAAGGCATTTTCTGAGTGTTTCGCTCTGTGCAAACTTTCACAAGATCCACCTGTTTGGGTCTCAACTTGTTCGAAATTAGCATCAAAGCAAATTCGACCGAAACAAGCTCCAACAAGACCAACAACACTTACGAGGGCAATCCGGTGTGTCTTCGGAGTGTTTCGCTTCAGGGCAAACTTTCATAAAGTCCACTTTTTCGGATCCCGATTTGAATGAAGTTAACACTAGAGCGAAATTGAGCGAAACAAGCTCCAATGACATAGGCGACACACAGGAGTGCAACCTAATGCATTTTCGAAGTGTTTCGCTCCGGTGCAAACTTTCACGAGAACCCCCTGTTCGTGTCTCAACTTGTTCGAAATTAGGATCAATGCGAATTCGACCGAAACATGCTCCAACAAGACCAACAACACTTACGAGGGCAATCCGGTGTGTCTTGAGTGTTTAAGCGGGCAAACTTTCACAAAGTCCACTTGTTCGATCCCGCTTTGAATGAAATTAACACTAGAGCGAAATCGAGCGAAACAAGCTCCAATGAGACAGGTGACACACAGGAGTGCTACCCAGTGCATTTTCGGGGTGTTTCGCTCCGGTGCAAACTTTCACAAGATCCTCCTGCTCGGTCTCAACTTGTTCAAATTAGCATCAAATGTATCTTACAGAAACAAGCTCCAACAAGACCAACAACACTTACGAGGGCAATCCGGTGTGTCTTCGGAGTGTTTCGCTTCGGGGCAAACTTTCATAAAGTCCACTTGTTCGGATCCCGGTTTGAATTAAATTAACACCAGAGCGAAATCGAGCGAAACAAGCTCCAATGAGACAGACGACACATAGGAGTGCAACCCGGTGCATTTTCCGAGTGTTTCGCTCCGGTGCAAACTTTCACAAGATCCACCTGTTCGGGTCTCAACTTGTTCGAAATTGGCATCAAAGCGAATTCGACCGAAACAAGCTCCAACGAGACCAGCAACACTTATGGGGGCATTCCGGTGTGTCTTCGGAGTGTTTCGCTTCGGGGCAAACTTTCATAAAGTCCACTTGTTCGGATCCCGGTTTGAATGAAATTAACACCAGAGCGAAATCGAGCGAAACAAGCTCCAATGAGACAGGGCACACATAGGAGTGCAACCCCATGCATTTTCGGAGTGTTTCGCTCTGGTGCAAACTTTCACAAGGTCCACCTGTTCGGGTCTCAACTTGTACGAAATTAACATCAAAGCGAATTCGACCGAAAGAAGGTCCAACAAGACCGACAACACATACGAGGGCAATCCGGTGTGTCTTCGGAGTGTTTCTCTTCGGGGCAAACTTTTATAAAGTCCACTTGTTCGGATCCCGGTTTGAATGAAATTAACACTAGAGCGAAATCGAGCGAAACAAGCTCAATGAGACCGGCAACACATAGGAGTGCAACCCGGTGCATTTTAGGAGTGTTTCGCTCTGGTGCATACTTTCACAAAATCATCCAATTCGGATCTCAACTTGTTCAAAATTAACCTCAAAGCGAATTCGAACCAAACAAGCTCCAACAAGACCGACGACACTTACGAGGGCAATCCGGTGTGTCTTCGGAGTGTTTCGGATCGGGGCAAACATTCATAAAGTCCACTTGTTCGGATCCCGGTTCAAATGAAATTAACACCAGAGCGAAATCGAGCGAAACAAGCTCCAATGAGATCAAGCGACTCATAGGATCGCAACCGTGCATTTTCTAATGTTTCGCTCTGAGCAAACTTTCACAAGATCCACCTATTTGGGATCTGGACTTGGACGAAATTAACATCAAAGCGAATTCGATCAAACAAGCTCCAACAAGACCGACAACACTTACGAGGGCAATCCGGGGTGTCTTCGGATTGTTTCGCTTCGGGGCAAACTTTCATAAGTCTACTTGTTCGGATCCCGATTTAAATGAAATTAAAACCAGAGCGAAATTGAGCGAAACAAGCTTCAAAGAGACAAAGCGACATATAGGAGTGCAACCCAAGCATTTTGGAGTGTTTCGCTCGGTGCAAACTTTCACAAGATCCACCTGTTCGGGTCTCAACTTGTTCGAAATTAGCATCAAAGCGAATTCGACCGAAACAAGCTCCAACAAGACCGACAAAACATACGAGGGTAATCCAGTGTGTCTCGGAGTGTATCGCTTCGGGGCAAACTTTCAAAAAGTCCACTTGTTCGTATCCCGGTTTGAATGAAATTAACACCGAATCTAAATCGAACAAACAAGCTCCAATGAGACGAAACACAGAGTCCAACCCAAGCATTTTCGACGTGTTTAGCTCCGGTGCAAACTTTCACAAGATCCACCTGTTCGGGTCTCTACTTGTGTGAAATTGGCATCAAAGCAAATTCGACCGAAACAAGCTTCAACAAGACCGACAACACTTACGAGGGTAATCCGGTGTGTCTTGAGTTTTTGCTTCAAGCACTTTCACAAAGTCCACTTGTTCGATCCCGCTTGAATGAAATTAACACCAGAGCGAAATCGAGCAAAACAAGCTCCAATGAGACAAAGCGACACAGAGTGCAACCCGGCGGGTGTTTCGCTCAAATGCAAACTTTCACAAGATCCTCCTGCTCGGGTCTCAACTTGTTCAAATTAGCATCAAAGAGAATTCGACCAAACAAGCTCCAAAGAAGACCAACAACACTTACGACGGCAATCCGGTGTGTCTTGAGTGTTTCGCAAACAAACTTTCATAAAGTCCACTTGTTCGGATCCCGTTTGAATGAAATTAACACCAGAGCGAAATCGAGCTAAACAAGCTCCAATGAGACAGGCACACATAGGAGTGCAACCCGGTGCATTTTTGAGTGTTTCGCTCTGGTGCAAACTTTCACAAGGTCCACCTGTTCGGGTCTCAACTTGTACGAAATTAACATCAAAGCGAATTCGACCGAATGAAGGTCCAACAAGACCGACAACACATACGAGGGCAATCCGGTGTGTCTTCGGAGTGTTTCTCTTCGGGGCAAACTTTTATAAAGTCCACTTGTTCGGATCCCGGTTTGAATGAAATTAACACTAGAGCGAAATCGAGCGAAACAAGCTCAATGAGACCGGCAACACATAGGAGTGCAACCCGGTGCATTTTAGGAGTGTTTCGCTCTTGTGCATACTTTCACAAAATCATCCAATTCGGATCTCAACTTGTTCAAAATTAACCACAAAGCGAATTCGAACCAAACAAGCTCCAACAAGACCGACGACACTTACGAGGGCAATCCGGTGTGTCTTCGGAGTGTTTCAGATCGGGGCAAACATTCGTAAAGTCCACTTGTTCGGATCCCGGTTCAAATGAAATTAACACCAGAGCGAAATCGAGCGAAACAAGCTCCAATGAGACCGGCGACTCATAGGACTGCAACCCGGTGCATTTTCGGAATGTTTCGCTCTGGAGCAAACTTTCACAAGATCCACCTATTTGGGACTGGACTTGGACGAAATTAACATCAAAGCGAATTCGACATAAACAAGCTCCAACAAGACCGACAACACTTACGAGGGCAATCCGGGGTGTCTTCGGAGTGTTTCGCTTCGGGGCAAACTTTCATAAAGTCTACTTGTTCGGATCCCGGTTTAAATGAAATTAACACCAGAGCGAAATTGAGCGAAACAAGCTTCAAAGAGACAGGCGACATATAGGAGTGCAACCCAGTGCATTTTCGGAGTGTTTCGCTCTGGTGCAAACTTTCACAAGATCCACCTGTTCGGGTCTCAACTTGTTCGAAATTAGCATCAAAGCGAATTCGACCGAAACAAGCTCCAACAAGACCGACAAAACTTACGAGGGTAATCCAGTGTGTCTCGGAGTGTTTCGCTTCGGGGCAAACTTTCATAAAGTCCACTTGTTCGTATCCCGGTTTGAATGAAATTAACACCGAAGCTAAATCGAGCTAAACAAGCTCCAATGAGACAGCGCGACACACAGAGTCCAACCCAAGCATTTTCAAGTGTTTCGCTCGGTGCAAACTTTCGCAAGATCCACCTGTTCGGGTCTCTACTTGTGTGAAATTGGCATCAAACCAAATTCGACCGAAACAAGCTTCAAGAAGACCGACAACACTTACGTGGGTAATCCGGTGTGTCTTCGGAGTGTTTTGCTTCGGGGCAGACTTTCACAAAGTCCACTTGTTCGGATCCCAGTTTGAATGAAATTAACACCAGAGCGAAATCGAGCAAAACAAGCTCCAATGAGACAGGCGACACACAGGAGTGCAACCCAGTGCATTTTCGGGCTGTTTCGCTCCGGTGCAAACTTTCACAAGATCCTCCTGTTCGGGTCTCAACTTGTTCGAAATTAGCATCAAAGAGAATTCGACCGAAACAAGCTCCAACAAGACCAACAACACTTACGAGGGCAATCCGGTGTGTCTTCGGAGTGTTTCGCTTCGGGGCAAACATTCACTAAGTCCAATTGTTCGGATCCCAGTTTGAATGAAATTAACATCAGAGCGAAATCGAGCGAAACCTGCTCCAATGAGACAGGCCACACATAGGAGTGCAACCCAGTGCATTTTCGGAGTGTTTCGCTCCGGTGCAAACTTTCAGAACATCCTCCTATTCGGGTCTAAACTTGTTCGAAATAACAAGCTCCAACAAGACCGACAACACTTACGAGGGCAATCCGGTGTGTCTTCGGAGTGTTTAAGCTGGACAAACTTTATAAAGTCCACTTGTTCGGATTCGGTTTGAATGAAATTAACATCGAGGCGAAATCGAGCGAAACAAGCTCCAATGAGACAAAGCGACACATAGGAGTGCAACCCAAAGGCATTTTCGAGTGTTTCGCTCCAAAGGCAAACTTTAGAAGATCCACCTGTTCGGGTCTAAACTTGTTCGAAATTAGCATCAAAGCGAATTCGACCGAAACAAGCTCCAACAAGACCGACAACACTTACGAGGGCAATCCGGTGTGTCTTCGGAGTGTATCGCTTCGGGGCTAACATTCATAAAGTCCACTTGTTCGGATCCCGGTTTGAATGAAATTAACATCAGAGCGAAATCGAGTGAAACAAGCTCCAATGAGACGGGCGACACATAGGAGTGCAACCTAGTGCATTTTCAGAGTGTTTCGCTTCGATGCAAACTTTCAGAAGATCCACCTGTTTGGGTCTAAACTTGTTCGAAATTACCATCAAAGCCACTTCGACCGAAACAAGCTCCAACAAGACTGACAACACTTACGGGGGCAATCCGGTGTGTCTTAGGAGTGTTTCGCTTCAGGGCAAACTTTTATAAAGTCCACTTGTTCGGATCCCAGTTTGAATGAAATTAACACCAGAGCGAAATCGAGCGAAACAAGCTCCAATGAGACAGGCGACACATAGGAGTGCAACCCTGTGCATTTTCGGAGTGTTTCGCTCTGGTGCAAACTTTCACAAGATCCAACTATTTGGGTCTCAACTTGTTCGAAATTAACATCAAAGCGAATTCGACCGAAACAAGCTCCAACAAGACCGACAACAATTATGAGGGCAATACGGTGTGTCTTCGTAGTGTTTCGCTTTGGGGCAAACATTCATAAAGTCCACTTATTCGGATCCCAGATTGAATGAAATTAACACCAGAGCGAAATCAAGCGAAACAAGCTCCAATGAGACTGGCGACACAGAGGAGTGCCACCCAGTGCATTTTCGGAGTGTTTCGCTCCGGTGCAAACTTTCAGAAGATCCACCTATTCGGGTCTAAACTTGTTTGAAATTAGCATCAAAGCGAATTCGACCGAAACAAACTCCAACAAGACCGACAACACTTACGAGGGCAATCCAGTGTGTCTTCGGAGTGTTTCGATTTAGGGCAAACATTTATAAAGTCCACTTGTTCGGATCCCGATTTGATTGAAATTAACACCAGAGCGAAATCGAGCGAAACAAGCTCCAATGAGACCGGCAACACATAGGAGTGCAACTCGGTGCATTTTAGGAGTGTTTCGCTCTGGTGCATACTTTCACAAAATCAACCAATTCGGATCTCAGCATGTTCAAAATTAACATCAAAGCGAATTCGACCCAAACAGCTCCAACAAGACCGACGACACTTACGTGGGCAATCCGGTGTGTCTTCGGAGTGTTTCGGTTCGGGGCAAACTTTCATAAAGTCCACTTGTTCGGATCCCGTATTAAATGAAATTAACACCAGAGCGAAATCGAGCGAAACAAGCTCCAATGAGACCGGCGACTCATAGGACTGCAACCCGGTGCATTTTCGGAATGTTTCGCTCTGGAGCAAACTTTCACAAGATCCACCTATTTGGGACTGGACTTGGACGAAATTAAGATCAAAGCGAATTCGACCGAAACAAGCTCCAACAAGAACGACAACACTTACGAGGGCAGTCCGGTGTGTCTTCGGAGTGTTTCGCTTCGGGGCAAACTTGCATAAAGTCCACTTGTTCAGATTCCGGTTTGAATGAAATTAACACCAGAGCGAAATCGAGCGAAACAAGCTCCAATGAGACAGGCGACACACAGGAGTGCAACCCAGTGCATTTTCGGGGTGTTTCGCTCCTGTGCAAACTTTCACAAGATCCACCTGTTCGGGTCTCAACTTGTCCGAAATTAGCATCAAAGCGAATTCGACCGGAACATGCTCCAACAAGACTGACAAAACTTACGAGGGCAATCCGGTGTGTCTCGGAGTGTTTCTCTTCAGGGCAAACTTTCATAAAGTCCACTTGTTCGGATCCCGGTTTGAATGAAATTAACACCAGAGGGGAAATCGAGCGAAACAAGCTTTAATGAGACAGGCAACACACAGGTGTGCAACCCAGTGCATTTTCGGAGTGTATCGCTCCGGTGCAAACTTTCACAAGATCCACCTGTTCGGGTCTCAACTTTTTCGAAATTAGCATCAAAGCGAATTCGAACGAAACAAGCTCCAACAAGACCAACAACACTTACGAGGGCAATCCGGTGTGTCTTCGGAGTGTTTCGCTCCAGGGCAAACATTCATGAAGTCCACTTGTTTGTATCCCGGTTTGAATGAAATTAACACCAGAGGGGAAATCGAGCGAAACAAGCTTTAATGACACAGGCGACACACAGGAGTGCAACCCAGTGCATTTTCGGAGTGTTTTGCTCCAGCGCAAACTTTCACAAGATCCACCTGTTCGGGTCTCAACTTGTGTGAAATTGGCATCAAAGTGAATTCGACAGAAACAAGCTCCAACAAGACCGACAACACTTACGAGGGTAATCTGGTGTGTCTTGGGAGTGTTTTGCTTCGGAGCAAACTTTCATAAAGTCCACTTGTTCGGATCCCGATTTGAATGAAATTAACACCAGAGCGAAATCGAGCGAAACAAGCTCCAATGAGACAGGCGACACACAGGAGTGCAACCCAATTAATTTTCGGAGTGTTTCACTACGCTGCAAACTTTCACAAGATCCACCTGTTCGGTTCTCAACTTGTTCGAAATTAGCATCAAAGCGAATTCAACCGAAACAAGCTCCAACCAGACCAACTACACTTACGACGGCAATCCGGTGTGTCTTCGGAGTATTTCGCTTCGGGGCAAACTTTCATAAAGTCCACTTGTACGGATCCCAGTTTGAATGAAATTAACACCAGGGCAATATCGAGCGAAACAAGCTCCAATGAGACAGGCGACACGCGGGAGTGCAACCCAGTGCATTTTCGGGGTGTTTCGCTCCGGTGCAAACTTTCACAAGATCCACCTGTTCGGGTCTCAACTTGTGTGAAATTGGCATCAAAGCGAATTCGACCGAAACAAGCTCCAACAAGACCGACAACACTTACGATGGTAATCCGGTGTGTCTTCGGAGTGTTTCGCTTCAGGGTAAACATTCGTAAAGTCCACTTGTTCGTAATCCCGGTTTGAATGAAATTAACACCAAAGCAAAATCAAGCGAAACAAGCTTTAATGAGACAGGCGACACACAGGAGTGCAACCCAGTGCATTTTCTGAGTGTTTCGCTCCGGTGCAAACTTTCACAAGATCCACTGCTCGGGTCTCAACTTGTTCAAATTAGCATCAGCGAATTCAACCAAACAAGCTCCAACAAGACCAACAAAACTTACGAGGGCAATCCGTGTGTCTTGAGTGTTTCGCCGGGCAAACTTTCATAAAGTCCTCTTGTTCGGATCCCGTTTGAATGAAATTAACATCGAGCTAAATCGCTTAAACATGCTCCAATGAGACAAAGCGACACATAGGAGTGCAACCTAGTGCATTTTCAAGAGTTTCGCTCAAAGGCAAACTTTCGAAGATCCACCGGTTCGGTCTAAACTTGTTCAAATTAGCATCAAAGCTTAATTCGACCAAAACAAGCTCCAACAAGACCGACAACACTTACGAGGGCAATCCGGTGTGTTCTGAGTGTTTCGCCGGGCAAACATTCATAAAGTCCACTTGTTCGGATCCCGCTTGAATGAAATTAACATCGAGCGCTAATCGAGCGAACCAAGCTCCAATGAGACAGGCTACACACGGGAGTGCAACCCAGTGCATTTTCGTAGTGTTTCGCTCCGGTGCAAACTTTCAGAAGATCCACCTGTTCGGGTCTCAACTTGTTCGAAATTAGCATCAAAGCGAATTCGGCCGAAACAAGCTCCAACAAGACCAACAACACTTACAAGGACAATCTGGTGTGTCTTTGGAGTGTTTCGCTTCGGGGCAAACTTTCATGAAGTCCACTTGTTCGGATCGCGGTTTGAATGAAATTAACACCAGAGCGAAATCGAGCGAAACAAGCTCCAATGAGACAGTCTACACACGGAGTGCAACCAAAGCATTTTCGAGTGTTTCGCTCCGGTGCAAACTTTCAGAAGATCCACCTGTTCGGGTCTCAACTTGTTCGAAATTAGCATCAAAGCGAATTCGACCGAAACAATCTCCAACAAGACCAACAACACATACGAGGGCAATCCGGTGTGTCTTCGGAGTGTTTCGCTTTGGGGCAAACTTTTGTGAAGTCCACTTGTTCGGATCCATGTTTGAATGAAATTAACACCAGTACGAAATCGAGCGAAACAAGCTCCAATGAGACCGGCGACACATAGGAGTGCAACCCAGTGCAATTTAGGTGTGTTTCGCTCTGGTGCATACATTCACAAAATCAACCAATTCGGATCTCAACTTGTATGAAATTAACATCAAAGCGAATTCGACCCAAACAAGCTCCAACAAGACCGACAACACTTACGAGGGCAATCCAGTATGTCTTCGGAGTGTTTCGCTTCGGGGCAAACATTCATAAAGTCCACTTGTTCCGATCCCGGTTTGAATGAAGTTAACACCAGAGCGAAATCGAGCGATACAAGCTCCAATGAGACAGGCGACACATTGGAGTGCAACCTGGCACATTTTATGAGTGTTTAGCTCTGGTTCAAACTTTCACAAAATCAACGTGTTCGGATCTCAACTTCTTCAAAATTAACATCAAAGCGAATTCGACCGAAACAAGCTCCAACAAGACCGACAACACTCACGAGGGCAATCCGGCGTGTCTTCGGAGTGTTTCACTTCGGGGAAAACTTTCATAAAGTCCACTTGTTCGGATCCCGGTTTAAATGAAATTAATACCAGAGCGAAATCGAGCGAAACAAGCTCCAATGAGACCGGCGACTCATAGGAGTGCAACCCGGTGCATTTTCGGAGTGTTTCTGTGGGGACCCGGATTTACCAAATCCGAACCCTCTGTGTTTCCACCGTGCTAGTCCAGAACAAAATTAGCACACACGCATACATCAAAGGATGATAACACAGACATATCAGAAAGTAATTAACAACAATAAAGCGAAAGAGTGTAAACATCATCACATTATTACAAGTATCGAGCCTTACGGCTTAAGTGTGAAAGTAACAACGGAAATGTAGCAACAAAAAGAGCCAATCAGCATGGCCACAGGCATCCGACTGGGGTGCGCTCCCTAAAAGTCCGGATCCTCCTCCTCATCAAAGACTTCACCACATATGTCGAACGGTGGAATGCACGCTCTTGGATAGCTAGCTCTCTCCTCATCTGCTTTATGGAATAAGCAGCCCCGCAATAAAAAGCGAGGGTGAGTATGCAACATACTCAGCAAGTCTTGGAAACTTAATGCAATTAACTAAATGCAAGGCTTGAACAAAGGAAGCATATAGGGTTCATTTGCATAATGCGAAATTGAAATTTAAATACAAGTAATAATTTCATAAAGCAGCATTTAACAAAATGTAAAGAGCATAATTAATTAAATTTGAAATATAACAATTTTCCAGATTCCAACTACCTGGTTGGCTCCAACCGCCAAACTAAAATCCGGGAGCTCTAGCCGCTCGCGGATTCCCAACCACATTTTTCATTTTAAACCAAATCCATCATTTTCCATTTAAAACCAAAAACCAAAAAATCTACTATGTGAAAGCGTGCCCACGCTGTTCTTGTCCGTAAGCACGGCTACTCAAGTAGTTTTGACTCGCAGAGTTGGTACACTTTACCCACACGACATAATCAACCCCTTTCGCCAAGCTATTGACACACTTCCTTTGGTGTGCCGGCAGGGAGATCATGACAAGGCCTTTACAATGCATAATACCGCTACCGACTACCGCTTAAGGTTTCACATTGTTAGGGCTAACCGCCCAAAGACTGAAGCCCCTCTTGCGCCTTGCAAGTACCCTCCCAGCAAACCGCACAACCCAAATGGCGAAGTCAAATAACGATATATGCAAATTACTTAGCCAGGTCATACCCATAATAGACATGTGGTTGTACTATATAGCATGGCCCAAGGTAACACATGACCGGTCCTTAATTGACTAGGGCGGACAATCACATTCCAAAATTTTGTGCATCCCGCACCCGCCATACAGCTAATCCGCCTGGTCCTAAACCATTTTTCACTTTTATTTTCAAAGTAATACCGGCAACACCAATTGCCATATTTTCACAATTCCATTTGAATCAAATATGAAAGCATTTCCATAATGGTAAGGTACTGACGTGATTAAGCATGGCTAAGCATTTTCTACCGTCCCATGACAAATTGATTACCATTAAGTATAGTAAATAAATTTTCCTAAGGTGTCAAAGGTTGTCAAGTTGAATATCAATGTGGCATAACTAGATTGGGAATATAGCTAAGCATTAAAACAGTATTTAAAGTACGATACGCCTTTAATTTAAAGCAAAGTAACATTTTCAAAAACTTGGGTTCAATATGGCCAAGGAGACTTGCCTTCAACCTCTCCCACTGCTGCTACCTCCGCTGGATGCTCCTCTCGCTCAACCGCTGCGTCATCTACACGCGAAACACGCAAATCGAGGCAAGAAATAAATAAAACAAAAATGAATAAAATCCAAAAATTCAAAATAAATACACCAACAGATAGATCTTGATTTTAGATGAATTTAAAAATTTGAATCGTTCAAATCGGAGTTCGAACGGAGGAGAACGGGGCTTCCGAAGTTTAAATGGAGAGAAAATCAGAAATTTAATTGGAGTTGACACGTGTCGCGCTGCATTGGTTGAATATTCGGAAATTCAGAGTTAAATCGAGAAAATTGAATCGCGTGTATCGTACGATCGGTGGGGACCATATGTCGCTGGCATGAGGTGGCGACACGTGGTGTTGACGCTGCGCCATGTGGCCGGCAAAGTGTCGCGTGTAGAGTCGATGTGGCGCGACTTGGCGCAGACATGGCTAGCACGTAAGGTCGAGCGCACGGGTGGTGAGGTGGCGGTGAGGTAGCGGTGAAATGGCGCCAACGTGGCGAACATGTGACGCCACTCGGTCTTGACTAGACGAGACTAGGCGATGAGGTGGCGAGTGGTTTGATCGGAGGCTTACCGAAAGACCTTGGCGCAGATCTGGCCGTTCGTGAGTAGATCAACTACCGGGAGTGACGGAGGGAGTCGACGGCGAGGTTGCAGCGGTGCGCACTGGACTTGGGGAAGACAGCATCGGAAACGGCGAGAGAAGGGCCGGATTAGCCACGGAATGATGCGAAACGGAAAAACCACGACACAAGGAACTCAACGGTACCACTGGTGTTACCGGAGACTCACCGGAGAAGGGAGAAATCCAAGGCGGAACGGCTCGGGCGCGGCTTGGAACTCCGGTGAGGTCGCACGGCCACGAGACGGCTTCTCTACCGGCGAGACTTGAGGGAAAAGTTGCAGCGCAAGGTGGAGAGCATGGCACGAAAGCCGGAGAGCGTTTTTATAGCCTAGGGTTGCGTGTAGAGGCGCGGAAGTCGAGGGCGGTCCGTGCGGCGCAGGTTACGGGCGGCGGCGGGCTTCAAGGCGACGTGGACGCATGGGAGGCGTTGGATCTGGATTGGACGGCGAGGCGCTAGGGTTTCCCGGCTGTGTTGAAAAGACTCAACAAATGACAGTCGGTGGATGAAAGATCAACTACAAGATTCAAGGGAGCTAGGGTTACTGGGCGGAGAGACGGGTGGGTAGGAAGAATAGTGTTTGGGCGGAAGAATAAATAGGGATTTCGCCCACGCGGAGGTAAAGGATTTAGGAATTAAATAATTCCAGAAAATTCAATTAAGCTTCAAATAATTCAGATGAATAGCAAATAAATTCGAAAAAATCTCCAAAAATACAGAAAAATTCAAGAAAGCACAAGGAACCCAATAAAAATAAGAAATCATTAATTTGAAGTATAGATTAATCCATTTAAATCCTTTTGAATTTTGAAAATTCAAATTAAGCTGAAACTAATTCGAGAAAATTTTCACGGGTTCGAATTTTGAAATTTGAGCACAAAGATTTCGAAAATTTGGAATGTTACAAACCTCCCCCCTAACAAGAAATCTCGACCCCGAGATTTGGGACTAACCAGGAAAAAGTCAGTAGTTCCGCTCAAGTTCCTCCTCGCGCTCCCAGGTGGCTTCTTCTTCCGGATGATTTCTCCATTGCACCTTGCAAAATTTGATCGTCTTGTTCCTTGTTCTGCGCTCAGCTTCATCCAGGATTCTGATCGGATACTCTGGGTAGGTGAGATCTTCTTGCAACTCAACATTATCAACTTGCATCTGCTGCTTTGGCACTCGGAGGCACTTCCTCAACTGACACATGGAACACATTGTGCACATTCGACAGCTGCGGTGGCAACTCCGGCTGATACGCCACTTCTCCGCTTCTGGCAACAATTGGGAAAGGTCCAATAAATCTTGGTGCCAATTTGCCACGAACTCGGAACCGGCGCATTCCTTTGAGAGGGGAGACCTTCAGGTACACATAATCGCCAGGAGCAAAGGTCAACGCTCTTCTGCGATTATCTGCATTACTCTTCTGCCTAGACTGCGCTATTCTCAACCTTTCCTGAATCATCTTCACTTGTTCCTCAGCCTGCTGCAGAATATCTGTACCAAAGACTTGGCGATCTCCTGTCTCATGCCAACAAAGGGGTGTCCTGCACTTCCTCCCATAAAGAGCTTCAAATGGTGCCATCTGCAGGCTGGCTTGATAACTGTTGTTGTAGGAGAACTCCGCATATGGCAACATCTGATCCCAACTGGATGCATTGGACGATGCACAGGCTCTCAACATATCCTCCAGGATCTAATTCACTCGCTCCGTCTGTCCATCTGTCTGGGGATGACAAGCTGTACTGAAGTTCAGATTGGTGCCTAATGCTTCTTGTAACTTTTGCCAGAATCTAGATGTGAATTGGCTGCCCCGATCCGAAACAATCTTCTTGGGCACGCCATGCATACACACAATCCGAGTCATATACAGCTCTGCAAGCTTATCTCCCTTATAGGTTGTCTTCACTGGGATGAAATGTGCAACTTTCGTCAGTCGATCCACGACAACCCAAATCGAGTCATAGCCTGACCTGGTCCTCGAAAGTCCTGTGATAAAGTCCATCCCAATCTCTTCCCACTTCCACTCAGGTACCTTCAATGGCTGCAACAAACCTGCTGGCCTTTGATGCTCAGCTTTGACTCGCTGGCAAACATTGCACATGGCTATAAACTCTGCAATCTCCCTCCTCATTCTCGGCCACCAATAAACACCTCGAAGGTCGTGATACATCTTGGTGTTGCCTGGATGAATCGAATATGCAGACTCGTGTGCTTCCTTCAGTATCAACTGCTTGAGCTCTTTCTGATTTGGCACATAGATACTCTTCCCAAGCCAAACTGTTCCTTCCTCATCTTCTGAGAACCCTGGAGCTTTACTTTCCTTGATCCTTTCCTTGATTCTAGCAGCTTCCTTGTCTGACTTCTGCAATTTCTTGATTTGATCCACCAGAGTTGGCTAAATCTCCAAAGCAGCAACAGATCCTTCTTCCACCAACCCCAAGTTCAGATGCTGAAACTCCTCATGCAGAGCAGGCTGACCTTCTCGAATCATCAAAGTGTTGCAGTAACTCTTTTGGCTCAGAGCATCGGCAACAACATTCGCTTTACCAGGATGGTAATGAATGCCCGCATCATAGTCCTTTATCAGCTCCAACCATCTTCTTTGCCTCAAGTTCAGATCTGCTTGAGTGAAGATGTATTTCAGACTCTTGTGGTCTGTGAAGATCTCGCACCGATTGCCAATGAGATAGTGCCTCCACAGCTTCAATGCATGCACAACAGCAGCCAATTCTAAGTCATGGGTTGGATAATTCTCCTCATGTGGTCGCAATTGCCGCGAGGCGTATGCGACTACCTTGCCTTCTGCATCGACAAGACACAACCTGCACCACACTCAAGCATCACAATAGATCTCAAATCCTTCAATGTCCGGCACACAAGCACCGGGCGTAGTCAACCTTTTCTTCAACTCCTCGAAGCTCGCTGAAGCTTGATCCACTCAAACTTCTTCTCTTTCTTGATGAGCTGAGTGAGCGGTCTAGGCTGTCGGGGCCGCAACCCTTGGTCGGTCAAGACATCAACCGTCCCCTAGCTCAAGGCCTCGATCAAAGACTCGGATCAAGCTCGAGGCCGCTCGACCTAGGGCGCAGATATCTCGAGCTCGGGGTCCTCACGACCTTGCTTGGGATGATTCAAGGTCGGTGGCATTCCTTGGATCCCGACACGCCATCACTTGGTAGTTACGAGAACGTGGGATCGTGGAGTAATGCAGAAGCACAAGCGGATCGGAACGTTTCCACCGCTATCAATGTGCATGAAGGCCACGATCCGAGGAATACTCCCTAACGCTGCAAGGAGAATGGGTATAAGATCGAGGCTTTGTAAACACTTAGGAGGGAACCCAGCGCACACACACCCGAAGTTCAAGTTTAGACTTAGCATCGCCAAGATTGAGTCAGTAATCCTCTTGTACTCACAAACATCGTGAACCACCACCGCAAGGTGACCGGAGAGAGCTATTACCTTCTCGGCTCGAACCAGATAATCCTCCTCTCGCTCGTTGTCCCTAGCTCCGACCATCGACCTCCTCGACCTCATTCCCCTGTTCGAGCAAAGCGCAGTTGTGGTCCCATTTCTCATTGACCCCTACCTCATTTTCTGTGGTTGGCAATCCCGATCGTCGACAGCTGGAGCCCACCGTGGGGCCCGGTTGCTTTGTTCATTCACAGGAAAAACTCTGAGGTCTTAGGAGCATGGCGTTCTCCATCGACGAACACTCTTCGAGCGTGGGATCGGACGCGGAGTCCGGCTCCGCATCCCTGTTTTCGCCTTCCCCACCACCGTGTGAGCAGCACGTCTTCATGGCGGACGCCTCCGGTGAGGACGCGGCAGCGGCGGATCGCGACCCACAAACTCCCGAGGATGCTCGTCGAATGGTCCACGTTGCGATCAATCAGGCCATTACCGCGCTCCGGCGGGAGGACCAGGAGAGGCTCCTCCTCGGGGGCGCCACATTATTGCTCGGATCATGGCTGATCCCGATAGGGCAAAATTGGAGCTCTTTGGCCGGCCTTGGCCGAAGAACTCGACCGCTGCCTGCAATCGAGGCCATTCCTCCGCAGCACACGAAGTCACCGCTCAGGTCCCTTCCACGAGAAGCGCCGACAATTCATCACGCCGTCAGAGGGCGCACCCATCGCCTTCGCCGAGGCGAAGCGCGCGTCTCGGCAACATCCTGGCAAGACCCGGCAACCGACGCGAGGTGAGCCACACGAGCTCCACGCCAATCGGCGGCAGTCACGAGGACTTTCTCGACATTCCGCCAAAGCGTCGTCGCGACAGACCGCCGCAATACCTCCCAGCGACTCCGTGATGAATAGCATCCACGGGTTACGACGACGTGATGAATTGAGGTCCGGGATCAGACTCGGGACGGGACCCGACCTCGTCAAGGTCGGCCTCGATCCCCGCCAGCACGCAGGCCACCGAAAAGAGGGCGGCGGCCGACCTCGAGGACCGGCGCCGACCGCGAGGAGCCGAAGCGGTCGGGTACGACGAGGCGAATTTTGCTCGTTTACGCAGGCGGCGGCCACGACACCGCGGTCTTGCGGGGCTTGGCGGAAAGCTTGAAGCCTTCTATGACGGACGTGGTGAGATGCCCGTGCTCCGAAGGATGACGACCAGCCCGAAAGGGTGAATGCCGGGTCGGAGCACAGCGACCTCGACCTGGAATTCCAACAGGGCGAGCGCCGGATTGACGTTATCTTCGGCGGCTCGGCGACCTACCAGTCCAGGCGCGAGATCAAGGCTGCTGCTCGGACCATCTATCAGGTTACATCAGGAAAGCCCGTCGAGCAGCATTGCAAGTGGGCCGGGGCCACCATCACCTTTTCTCCGGAGAATGCCTTACAAGGTATGGCCCGAGACTTAAAGACCGCCTTGGTCGTGACCCCGACCATCAGCAACACAGTGGTCGAGCGTGTCATGGTCGACGGCGGCAGCTCTCTTAATTTGCTGCAGGCGGAAGCACTCGACCGGATGCAGATTCCCCGATCAAAGATCAAAAGCATCGCCATCCCCTTCTTCGGAATCGTTCCTGGGAGCTCGACTACTCCCTTGGGGCAGGTGGTCTTGCCCGTCACCTTCGGCGGCTCGGACAACTTCCGCACCGAGCTGATCACCTTTGAGGTGGTCGAGGGCGACCTCCCGTACAACGCAATTCTCGGAAGGCCTGCCCTCATCAAGTTTATGGTGGCTAATCATTACGGTCATCGGTGCATGAAGCTCCCAGGCCCCAATGGCATCGTTACCGTGCGCGTTGACCTGCAGGCGGCA
This sequence comes from Guadua angustifolia, assembly GCA_036346375.1. Lineage (NCBI taxonomy): Eukaryota > Viridiplantae > Streptophyta > Magnoliopsida > Poales > Poaceae > Guadua > Guadua angustifolia. Next base: position 3,571,506 of record CM070516.1, read on the forward strand.
CATGGCTGCGAGACCAAGGCCTGGCGCTTCGCCGTATGCCGCCCAAAGAAGGTCCGAGGTGACGGAAAAGAACGCTCGGCAGAAGGCGGCGATCCAACCCAGCGGGGCAACAAAGGCCGTGCCGCTCGAGGAAGGCGACACGACTAGGTGTGTCCACGTCTCGGCCGAGCTAAGTCCCAAATAGGAACTCGAGCTCGTCACCTTCCTTCGCGCCAACAAAGGTATATTCGCTTGGGAGCCTGCAGATATGCCTGGCGTTCCAAGGGAGGTGATCGAGCACAAGTTTCTGTGTCGAGCCGATTCTAGACCTGTGCGTCAGAAACTACGTCGCTTCTCCCCAGAGAAGGTTGCGGTCATCAAGGAAAACCTTGATAAGCTCCTGAAGGCCGGCTTCATCCGCGAGATCGACTACTCCGAGTGGTTGCCAACCCCGGTCATCGTGCAGAAGAAAGGTGGCAAGTGGAGAATGTGCGTCGACCATACGGGGTTGAACTCGGCCGCCTGGGACAATTTTCCTTCCAAGATCGACCGATCGTCGACTCCACCGCCAACGCCAAGATGCTAAGTTTCTTGGATGCTTACTCAGGCTACCACCAGATCAAGCTGGCGGTCGACAACGAGAGCAAGACTACCTTCATCACCCCGTTCGGCACTTATTGCTACACGACCATGTCGTTTGGTCTGCGCAATGCGGGGGCAACATTCCAGCGTTTGATGACTAAGACCTTCGAGCCGCAGATTGGGCGAAACCTCGAGGTCTACGTAGATGACATCATCGTCAAAAGCCCCTCCGGGAGTGACCACGTCCGTGACCTTGAGGAAACATTTGCAAACCTGAACAGGTACAAAATCAAGCTCAACCCCGATAAGTGTGTGTTTGGCGCGGCATCAGGGAAGGTCCTTGGATACATGATCGGGGGCTCGGGGGTTGGTCCAAACCCGGAGAAGATCGAAGCCATCGAGAAGATGGAGCCCCCGACCTCGATCAAGCAAGTACAAAGCCTCACCGGTCGCATGGCCGCCCTCAGCAGATTCATTTCGAGGCTCGGCGAGCGAGGTCTCCCATTCTTTAAGACCCTGCGCAAGCACGGGGGCTTTGAATGGACTCCAGAAGCACAACGATCTTTTGACGAGCTGAAGGTATATCTGTCATCCCCACCCCTCCTTACAACTCCGCAGCCTGGCGAGAGGTTGCTGCTCTATCTTGCAGCCACCGCCCAAGCTGTGAGTGCTGTCCTAATTGCCGAACGGGGGGCACAGCAGCATCCAATTTACTATGTCAGCGAGGTCTTACATGGCCCAAAGGAGCGTTATCCGCAAGTGCAGAAACTGCTGTATGCTCTTCTCATGGCCTCGCGCAAGCTTCGACACTACTTCCAGGCGCATTCCGTGGTCGTCCCGAGCAACTTCCCGCGCGGTGACATCTGCGGAATCCGTATATGGTGGACGGATAGCTAAATGGGCTATGGAACTGGCGGCGTTTGACATCCGTGTCGTGGCTTAACAGCTATCAAGTCACAGGTACTCGCCGATTTCATGGTCGAACAGACGTCGCAGCCGGCCCCTGGGCTCGAGGTCGAAGAAGAGAAGTCCTGGATCATGTTCTTCGACGGCCGAGGTCCTTCAAACGCCGGGGCCGGATACTTATCCTTACCAGCAGGCGTCCAGCTTGAGGTATGTAGTTCGTTTTGGTTTTCTGCGACCAATAACATGGCAGAATATGAAGCTCTCTTGGCGGGCTTACGAGCCTGCAAGTCCTTGGGCGTGCGACGGTTGGTCGTGAAGGGAGACTCCCAGCTCGTCATCAACCAGTACAACAAGGACTATCAATGCTCGGGGGATGCAATGGCAAGGTATCTCGCCGAGGTCCGCAAGATGGAGAAATGGTTCCAGAACTTGGAGCTTAGGCATGTCCCTAGGAAGGACAACTCCAGTGCCGACTTCTCTCCAAGCTCGGCTCTTCCGACGAAGAGGTACCCCCCGACGTCATCCTCGAGACGCTGACGGCTCCGTCTATCTCCGATCAGGAGGTCGTGCTTGCTGTGGTGGAAGGTATTCCCGCATGGGCCGAGCCCATACACAGCTTCCTGGCACGGGGCGACCTGCCGCCCGACCCCGCTAACAGAAGCAGGATTAAGCGTCGAGCAAGCTTGTATAAGCTCGTGGATGGCAAGCTCTACAGACGGAATGTCTCTGGCATCCTGACTCGGTGCATCTCCACGGAGGAGGGTAAGTACCTACTCAACGACATCCACTCAGGTCTCTGTGGGGCGACTCTTCGTACAGGATGATGGTCGGCAAGGCCTTCCGTCTCGATATTATTGGCGGCGGCATTACAGATGCTCGGATATTATCCGGACCTCGAGCATGTCGGTTTCACGCCGAAGGTACACCACCGCCCTCGCCCTTGAGACCATTCCGCTTGCTCGCCTTTCGACTGGGGCTCGATATCCTCGCCCTTTCCCGTGCAACCGGGGAGAAAGTTCTGTCAGGGCCATCGACACATTCACCAAATGGATTGAGGCTGAGCCGGTCTCGACCATCACTGCTCGGGCCGCTGTTCATTTTTTCCACTTGTCCGTGGTCACCAGGTATGGGGTCCCATGCAGAATTATCACTGACAATGGTACTCAGTTTACCAGTGAATTATTCCAGGAATTCTGCGAGGACATGGGCACCAAAGTGTGCTTCGCTTCGGTGGCTCATCCTCAGAGCAACGGAGCGGCAGAGCGCGCCAACGGACAGATCGTCCAAGGCGTCAAAAGGCGAGTTACAGATGAGCTCAAACGCTACGGCACGACCTGGGTGGACGAACTTCCCACCGTCTTATGGTCTATTCGTACCACAGTCAGCCGAGCAACAGGGTCCACACCCTTTCAGCTCGTGTTTGGTAATCGGGCCGCCCCGCCTCCGAGAGGTATCGCTGGCTCCGCCAGGTCGACTGGTCGACCACGTCGACTTCGAGCAAGAACGGTCTCTTGACCTTGCCCTCGCGGAAGAAGTAAGATGCCGTGCACTGCTACGATCAGCGCATTACCTGCAAGCTCTTCGCAGACATGCGTCTCGGTCGGTACGACCTAGGAAGCTCCTTGTTGGGGACTTAGCCCTGAGACGGATTCAGGTATTGTCCAGCACCAACAAGTTATCCCCGCGGTGGGAGGGCCCCTATAGAGTCGTTTCAACAGATCGCACGGGGGCTTACCGGCTAGCGATGCCCGATGGCAGAGAGCTTTCTAGCTCGTGGAACATAGATCAACTTCGCAAGTTTTATGTGTAAATCTCTATACCTTTAAAGCTTCAATAAAAGGATATTCTCCGATTTCTATCATTCATGTCTTTTTCTTTATGAGCGTCTCTGTAATTTTTCTTCGGACACGACTTTCGCATTCGCTCCTTAGTCTGGGTATCACGAGCTTTACGTTCACCCCCCCAGTGGTCGAGCTCAACGTAGTTTAAACTCTTCGCAATCAGCTCACCCCCCTGCGTCCGGGTTTGAACTACAAGCTCGGCGACCTTGGCTATTAAGTGCGTGCATGGTCGTGGTCGTGGAGTTGGTGATTTATTCACTGGGTTCGCTTGCTGCATTTCTTTTTCGCAACTGGTCAGCGTGCTTTGTTGCTGCCAAGTAAAGAAACTTTGTTAGGCCCCGAGAAGCCAAGGGCGCGAGCTCGAAATTGGCTATGATCGCTTTTTACCGTGGCGCGGTCACCCCATTCGATGTGAGGCCTCTTCGTCCCGTGGCGGTCAGCTCGGTTGAGGGGAGTCTTTTCTTTCCCTTTTTGCTCTTGCCCTCATCGGGCAAGGGGAGCAGTCTCCGCGCTGTCTCCCACAACTCTTGATGATCCTACAAGCAAACACGGGTCAGGCAAAGACGTGCACATGTTCGGATGAGGCTATAGGTCGTGGAAGGCTTACCTCGGGCTTTCGTCGCAAGACGTTCTTCGGGACCGGGTCATCGAGTGTACTCACGCCATTTCGAACATTTCTGCATCCTCGCGACACTCAGACTCCTTCGGCGCTACACAAACAAGAGCCATCAGAGGAGGAAGAAGTACGAAGTCAAGCAAAAACCTTGTGGCTGAAGACCTTACCAGATGAACTCTCGCGGGTCGAATCGTCGTGTCCCTGGATCCAGGAAAATGGATGTAACCTCTTCCGCAGGGAGACACCCGATTCGCAGAAAGTCGTTCGCGATCGCTCGACCGGTGAGACCGCGTGTGGCGCAAATGTGGATGGCGGCGATGGCTTCTGCGTCGACGTTGAGGTCCTCAGTCTCTGGGGTCTCTATCTTCCCAGTGACGGCGGCTCCTTCGTATCGCAGCCTCCCGTTCTCCCCCTTCTTGAGGTAGAACCAGCGCTCTGACCATGGACCAAGAGAGTACCGGCCAGGGATCTTGGACAGAGCCCACTTGAGCCCGGGCCGCTGCCGAAAGTAGAGGCACCTGGCTCACGGGTCCTTCCGGAGCGGAAGAGGGAGAAGAAGAAAAAGAGCGAGGGCGTGGGAAGAATCCCGTGAACCCCTCGCATAGATGGGAGAAGACGGCTAGGGTGAGGATGGAATTGGGTACCGTGTTGATCATTTCAATTTGGCAATCGCCGAGGATGTCGGCCAGAATTCGCTCTCCGGGTCCGCAGCTCAAGAGGGAATGTTTGCTGGTCAGACGATCTCGCCATCTCGAGGACGAGGTTCGGTCTCGCCACTGGCAACCGCCAGGTCACCTGATCCAACAGCCCCAGGGCCTCGAGCTCCTTCATCCTCGTGACCGACAAGGTACTTTTCCCCAGCTTGGCCATGGCGAAACGTCGTGTGGAGATGGAAAGGCGGTCCGCTCGGGCGAGAAGGCTTGGGAGGAGGGCGCAGAAGCTTTCAGGCTGATGATCCAAAGCTCGGGGTCTTCCACGGCGCTCTTGGGGTTTAACCTCCTACGGCGCCTCAAAAGGCGCTACTGGCATGATTAGACGGGCTCAATTAAGACTCAAGCGGTGGACTCAAGACTGCAGGTGTCCGCGGCCGTTGGCATCCATATCACTTCGGAAAATCAAAGGTCGCCAGTGTCTCGCTTGGGGTTCACTTTTGATCTCCGCCACGACCTCGAACAAGGTTCCAAGACCTTGCAAGGGTTGCCGCCACGACTGTTGGGTGAGGCTCGAGGCCGCCCTTGGTGCTACTTCTACAACCTTGAGCCTCGGGGCTAGGCTGCCTGGGGCAACAACCTTGGTCGGTCAAGACACCAACCGTCCCCTAGCTCGGAAGGCCTCGATCAAAGACTCGGATCAAGCTCGAGGCCGCCGACCTAGGGCGCAGATATCTCCGAGCTCGGGGTCCTCACGACCACTGCTTGGGATGATTCAAGGTCGGTATGTTCCTTGGATCCCACATGTCTTCACTTGGCGCTACGAGAACGTGGGATCGTGGAGTAATGCAAAGTTGCCTTGCTAATGATCGGAACGGTTTCCACCGCTATCAATGTGCATGAAGGCCACGATCCGAGGAATACTCCCTAACGCTGCAAGGAGAATGGGTATAAGACCGAGGCTTTGTAAACACTTAGGGAGGGAACCCAGTACACGCACACACCCGAAGTTCAAGTTTAGACTTAGCATCGTCAAGATTGAGTCAGAACCTCTCTTGTACTCACAAACATCGAACCACCACCGCAAGGTGACTGGAGTAGAGCTATTACCATCTCGGGGCTCGAACCAGATAATCCTCCTCTCGCTCGTTGTCCCTAGCTCCACCATCGACCTCCTCGACCTCATTCCCTGCTCGAGCAAAGCGTAGTTGTGGTCCCATTTCTCATTGACCCCTACCTCATTTTCTGCGGTTGGCGATCCCGATCGTCGACACTAGCAATCTTCGAGAATCCTTCAATGAACCTCCGATAGTAACCCGCTAAACCAAGGAAACTCCTGATGTCCGACACTGACTTGGGCTGCCTCCAATCAAGCACTCCTTTCACTTTCTCCGGGTCCACTGAGATACCTCCAGCAGAGACAATATGGCCAAAGAAAGCAACTTCTGTCAACCAGAACTCACACTTGCTGAACTTGGCATACAGCTGGTGACTTCTGAGCTTCTCTAAAACCATTCTCAAATGTGCTTCATGCTCAGCCACGTCTCGAGAATAGATGAGAATGTCATCTATGAAGACCACCACAAATCTGTCCAGATAATCCATGAACACCTTGTTCATCAAATTCATGAAATATGCTGGAGCATTGGTCAGACCAAAGGATATGACTGTGAACTCATACAGTCCATACCGAGTGGCAAAGGCTGTCTTCGGAATGTCCTACGGCCTGATCTTCAGCTGATGATATCCAGATCGCAGATCGATCTTGGAGAAGATACAAGCACCCTTCAACTGATCAAACAGATCATCGATCCTGGGCAGAGGATACTTGTTCTTGATGGTGACTTCATTCAGAGCTCTGTAGTCGACGCACATCCACAGGCTGTTGTCCTTCTTCTTCACAAAGAGCACTGGCGCTCCCCAAGGCGCATTTAACTCCTGACGAACAAACCCTTCTCTTGCAGCTCTTCAATCGCTTCTTCATCTCGCGAGCTCATTCACCGGCATGCAGAAGGCCTCTTGGAAATTGAGCTGCACGGAACAAGCTCTATGGTGAACTCGATCTCCGATCAAAGCAAGGCATGCTCGGCAGATTTTCAGGGAACACATCGGGGTATTCACTCACCACAGGCACACTTTCCAATGTGATTTCCTTCAACTTGTTCAACATGCAATTCTCACCCAACGACTTATCAGGCTTAAACTCCACTCGGATGCCTTCTGCATTGGTGAGAGTGATGGCTCTACTGGCGCAATCAATTTGACCCTTGAACTTGGTCAACCAGTCCATCCCTAGGATGACATCCAAACCTTTCGAATCCTAGAGAATGCGATTCGCTAGAAATGTTACCCCATTAATCTCTACAGTTGCACTAGGGCACACAAAATTAGTTCTCATTTCTTTTCCCTGTGATTGAACAATCATGGTATTCTTAAGAGCAAGGGTTTCCAAACCAAACCAATCAACAAAATTCTTCGAAATGAAAGAATGTGATGCTCCAGAATCGAATAAAGCTGTGGCAGGTATTGAATTGACAAGAAATGTACCCAGTACCACATCTGGCGCGTCCTGAGCCTCCTCTGCAGCCATCACGTGGTTGACACGCCTCTCCCAAACGACCATCGAGTCCCGGGGTGTGATGCGACCACGCCCCGATCCCCGAAATGAGTCTTAGCCGAGCTGGCTCCCAAACCGAAGGTATGGAGTAATGGGCCGCGCCTCGAGGACAAATGTTGGCATAGTGACCCAACCGTAGCAAGTGAAAGCACCGACTCTGCAGCGTTGGTGAACACTTGGGGACTCTTCACGAAGGCCGCAACTGCTGCGTCCCTCGAGCAATCAAGCGAGGAAATGCTAGCTACAGACGAGAGGGAAAAAGCAAAAGATACGGAAACTAGAGAGGAGGTAGCCATTCCAAGGCAAAACAGCCAACAAAAACTCCAACGAAAGGTCGCTGCAACACCATGCCTGGGGCAAGTGTCCAACACACCTAACAAGCAAGCAACAGAAATCCAAAGAAACTCCGACTACTACGCGAAGAAGGTTGACATGGGCACTAATAACTTATTCTTCATAGGGGTCCTTTTTAGCGATCTTCCGTCCACTTAATCCTTCTAGCAGTCCTTCACCGGTCTTGCAGACGACCGAAGGCTTAAAGAAATTTCAGGGGATAAAATCAAATTTAAATTTTCAAAATAATATTTAGAAAAGGAAAGAGGAAAGAACCTAAGAACAAGGTGAGAGAAGACAATCTATTAATTACCAGTTTGTTGGTTTGATTTAGAAAATAATTTTGAAATTCTAACGACCATTCTAACTAGGGTTGCGACCTACAGTCGATATGGCTCAGATACCACCTCTGTGGGGACCCGGATTTACCAAATCCGAACCCTTTGTGTTTCCACCGTGCTAGTCCAGGAACAGCTAGCACACACAGACATGCAGTGATGATAACATAGACATATCAGAAAGTAATTAACAACAATAAAGCGAAAGAGTGTAAACATCATCACATTATTACAAGTATCGAGCCTTACGGCTTAAGTGTGAAAGTAACAGCGGAAATGTAGCAACAAAAAGAGCCAATCAGCATGCCCACAGGCAACCGACTGGGGTGCGCTCCCTAGAAGTCCGGATCCTCCTCCTCATCAAAGTCTTCACCACAGATGTCGAACGGTGGAATGCACGCTCTTGGATAGCTAGCTCTCTCCTCATCGCTTTATAGAATAAGCACTCAAAATAAATGCGAGGGTGAGTATGCAACATACTCAAGAAGTCTTGGAAACTTAATGCAATTAACTAAATGCAAGGCTTGAACAAAGGAAGCATATAGGTTCATTTGCATAAAGTGAAATTGAAATTTAAATACAAGTAATAATTTCATAAAGCAAGGATTTCACAAAATGTAAATAGCATAATTAATTAAATTTGAAGTATAACTATTTTCCAGGTTCCAACTACCTGGTTGGCTCCAACAGCCAAACTAAAATCCGGGAGCTCTAGCCGGTCGCGGATTCCCAACCACATTTTTCATTTTAAACCAAATCCATCATTTTCCATTTAAAACCAAAAACCAGAAAATCTACTATGTGAAAGCATTCTACGCTTGCCCTTGTCCGTGGGCACGGCTACTCAAGTAGTTTTGACTCTGCAGAGTTGGTACACTTTACCCACATGACAAGATCAACACCTTTCGCCAAGCTATTGACACACTTCTTTTGGTGTGCCGGCAGGGAGATCATGACAAGGCCTTTACAATGCATAATACCGCTTCCGACTCTGCCCGCTATGGTTTCACCGCTGTTAGGGCTAACTGCCCAGTACAAAAGCCCCCTCTTGCGCCTTGCAAGTACCCTCGAGAAACCGCACAACCCAAATGGCGAAGTCAAATAACGATACATGCAAATTACTTAGCAGTCGTCGCACCCATAATAGACATGTGGTTGTATCAGATAGCATGGCCCAAGGTAACACATGACCGGTCCATAATTGACTAGGGCGGACAATCACATTCCAAAATTTTGTGCATCCCGCACCCGCCATACAGCTAATCCGCCCCGGTCTAAACCATTTTTCACTTTTATTTTCAAAGTAATACCGGCAACACCAATTGCCATATTTTCACAATTCCATTTGAATCCAATATGAAAGCATTTCCATAATGGTAAGGTACTGACGTGATTAAGCATGGCTAAGCATTTTCTACCGTCCCATGACAAATTGATTACCATTAAGTATAGTAAAAAATTTTTCCTAAGGTGTCAATGGTTGTCAAGTTGAATATCAATGTGGCATAACCAGATTGGGAATATAGCTAAGCATTAAAACAGTATTTAAAGTACGATACGCAAATAATAAGCATGCAATAATTTAAAGCAAAGTAACATTTTCATAAACTTGGGTTCAATGTGGTCAAGGAGACTTGCCTTCATCCTCTCCCGCTGCTGCTACCTCTGCTGGATGCTCCTCTCGCTCAACCGCTGCGTCGTCTACACGCGAAACACGCAAATCGAGGCAAGAAATAAATAAAACAGAAATGAATAAAATCCAAAAATTCAAAATAAATACAACAACAGATATATCTTGATTTTAGATGAATTTAGAAATTTGAATCGTTCAAATCGGAGTTCGAACGGAGGAGAACAGGGCTTCCAAAGTTTAAATGGAGAGAAAATCAGAAATTTAAATGGAGTTGACACGTGTCGCGCAGCGATTGGTTGAATATTCAGAAATTCGGAGTTAAATCGAGAAAATTGAACTGCTTGGCTGTGGCTGACTGGTGGGGACCATATGTCAGTGGCATGAGGTGGCGCACACGTGGTGTTGACGCGGCGCCATGTGGCCGACAAGTGTGCGGTGTAGAGCTGATGTGGCGCGACTTGGCGCAGACATGGCTAGCACGTAAGGCCGTAGCGTACGGGGTGGTGAGGTGGCGGTGAGGTAGCAGTGAAATGGCATCAACATGGCGAACATGTGACGCCACTCGGTGCTGACTAGACGTAGACTAGGCGATGAGGTGGCGTAGTGGTTTGGATCGGAGGCGTATCGAAAGACCTTGGCGCAGATCTGGCCGTTCTTGAGTAGATCAACGGCTGGGAGTGACGGAGGGAGTCGACGCAGAGGTCAAGCAAAGACCGGACTTGGGGAAGACATTATCGGAAACGGCGAGAGATGGGCCGGATTAGCCACGGAATGATGCGAAACGGAAAAACCACGACACAAGGAACTCAACGGTACCACTGGTGTTACCGGGACTCACCGGAGAAGGGAGAAATCCACGGCGGAACGGCTCGGGCGCGGTTTGGAACTCCGGTGAGGTCGCACGGCCACAAGACGGCTTCTCCGCCGGTGAGACTTGAGGGAAAAGTTGCGGCGCAAGGTGGAGAGCATGGCACGGAAGCCGGAGAGCGTTTTTATAGCCTAGGGTTGCGTGTAGAGGCGCGGAAGTCGAGGGCAGTCTGTGCAGCGCAGGTTACGGGCGGCGGCGGGCTTCAAGGTGGCATGGACGCACGGGAGGCGTTGGATCTGGATCGGACGGCGAGGCACTAGGGTTTCCCGGCTGTGTTGAAAAGACTCAGCGAATGACAGCCGGTGGATGAAAGATCAACGGAGGCGATTTAGTGGGAGCTAGGGTTACGGGCGGGAGAGACGAGTGGGCCAGAAGAATAGTGCTGGGCCGGAAGAATAAATAGGGATTTCGGCCCACACGGAGGTAAAGGATTTAGGAATTAAAGTAATTCCAGAAAATTCAGTTAAGCTTCAAATAATTCAGATAAATAGCAAATAAATTCGGAAAAATCTCCAAAAATACAGAAAAATTCAAGGAAGCACAAGGAACCCAATAAAAATAAGAAATCATTAATTTGAAGTATAGATTAATCCAGTTAAATCCATTTGAATTTTGAAAATTCAAATTAAGCTGAAACTAATTCGAGAAAATTTTGACGGGTTCGAATGTCGAAATTTGAGCACAAAGATTTCGAAAATTTGGAATGTTACAGTTTCACTCTTGAGCAAACTTTCACAAAATCAACCTGTTCGGATCTCGACTTCTTCGAAATTAACATCAAAGCGAATTCGACCGAAACAAGCACCAACAAGACCGACAACACTTACGAGGGCAATCCGATGTGTCTTCGTAGTGTTTCGCTTCGCGGGAAACTTTTATAAAGTCCACTTGTTCGGATCTCGGTTTGAATGAAATTAACACCAGAGCGAAATCAAGCGATACAAGCTCCAATGAGATAGGCGACACACAGGAGTGCAACCCAGTGCATTTTCGGAGTGTTTCGCTCTGGTGCAAACTTTCACAAGATCCACCTGTTCGGGCCAGGACTTGTACGAAATTAGCATCAAAGCGAATTCGACCAAAACAAGCTCCGACAAGACCGACAACACATACGATGGCAATCTGGTGTGTCTTTGGAGTGTTTCACTTCGGGGCAAACTTTCATAAAGTCCACTTGTTAGGATCCCGGTTTGAATGAAATTAGCACCAGAGCGAAATCGAGCGAAACAAGCTCCAATGAGACAAGCGACACATTGGAGTGCAACACGGTGCATTTTCGGAGTGTTTCGCTCCGGAGCAAACTTTCACAAGATCCACCTGTTTGGGTCTGGACTTGTACGAAATTATCATCAAAGCAAATTCGACCGAAACAAGCTACAACAAGACCGACAACACTTACGAGGGCAATCCGGTGTGTCTTCAAAGTGTTTTGCTTCGGGGCAAACTTTCATAAAGTCCAGTTGTTTGGATCCCGGTTTGAATGAAATTAACACTAGAGCGAAATCGAGCGAAACAAGATCCAATGAGACAGGCGACACATAGGAGTGCAACCCCGTGCATTTTCGGAGTGTTTCGCTCCGGTGCAAACTTTCACAAGATCCACCTGTTCGGGTCTCAGCTTGTTCAAAATTAGCATCAAAGCGAATTCGACCGGAACAAGCTGCAACAAGACCAACAACACTTACGAGGGCAATCCGGTGTGTCTTCGGAGTGTGTCGCTTCGGGGCAAACTTTCAAAAAGTCCACTTGTTCGGATCCTGGTTTGAATGAAATTAACACCAGAGCGAAATCGAGCGAAACAAGCTCCATTGAGAGAGGCGACACACAGGAGGGCAACCCAGTGCATTTTCGGAGTGTTTCGCTCCGGTGCAAACTTTCACAAGATCCACCTATTCGGGTCTCAACTTGTTCGAAATTAGCATCAAAGCGAATTCGACCGGAACAAGCTGCAACAAGACCAACAACACTTACGAGGGCAATCCGGCGTGTCTTCGGAGTGTTTCGCTTCGAGCAAAACTTTTATAAAGTCCACTTGTTCGGATCCCGGTTTGAATGAAATTAACACCAGAGCGAAATCGAGCGAAACAAGCTCCAATGAGACCAGCGACACATTGGAGTGCAACCCGGTGCATTGTATGAGTGTTTCGCTCCGGTGCAAACATTCATAAAATCCACCTGTTTGGGTCTGGACTTGTACGAAATTAAAATCAAAGCGAATTCGACCGACACAAGCTCCAACAAGACCGACAACACTTACGAGGCAATCCGGTGTGTCTTCGGAGTGTTTCGCTTTGGGGCAAACTTTCATAAAGTCCACTTGTTTGGATCCCGGTTTGAATGAAATTAACACCAGAGCGAAATCGAGCGAAACAAGCTCCAATGAGACCAGCGACTCACAGGAGTGCAACCCGGTGCATTTTAGGAGTGTTTAGCTCTGGTTCAAACTTTCACAAAATCAACGTGTTCGGATCTCAACTTCTTCGAAATTAACATCAAAGCGAATTCGACCGAAACAAGCTCCAACAAGACCAACAACACTTACAAGGGCTATCCGATGTGTCTTCGGAGTGTTTCACTTCAGGGAAAACTTTCATAAAGTCCACTTGTTCGGATCCCGGTTTAAATGAAACAAATACCAGAGCGAAATCGAGCGAAACAAGCTCCAATGAGACCGGCGACTCATAGGAGTGCAACCCGGTGCATTTTCGGAGTGTTTCGCTCTTTAGCAAACTTTCACAAAACCAACATGTTCGGATCTCGACTTCTTTGAAATTAACATCAAAGCGAATTCGACCGAAAGAAGCACCAACAAGACCAACAACACTTACGAGGGCAATCCGGTGTGTCTTCGGAGTGTTTCGCTTCGGGCCAAACTTTCATAAAATCCACTTGTTCGGATCCCGGTTTGAATGAAATTAACACCAGAGGGAAATCGACCAAAACAAGCTCCAATGAGACCAGCGACACATTGGAGTGCAACACGGTGCATTTTCGGACTGTTTCGCTACGATGCAAACTTTCACAAGATCCACCTGTTTGGGTCCGGTCTTGTACTGAAATTAACATCAAAGCTTAATTCAACCAAACAAGCTACAACAAGACCGACAACACTTACGAGGGCAACTGTGTCTTCACGAAGTTTAAGCTTCGCCAAACTTTCATAAAGTCCAGTTGACCCGGTTTGAATGAAATTAACACAAGAGCGAAATCGAGCGAAACAAGCTCTAATGAGACAGGCGACACACAGGAGTGCAACCCAGTGCATTTTCGGAGTGTTTCGCTCTGGTGCAAACTTTCACAAGATCCACCTGTGCGGGTCTGCACTTGTTCGAAATTAGCATCAAAGCGAATTCGACCGAAACAAGCTCGAACAAGACCAACAACACTTACGAGGGCAATCCGGTGTGTCTTCGGAGTGTTTCGCTTCGGGGCAAACTTTCATAAAGTCCAATTGTTCGGATCCCGGTTTGAATGAAACTAACACCAGAGCGAAATCAAGCGAAACAAGCTCCAATGAGACCGGCGACACAAAGGAGTGCAACCCGGTGCATTTTAGGAGTGTTTCGCTCTGGTGCAAACATTCACAAAATCCACCTATTCGGATCTCGACTTGTTCGAAATTAACATCAAACCAAATTCGACCGAAACAAGCTCCATCAAAACCGACAACACTTACGAGGGCAATACGGTGTGTCTTCGGAGTGTTTCGCTTCGAGGCAAACTTTTATAAAGTCCACTTGTTCGGATCCCGGTTTGAATGAAATTAACACCAGAGCAAAATCGAGCGATACAAGCTCCAACGAGACCAGCGACACATTGGAGTGCAACCCGGTGCATTTTATTAGTGTCTCGCTCCGGTGCAAACTTTCACAAAATCCACCTGTTTGGGTCTGGACTTGTACGAAATTAACATCAAAGCGAATTCGACCGAAACAAGCTCCAACAAGACCGACAACACTTACGAGGCAATCCGGTGTGTCTTCGGAGTTTTTCGCTTTGGGGCAAACTTTCATAAAGTCCACTTGTTCGGATCCCGGTTTCAATGAAATTAACACCAGAGCGAAATCGAGCGAAACAAGCTCCAATCATACAGGCAACAGATAGGTGTGCAACCCAGTACATTTTCGGAGTGTTTCGCTCCGGTGCAAACTTTCACAAGATCCACCTGTTCGAGTCTCAACTTGTTCAAAATTAGCATCAAAGCGAATTCGACCGAAATAAGCTCCAACAAGATCGACAACACTTACGAGGGCAATCCGGTGTGTCTTCGGAGTGTTTCGCTTCGGGGCAAACTTTCATAAAGTCCAGTTGTTCGGATCCCAGTTTGAATGAAATTAAGACCAAAGCGAAATCGAGCAAAACAAGCTCCAATGACACAGGCAACACATAGGAGTGCAACGCAGTGCATTTTCGGAGTGTTTCGCTCCGGTGCAAACTTTCACAACATCCACCTGTTCGGGTCTCAACTTGTTCGAAATTTGCATCAAAGCGAATTCGACCGAAACAAGCTCCAACAAGACCGACAACACTTACGAGGGTAATCCGGAGTGTCCTCGGAGTGTTTCGCTTCGGGGCAAACTTTCATAAAGTCCACTTGTTCGGATCCCGGTTTGAATGAAATTAACACCAGAGCGAAATCGAGCGAAACAAGCTCCAATGAGACCAGCGACACATTGGAGTGCAACCTGGCGCAATTTATGAGTGTTTCGCTCCGGTGTAAACTTTCACAAAATCCACCTGTTTGGGTCTGGTCTTGTACGAAATTATCAACAAAGCAAATTCGACCGAAACATGCTACAGCAAGACTGACAACACTTACGAGGGCAATCCGGTGTGTCTTCGGAGTGTTTCGCTTCGTGGCAAACTTTCATAAAGTCCAGTTGTTTGGATCCCGGTTAGAATGAAATTAACACTAGAGCAAAATCGACCGAAACAAGCTCCAATGAGACAGGCGACACATAGGAGTGCAACCCAGTGCATTTTCGGAGTGTTTCGCTCCGGTGCAAACATTCACAAGATCCACCTATTCGGGTCTCAACTTGTACGAAATTAACATCAAAGCGAATTCGACCGAAACAAGCTCCAACAAGACCGACAACCCATACGAGGGCAGTCCGGTGTGTCTTCGGAGTGTTTCGCTTCGGGGTAATCTTTCATAAAGTCCACTTGTTCGGATCCCGGTTTGAATGAAATTAACACCAGAGTAAAATCGAGCGAAACAACCTCCAATGAGAGAGGCGACACACAGGAGGGAAACCCAGTGCATTTTCGGAGTGTTTCACTCCGGTGCAAACTTTGACAAGATCCACCTGTTCGGGTCTCAACTTGCTCGAAATTAGCATCAAAGCGAATTCGACCGAAACAAGCTGCAACAACACCAGCAACACTTACGAGGGCAATCCGGTGTGTCTTCGGAGTGTGTCGCTTCAGGCCAAACTTTCATAAAGTCCACTTGTTCGGATCCCGGTTTGAATGAAATTAACACCAGAGTGAAATCGAGCGAAACAAGCTCCAATGAGACCGGCGACTCATAGGAGTGCAACCCGGTGCATTTTCGGAGTGTTTCGCTCTAGAGCAAACTTTCGCAAAATCTACCTGTTCGGATCTCGACTTGTTCGAAATTAACATCAAAGCGAATTTGACCGAAACACGCTACAACAAGACCGACAACACTTACGAGGGCAATCCGGTGTGTCTTCGGACTGTTTCGCTTCGTGGCAAACTTTTAGAAAGTCCACTTGTTCGGATCCCGGTTTGAATGAAATTAACACTAGAGCGACATCGAGCGAAACAAGCTCCAATGAAACCGGCGACACATAGGAGTGCAACCCGGTGCATTTTAGGAGTGTTTTGCACTGGTGCAAACTTTCACAAAATCCACCTATTCGGATCTCACCTAGTTCGAAATTAACATCAAAGCGAATTCGACCGAAACAAGCTCCAACAAAACTGACAACACTTACGAGGGCAATCCGGTGTGTCTTCGGAGTGTTTCGCTTCGAGGCAAACTTTTATAAAGTCCACTTGTTCGGATCCCGGTTTGAATGAAATTAACACCGGAGCGAAATCGATAGAAACATGCTCCAATGAGACCAGCGAAACATTGGAGTGCAACCCGGTGCATTTTATGACTGTTTTGCTCCGGTGCAGACTTTCACAAAATCCACCTGTTTGGGTCTGGACTTGTTCGAAATTAACATCAAAGCGAATTCGATCGAAACAAGCTCCAACAAGACCGACAACACTTACGAGGCAATCCGGTGTGTCTTCGGAGTGTTTCGCTTTGGGGCAAACATTCATAAAGTCCACTTGTTCGGATCCCGGTTTGAATGAAATTAAAACCAGAGCGAAATCGAGCGAAACAAGCTCCAATGACACAGGCAAAACATAGGTGTGCAACCCAGTGCATTTTCGGAGTGTTTCGCTCCGGTGCAAACTTTCACAAGATCCACCTGTTCGGGTCTCAACTTGTTCGAAATTAGCATCAAAGCGAATTCGACCGAAATAAGCTCCAACAAGACCGACTACACTTACGAGGGCAATCCGGTGTGTCTTCGGAGTGTTTCACTTCGGGGCAAACTTTCAAAAAGTCCACTTGTTCGGATCCAGATTTGAATGAAATTAACACCAGAGCGAAATCGAGCGAAACAAGCTCCAATGAGACCAGCGACACATTGGAGTGCAACCTGGCGCAATTTATGAGTGTTTCGCTCCGGTGCAAACTTTCACAAAATCCACCTGCTTGGGTCTGGTCTTGTACGAAATTAACATCAAAGCGAATTCGACCGAAACAAGCTACAACAAGACCGACAACACTTACGAGGACAATCCGGTGTGTCTTCGGAGTGTGTCTCTTCGGGGCAAACTTTCATAAAGTCCACTTATTTAGATCCCGGTTTGAATGAGATTAACACCAAAGCGAAATTGAGCGAAACAAGCTCCAATGAGACCGGCGACTCATAGGAGTGCAACCCGGTGCATTTTCGAAGTGTTTAGCTCTGGAGCAAACTTTCACAAAATCAACCTGTTCGGCTCTCAACTTCTTCGAAATTAACATCAAAGCGAATTCGACCGAAACAAGCTCCAACAAGACCGACAACACTTATGAGGGCAATCCGGTGTGTCTTCGGAGTGTTTCGCTTCGGGGCAATCTTTCATAAAGTCCACTTGTTCGGATCCTGGTTTAAATGAAATTAATACCAGAGCGAAATCGAGCGAAACAAGCTCCAGTGAGACCGGCGACTTATAGGAGTGCAACCCGGTGCTTTTTCGGAGTGTTTCGCTCTTGAGCAAACTTTCACAAAATCAACATGTTCGGATCTCGACTTCTTCGAAATTAACATCAAAGCGAATTCGACCGAAACAAGCTCCAACAAGACCGACAACACTTACGAGGACAATCTGATGTGTCTTCGGAATGTTTCGCTTCGGGGGAAACTTTTATAAGGTCCACTTGTTCGGATCCTTGTTTGAATGAAATTAACACCAGAGCAAAATCGAGTGAAACAAGCTCCAATGAGACAGGCGACACACAGGAGTGCAACCCAGTGCATTTTCTGAGTGTTTCGCTCCGATGCAAACTTTCACAAGATCCACCTGTTCGGGCCAGTCCTGATGGGGACGGGTGATCCCGATCTTTCGGTGAGATGATGATTCGTCGATTTGGGGGTGTTGATGGCACCGAATCAAGGGCTTCCTACCAACAGTCGGGAGCTTCACAATCGCAATGCCAATCCACACGATACAAGATCCAACGATCAATTGTTCCTGCAAGAAATCGAGAACCCGCAAGAACAAAGCATGAAGCAATCTAAAAATATAGTATTGAAATCAAAAGGAACAAGTTGAGGTTCTGCTTCTCGGTTCAAGGCGGTCTAGTCGACACGCCAGCAAACGCGAGGAGGACGCACACGGGGTCTACCAAACACAAACAAAACCTAAACGAAAAAGAGCGGCGGTGGCCACATATATAGCGGCGGCCAGGAGGTGTAGGGCAGCCAAAACAGCGGTGCCCACCAAAACCCTAAGATACATGGGCCTTGGGCCCAAAAGAAAGGTGGCGCAGCACCCGGGATTTCTGTCCCGTGAGATTGTTTTGTGATTTCCCGTCGCTCCACGAGGAATTTAGCTGTGGGACCAGATCCATTAGAAAGGTTATCTCGATAGCTTTCAAACGAGTGGTTGCACACTAGAAACAGAGTCCAGGAACCCAAGTTATGTCCGTTTGAAGTACTGCTGCTCCTGGATGGCCGAACCGGAGTTGTGGACGAATTGGGCTTGATCTTGGGCCTTCCTTGGCGCGTGTGCTGTCCTCGGTGGATGATCTTGACGTGCTGGTCCAGCAAAGGTGGGTGGAAAGGCCTTGCTTCCGGATTAAGCCCTCCAAGCATCGAAGATGAAGTAGCGGCCGAAACAGCGACGGTCGGGGATGAAGGAGTGGTCGTAGGGGAAGAAGGGGCAGCGGTTGTATCCTTGGTTGGGATGTCCTCATCAAGTCCTTGTATGAAATTAACATCAAAGCGAATTCGACCGAAACAAGCTCCGACAAGACCGACAACACTTACGAGCGCAATCCGGTGTGTCTTCGGAGTGTTTCGCTTCGGGGCAAACTTTCATAAAGTCCACTTGTTTGGATCCCGGTTTGAATGAAATTATCACCAGAGGGAAATCGAGCAAAACAAGCTCCAATGAGACCAGCGACACATTGGAGTGCAACACGGTGCATTTTCGGAGTGTTTCGCTTCGATGCAAACTTTCACAAGATCCACCTGTTTGGGTCTGGTCTTGTACGAAATTAACATCAAAGCGAATTCAACCGAAACAAGCTACAACAAGACCGACAACACTTATGAGGGCAATCCGGTGTGTCTTCGCAGTGTTTCGCTTCGGGCCAAACTTTCATAAAGTCCAGTTGACCCGGTTTGAATGAAATTAACACAAGAGCGAAATCGAGCGAAACAAACTCTAATGAGACAAAGCATACACAAAGAAGGCAACCCAAAGGCATTTTGGAGTGTTTCGCCTCGTGCAAACTTTCACAAGATCCACCATGTAAGGGTCTCAAGACTTGTTCAAATTAGCATCAAAGCAAATTCGACCGAAACAAGCTCGAACAAGACCAACAACACTTACGAGGGCAATCCGGTGTGTCTTCGGAGTGTTTCGCTTCGGGGCAAACTTTCATAAAGTCCACTTGTTCGGATCCCGGTTTGAATGAACTTAACACCAGAGCGAAATCGAGCGAAACAAGCTCCAATGAGACAGGCGACACATAGGAGAGCAACCCAGAACATTTTCGGAGTGTTTCGCTCCATTGCAAAATTTAACAAACTCGACCAGTTTGGATCTCGACATTGTACGAAATAAACATCAAAGCGAATTAGACCGAAACAAGCTCCAACAAGACCGACAACACTTACGAGGGCAATCCGATGTGTCTTTGGAGTGTTTCTCTTCGGGGCAATCTTTCATAAAGTCCACTTGTTCGGATCCCGGTTTGATTGAAATTAACACCAGAGCGAAATCGAGCGAAACAAGCTCCAATGAGAGAGGCGACACACAGGAGGGTAACCCAGTGCATTTTCGGAGTATTTTGCTCCGTTGCAAACATACATAAGATCCACCTGTTCGGGTCTCAACTTGTTCGAAATTAGCATCAAAGCGAATTCGACCGAAACAAGCTGCAATAAGACCAACAACACTTACGAGGGCAATCCGGTGTGTCTTCGAAGTGTGTCGCTTCGTGGCAAACATTCATAAAGTCCACTTGTTCGGATCCCGGTTTGAATGAAATTAACACCAGAGCGAAATTGAGCGAAACAAGCTCCAATGAGACCGGCCACTCATAGGAGTGCAACCCGGTGCTTTTTCGGAGTGTTTCGCTGGGGAGCAAACTTTCGTAAAATCAACCTGTTTGGACCTCGACTTCTTCGAAATTAACATCAAAGCGAATTCGACAGAAACAAGCTCCAACAAGACCGACAACACTTACGAGGGCAATCCGGTGTGTCTTCGGAGTGTTTCGCTTCGGGGCAAACTTTTATAAAGTCCAGTTGTTCGGATCCCGGTTTGAATGAAATTAACACCAGAGCAAAATCGAGTGAAACAAGCTCCAATGAGACCGACAACACTTACGAGGGCAATCCGGTGTGTCTTCGGAGTGTTTCGCTTCGAGGCAAACTTTCATAAAGTCCACTTGTTCGGATACCGGTTTGAATTAAATCAACACCGGATCGAAATCGAGCGAAACAAGCTCCAAAGAGACAGGCGACACATAGGTGTGCAACCCAGTGCATTTTCGGAGTGTTTCGCTCCGCTGTAAACTTTCACAAGATCCACCTGTTCGGATCTCAACTTGTTCGAAGTTGGCATCAAAGCGAATTCGGCTGAAATAAGCTCCAACAAGACCGACAACACTTACGAGGGCAATCCGGTGTGTCTTCGGAGTGTTTCGCTTCGGGGCAAACTTTTATAAAGTCCACTTGTTCGGATCCCGGTTTGAATGAAATTAACACCGGAGCGAAATCTAGTGAAACAAGCTCCATTGAGATAAGCGACACACAGGAGTGCAACCCAGTGCATTTTCAAAGTATTTCGCTCTGGTGCAAACTTTCGCAAGATCCACCTATTCGTGTCTCAACTTGTTCGAAATTAGCATCAAAGTGAATTCGACCGAAACAAGCTCCATCAAGACCAACAACACTTACGAGGGCAATCCGGTGTGTCTTTGGAGTGTTTCGCTTCGGGGCAAACTTTCGTAAAGTCCACTTGTTCGGATCCTGGTTTAAATGAAATTAATACCAAAGCGAATTCGACCGAAACAAGCTCCAACAAGACCGACAACACTTACGAGGGCAATCTGGTGTGTCTTCGGAATGTTTCGCTTCGGGGTAAACTTTTATAAAGTCCACTTGTTCGGATCCTTGTTTGAATGAAATTAACAACAGAGCGAAATCGAGTGAAACAAGCTCCAATGAGACAGGCGACACACAGGAGTGCAACCCAGTGCATTTTCGGAGTGTTTCGCTCCGATGCAAACTAGCACAATATCCACCTGTTCGGGCTAGTCCTTGTATGAAATTTGCATCAAAGCGAATTCGACCGAAACAAGCTCCGACAAGACCGAGAACACTTATGAGCGCAATCCGGTGTGTCTTCGGAGTGTTTCGCTTCGGGGCAAACTTTCATAATGATGCACACGGGGGTCGGCCCGATCTTCTGATGAGAACGATACATCGGTTTGATAGCGCACGAAGTAGATGGATCGGCTACTAACCACAAGATCAGCAACGAAGCAATCGCAACGTCACCACACGAGGCGATCAACCGAATCAAAGACCCGATCGATCCTTGTACCTGCTGCAACCGAGAACAAGCAAGAACAAGGTGAGAGCAATTCCAATCCAACAATCTCAAAGATACAAAGGTGAGGTTCTGCTTCACGCCACGGGTGGTCTAGTCGACACACGCGAACACGAGGAGGGACGACAAGGGGTCTACCAAAACACAACAAAACCTAAGCGTAAAAAGAACGGCGGCGGCCACATATATAGCGGCGGCTGAAGAGGTGTAGGGCAGCCAAAACAGCGTGGCCACCAAAACCCTAAGATACATGGGCCATAGGCTCAAAAGTGGGGTGATGCAGCACCCTGAATTTCTGGCCCGTGACATTATTCCGCATTTTCCTGTCGTTCTGGAGTGAATTTGGAAGTGGGTTGATCCATTGGAAAGCTTATCTCCTAAGCTTTCAAACGGGTGGTCGACACTGAAAACGGAGTCCGAAGCCCAAGTTATGCCTGTTTGAAGTTGGCATGCTGCTGGATGGCCGAACCGGGCTTTTGGCATCTTGGGCTTCCATATGGGCCTTCCTTGACGCGTGGGCTGTTCTCGGTTGTGTGCTTGAGGCCCTTGTCTGTTGATGTGGGCTTGAATAACTGAGCTTTTGGATTAAGGCCTCTCGGCGACGGTTGCCGCAGCGCCGATCATTTGTGACGAAGATGGAGCAACGCCGGTAGTCATTGGAGAAGCTGGAGAGGAAGGAGGGCAGCGGTCACGCTGGTCGTATCCATGTTGGTGATGTCCTCCTCATCCTCCCCTTCTTGAATTGGAGTCGTCCTCGACTCCTTCTCATGATCCTGCAAAAGGTTAGTGGCAACAGGAGGCAAGGAAACAGATGTCTGCAAAGCAATATCATGTGAGGAAACAATCTTACTTAAAAGAATTTCTTTCTTGAACATTGGTTTAGATTGTTGTACACCACTAACAAGTTTGTCATCCTCATGTTCTTTACCATTAGTTCTTTTTGCATTAATTTTGGCTAGTTCAGCAGAGTCATTGATTCAAAACCAATTTCTTTCCATTAAACTTGAAAGTATATTGATTGGTTCTACCATAGTGAATAGCATCAACATCATATAACCAAGGTCTACCTAATAAAAGTGAACATGATTCCATAGGTATGACATCACAACAAACATGATCATGGTATGAACCAATGGAGACAAGAACTTGCACAGCTTGTGTTACCTGAACCTTACCAATTGAGTTAAACCATTCCATTGAGTAAGGTTGCTGAAGTGGAGTCGTGGTCAAGCCAAGTTTCTCGACCATGTGTAGACTTGCGAGGTTGCTACAGTTCCTCCATCAATGATGACGTGTACCGCGCGTTCTTGCACAACAAACTTAGTTTGGAATAAGTTGTTGCGTTGAGTTTCATTGGCATGTTCCACTGGTGCACTAAGTAGGCGATGAGACATGAGGCTCATGTAGTTGTCCGTCATTGCAGCATTCAGGTGCACACCATCTTGATCATTCTTGCTCATGTGGTTAGTCGCAGGAATAGCAAGCACATTCTTATCGTTACATATTGAAATACACTTACTATCCTTCTTCTTTGATTGTGTAGGCTTGACTTCTTTCTTCAGTAGTTCCTTCTCATTCTTGGTCGAAGGGATAGTCCCATGCTCGACCTTTTCATTTCTTAATTCTCCATTTCGCCATTCTCCATGAACTCACCGTGTTTTTTTCTTTCAATTTCTTCTTTTCTCAAACTCATGATTAAGTTTCCAGATATATTTCTTTGTTCTCAAGCGGAATACTTGGATCATCCTCAAGTATAGATCATCGTTTTTTGTGGACTGCCATTATTAGTGGTAGACAAGAAAATACACGCAAAAATGTATATTCCTATCTACTAATATGTGGACAAAGGAGGATCTCACATGCTCAAGCTCACACCAAGTTCTTACCATTCTACCCTGCAGCCTTTTCAAGGTTCAATCGAGGATGATGGTAATCTGCACTCAGAGTGACAAAGCGATTGCAAGGTGCTTCTCCCGTGGTTAATAGTAGGTGGAGCTTGGATAGGTATAATATGTAGCAAAGGATATACTAGAACCAAACTAGCCAAAACAAGTTGAAAGAACATTCAACGACAAGATTTTGTCTGGTCCTAAGCTAGACCGCATTAGAGACGCGAGCCTGGACACCAATGAAGTCATAGAAACAAAGAACCGAATGACCACAACACACAAGCAAATAGCTAGGGCTTTTTTTCCACCTTTTAGTGCGGCTCTTTTATATGCACTTGCCTTTTTTCTTTATTTTTCTTCCTTCTATATCAAAAAGTGGCACATATGAATTACAACTCAAACTTTTTTTTCCTGCTGCAAACAGATCTACTATGTAGAAACTTCAAACGCTGTTTTCGGATTTTTAGTGGCTTCCAATGCAAAAACGTATAACTAGAAAGTTGTGGATCTTTTCGAGCTGATCAATTTGCATATATGGAACATCTATTTTGGATAAGGGAAGCCAGAGATAATGACCCCGAAATACAGACTGCTCAGAAAATCCAGGACGAAAACAGATTCCAATCCAACGCGATTTTGGGCAAGAAGACGGCGTTTCTGGAAAGTTTCACAATGGACAAAGTTGTAGATAATTTCTCAAGATTTCAGGAAAGTACAAGAATAGCAAAATCCGAGTTCGTATGAGGGAGTTATGACCAAAATACCGAACTAGATAGAGGAGAATCCGAATTGGACGCGGCGACGTGATGGAGTTCAACTCAGTGACAAGAACGTGACAAGAACTCGAAACTCTAAAGATCAAAACACTAAGACCAGCAATGACACGACGATGCAACGTAAATTCAACAAGAATTAAACTAGGCAGTAATAGTAAAGGCCAAAAGGGGCTCGGATTAGATCAAACACATGACGAACAGATTTTTTTTGGGCTGATTTTCTGGACTCTAGGACAAACAATATGAACTAAACAAAGATAAGGGTGTTCTCACCAGGCAACCGTCGCTCTGATACCACTTGATGCACACGGGGGTCGGCCCGATCTTCTGATGAGAACGATACGTCGGTTTGATAGCGCACGAAGTAGACGGATCGGCTACTAACCACAAGATCAAGAACGGCAATCGCAACGTCACCACACGAGGCGATCAACCGAATCAAAGACTCGACGATCCTTGTACCTGCTGCAACCGAGAACAAGCAAGAACAAGGTGAGAGCAATTCCAATCCAATAATCTCAAAGATACAAAGGTGAGGTTCTGTTTTCGTCACGGTGGTCTAGTCGACACACGCGAACACGAGGAGGGACGCACAAGGGTCTACCAAAACACAACAAAACCTAAGCGAAAAGAACGGCGGCCACATATATAGCGGCGGCCAAGAGGTGTAGGGCAGCCAAAACAGTGGTGGCCACCAAAACCCTAAGATACATGGGCCATAGGCCCAAAAGTGGGGTGATGCAGCACCCTAAATTTCTGGCCCGAGACATTGTTCCACATTTTGCCGTCATTCTATAGTGAATTTGGAAGTGGGGCTGGATCCATTGGAAAGCTTATCTCCTAAGCTTTCAAACGGGTGGTCGCACGCTGAAAACGGAGTCCGGGAGCCCAAGTTATGCCTGTTCGAAGTTGGCATGCTGCAGGATGGCCGAACCGGGCTTTTTGGCATCTTGGGCTTCCATATGGGCCTTCCTTGACGCGTGGGCTGTTCTCGGTTGTGTGCTTGAGGCCCTTGTCTGTTGATGTGGGCTTGAATAGCTGAGCTTTTGGATTAAGGCCTCTCGGCGACGGTTGCCGCAAAGGCCGATCATTTGTGACGAAGATGGAGCAAGTGCAGTAGTCATTGAAGAAGCCGGAGAGGAAGGAGGGCAGCGGTCACGCTGGTCGTGATCCATGTTGGTGATGTCAAACAAGCTCCAATGAGACAAAGCGACACATAGGTGTGCAACCCAGCATTTTGGAGTGTTTCGCCTCAACAGAACTTTCACATGATCCACCTGTTCGGGTCTAAACTTGTTCGAAATTGGCATCAAAGCGAATTCGACTGAAATAAGCTCCAACAAGACCGACAACACTTATGAGGGCAATCCGGTGTGTCTTCGGAGTGTTTCGCTTCGGGGCAAACTTTTATAAAGTCCACATGTTCGGATCCCAGTTTGAATGAAATTAACACCAGAGCGAAATCTAGGGAAACAAGCTCCAATGAGACAGGTGACACACAGGAGTGCAACCCAGTGCATTTTCGAAGTATTTCGCTCCGGTGCAAACTTTCACAAGATCCACCTATTCGTGTCTCAACTTGTTCAAAATTAGCATCAAAGCGAATTCGACCAAAACAAGCTCCATCAAGACCAACAACACTTACGAGGGCAATCCGGTGTGTCTTCGGAGTGTTTCGCTTCGGGGCAAACTTTCATAAAGTCCACTTGTTCGGATCCTGGTTTGAATGAAATTAACACCAGAGCGAAATCCAGCGAAACAAGCTCCAATGAGACATGCGACACATAGGAGTGCAATCCAGTGCATTTTCAGAGTGTTTCGCTCCGGTGCAAACTTTCACAAGGTCCACCTGTTCGGGTCTCAACTTGTACGAAATTAACATCAAAGCCAATTCGACCGAAAGAAGCTCCAACAAGACCGACAACACTTACGAGGGCAATCCGGGGTGTCTTCGGAGTGTTTCGCTTTGGGGCAAACTTTTATAAAGTCCACATGTTCGGATCCCGGTTTGAATGAAATTAACACCAGAGCGAAATGGAGCGAAGCAAGCTCCAATGTGACCGGCGACACATAGGAGTGCAACCCGGTGCATTTCAGTAGTGTTTCGCTCTGTTGCATACTTTCACAAAATCAACCAATTCGGATCTGAACTTGTTCGAAACTAGCATCAAAGCTAATTCGACCGAAACAAGCTGCAACAAGACTGACAACACTTACGAGGGCAATCTGGTGTGTCTTCGGAGTGTTTCGCTTCGGGGCAAATATTCATAAAGTCCACTTGTTCGGATCCCAGTTTAAATGAAATTAACACCAGAGCAAAATCGAGCGAAACAAGCTCCAATGAGAGCGGCGACTCATAGGTGTGCAACCCGGTGCATTTTCAGAGTGTTTCGCTCTGGAGCAAACTTTCACAAAATCAACCTGTTCGGATCCGACTTCTTCTAAATTAACATAAAAGCGAATCCGACCGAAACAAGCTCCAACAGGACCGACAACACTTACGTCGGCAATCTGGTGTGTCTTCGGAGTGTTTCGCTTCTGTGCAACCTTTTATAAAGTCCACTTGTTCGGATCCCGGTTTAAATGAAATTAACTCCACCGCGAAATCGGGCGAAACAAGCTCCAATGAGACCGGCGACACATAGGAGTGCAACCCGGTGCATTTTAGAAGTGTTTCGCTCTGGTGCACCCTTTCACAAAATCCACCTATTCGGACCTCAACTTGTTCGAAATTAACATCAAAGCGAACTCGACAGAAACAAGCTCCAACAAGACCGACAACACTTACGAGGGCAATCCGGTGCGTCTTCGGAGTGTTTCGCTTCGGGGGAAACTTTTATAAAGTCCACTTGTTCGAATCCCGGTTTGAATGAAATTAACACCAGAGCGAAATCGAGCGAAACGAGCTCCAATGAGACCAGCGACACATTGGAGTGCAACCCGGTGCATTTTATGAGTGTTTCGCTCTGGTGCAAACTTTCACAAAATCCACATGTTTGGGTTTGGAATTGTACAAAATTAACATCAAAGCGAATTCGATCGAAACAAGCTCCAACAAGACCGACAACACCTATAAGGGCAATTCGGTGTGTCTTCGGAGTATTTCGCTTCGGGGCAAACTTTCATAAAGTCCACTTGTTCGGATCCCGGTTTGAATGAAATTAACACCAGAGCGAAATCGAGTGAAACAAGCTCCAATGAGACAGGCGACACATAGGTGTGCATCCTAGTGCATTTTCGGAGTATTTCGCTCCGGTGCAAAATTTTCACAAGATCCACCTGTTCGGGTCTCAACTTGTTCGAAATTAGCATCGAAGCGAATTCGACCTAAACAAGCTCCAACAAGACCGACAACACTTACTAGGGCAATCCGTTGTGTCTTCGGAGTGTTTCGCTTCGGGGCAACTTTCACAAAGTCCACTTGTTCGGATCCCGGTTTGAATGAAATTAACACCAGAGTGAAATCGAGCGAAACAAGCTCCAATGAGACAGGCGACACACAGGAGTGCATCCCAGTGCATTTTCGGAGTGTTTCGCTCCAGTGCAAATTTTCACAAGATCCACCTGTTCGGGTCTCAACTTGTTCGAAATTAGCATCAAAGCGAATTCGAACAAAACAAGCTCCAACAAGACCAACAACACTTACGAGGGCAATCCGGTGTGTCTTCGGAGTGTTTTGCTTCGGGGCAAACTTTCATAATGTCCAGTTGTTCGGATCCTGGTTTGAATGAAATTAACACCGGATCGAAATCGAGCGAAACAAGCTCCAATGAGACAGGCGACTCATAGGAGTGCAACCCGGTGCATTTTCGGAGTGTTTCGCTCTGGAGCAAACTTTCACAAAATCAACCTGTTCGGATGTCGACTTCTTCGAAATTAACATCAAAGCGAAACATTAATAAAGTCCACTTGTTCGGATCCCGGTTTGAATGACATTAACACTATAGCGAAATCGAGCGAAACAAGCTCCAACGAGACCGGCGACTCATAGGAGTGCATCCCGGTGCATTTTCGGAGTGTTTCGCTCTGGAGCAGACTTTCGCAAAATCAACCTGTTCGGATCTCGACTTCTTCGAAATTAACATGAAAGCGAATTCGACCGAAACAAGCTCCAACAAGACCGACAACACTTACGGGGGAAATCCGGTGTGTCTTCTGTGTGTTTCGCTTCGGGGCAAACTTTCATAAAGTCCACTTGTTCGGATCTCGGTTTGAATGAAATTAACACCAGAGCGAAATCGAGCGAAACAAGCTCCAATGAGACCGGCAACACATAGGAGTATAACTCGGTGCTTTTTAGTAGTGTTTCGCCCTGGTGCATACTTTCACAAAATCCACCTATTCGGACCTCAACTTGTACGAAATTAACATCAAAGCGAATTCGACCGAAACAAGCTCCAACAAGACAGATAACACATACGGGGGCTATCCAGTGTGTCTTAGGAGTGTTTCGCAACGGGGCAAACTTTCATAAAGTCCACTTGTTCAGATCCCGGTTTGAATGAAATTAACACCAGAGTGAAATCGAGCGAAACAAGCTCCAACGAGACAAAGACACATAGGAGTGCAACCCAAAGCATTTTCGAGTGTTTCGCTCGGTGCAAACTTTCACAGACCAACCTGCTCGGGTCTCAACTTGTTCAAAATTAGCATCAAAGCGAATTCGACCGAAACAAGCTTCAACAAGACCGACAACACTTACGAGGGCAATCTGGTGTGTCTTCGGAGCGTTTTGCTTCGGGGCAAACTATCATAAAGTCCACTTGTTCGGATCCCAGTTTGAATGAAATTAACACCAGAGCAAAATCGAGCGAAACAAGCTCCAATGAGACAAGCGACACATAGGAGCGCAACCCGGTGCATTTTAGAGTGTTTCGGTGCATACTTTCCAAAATGCAAACTTTCACAAGATCCACTTTATAAAGTCCACTTGTTCGGATCCCGGTTTGAATGAAATTAACACCAGGGCGAAATCGAATGAAACAAGCACCAATAAGACCAGCGACACATTGGAGTGCAACCCGACGCATTTTATGAGTGTTTCACTCCGGTGCAAACTTTCACAAAATCTATCTGTTTGGGTCTAGACTTGTACGAAATTAACATCAAAGCTTAATTCAACCAAACAAGCTCCAACAAGACCGACAACACTTATGAGGGCAATCCGTGTGTCTTCGAGTGTTTCGCCGGGCAAACTTTTATGAAGTCCACTTGTTCGATCCCAGATGAATGAAATTAACACCGAGCGAAATCGAGCGAAAACAAGCTCCAATGAGACAAAGCTAAACATAGGAGTGCAACCTAGAGCATTTTAGGAGTGTTTCGCTCTCCGTGCAAACTTTCAAAAGATTCACCTATTCGGATCTCAACTTGTTCAATTTAACATCAAAACGAATTCGACCAAACAAGCTCCAACAAGACCGACAATACTTACGAGGGCAATCCGTGTGTCTGAGTGTTTCGCCGGGAAACTTTATAAAGTCCACTTGTTCGGATCCCGATTTGAATGAAATTAACACTGTATGAAATCGAGCGAAAGAAGCTCCAATCGAGCCAGCGACATGTTGGAGTGCAACCGCAAGATTTTATGATTGTTTCGCCCGGCAAACTTTCACAAAATCCACTGTTTGGGTCTCAACTTGTACGAAATTAACATCAAAGCAAATTCGACCAAACAAGCTCCAACAAGACCGACAACACATACGAGGGCAATCCGGTGTGTCTCGAGTGTTTCGCTTTAGGGGCAAACTTTCATAAAGTCCACTTGTTCGGATCCCTAGATGAATGAAATTAACAACAGAGTGAAATCGAGCTTAAACAAGCTCCAATGAGACATGAGACACATAGGAGTGCAACCAGTGCATTTTCGGAGTGTTTCGCTCTGTGCAAACTTTCACAAGACCCACTGTTCTCGGTCTCAACTTGTTCGAAATTTGCATCAAAGCGAATTCGACCGAAACAAGCTTCTACAAGACCGACAACACTTACGAGGGCAATCCGGTGTGTCTTCTGTGTGTTTCGCTTCGGGGCAAACTTTCATAAAGTCCACTTGTTCGGATCTCGGTTTGAATGAAATTAACACCAGAGCGAAATCGAGCGAAACAAGCTCCAATGAGACCGGCAACACATAGGAGTATAACTCGGTGCTTTTTAGTAGTGTTTCGCCCTGGTGCATACTTTGACAAAATCGACCAATTCGGATCTCAACTTGTTTGAAATTAACATCAAAGCGAATTCGATCGAAACAAGCTCCAACAAGACCGACGACACTTACAAGGGCAATCCAGTGTGTCTTCGGAGTGTTTCGCTTCAGGGGAAACTTTTATAAAGTCCACTTGTTCGGATCCCGGTTTGAATGAAATTAACACCAGGGCGAAATGGAGTGAAACAAGCTCCAATGAGACCAGCGACACATTGGAGTGCAACCCGGCGCATTTTATGAGTGTTTCGCTTCGGTGCAAACTTACACAAAATCCACCTGTTTGGGTCTGGACTTGTACGAAATTAACATCAAAGCGAATTCGACCGAAACAAGCTCCAACAAGACCGATAACACATATGGGGGCTATCCGGTGTGTCTTAGGAGTGTTTCGCATCGGGGCAAACTTTCATAAAGTCCACTTGTTCAGATCCCGGTTTGAATGAAATTAACACCAGAGTGAAATCGAGCGAAACAAGCTCCAACGAGACAGGCGACACATAGGAGTGCAACCCAGTGCATTTTCGGAGTGTTTCGCTCCGGTGCAAACTTTCACAGGACCCAACTGTTCGGGTCTCAACTTGTTCAAAATTAGCATCAAAGCGAATTCGACCGAAACAAGCTTCAACAAGACCGACAACACTTACGAGTTCAATCTGGTGTGTCTTCGGAGCGTTTTGCTTCGGGGCAAACTATCATAAAGTCCACTTGTTCGGATCCCAGTTTGAATGAAATTAACACCAGAGCAAAATCGAGCGAAACAAGCTCCAATGAGACAAGCAACACATAGGAGCGCAACCCAGTGCATTTTCGGAGTGTTTCGCTCCGGTGCAAACTTTCACAAGATCCACCTTATAAAGTCCACTTGTTCGGATCCCGGTTTGAATGAAATTAACACCAGGGCGAAATCGAATGAAACAAGCACCAATCAGACCAGCGACACATTGGAGTGCAACCCGACGCATTTTATGAGTGTTTCACTCCGGTGCAAACTTTCACAAAATCCATCTGTTTGGGTCTAGACTTGTACGAAATTAACATCAAAGCGAATTCAACCGAAACAAGCTCCAACAAGACCGACAACACTTATGAGGGCAATCCGGTGTGTCTTCGGAGTGTTTCGCTTCGGGGCAAACTTTTATGAAGTCCACTTGTTCGGATCCCGGTATGAATGAAATTAACACCGCAGCGAAATCGAGCGAAACAAGCTCCAATGAGATAGGCTAGACATAGGAGTGCAACCCGGAGCATTTTAGGAGTGTTTCGCTCTGGTGCAAACTTTCAGAAAATTCACCTATTCGGATCTCAACTTGTTCGAATTTAACATCAAAACGAATTCAACCGAAACAAGCTCCAACAAGACCGACAAAACTTACGAGGGCAATCCGGTGTGTCTTCGGAGTGTTTCGCTTCGGGGGAAACTTTTATAAAGTCCACTTGTTCGGATCCCGATTTGAATGAAATTAACACCAGGGCGAAATCGAGCGAAAGAAGCTCCAATCAGGCCAGCGACATGTTGGAGTGCAACCGGCGCATTTTATGATTGTTTCGCTCCGGTGCAAACTTTCACAAAATCCACCTGTTTGGGTCTGGACTTGTACGAAATTAACATCAAAGCGAATTCGACCGAAACGAGCTCCAACAAGACCGACAACACATACGAGGGCAATCCGGTGTGTCTTCGGAGTGTTTCGCTTTGGGGCAAACTTTTATAAAGTCCACTTGTTCGGATCCCGGTTTGAATGAAATTAACACCAGAGTGAAATCGAGCGAAACAAGCTCCAATGAGACATGAGACACATAGGAGTGCGACCCACTGCATTTTCGGAGTGTTTCGCTCTGGTGCAAACTTTCACAAGACCCACCTGTTCGGGTCTCAACTTGTTCGAAATTTGCATCAAAGCGAATTCGACCGAAACAAGCTTCTACAAGACCGACAACACTTACGAGGGCAATCCGGTGTGTCTTCGGTGTGTTTCGCTTCGGGGCAAACTTTCATAAAGTCCACTTGTTCGGATCTCGGTTTGAATGAAATTAACACGAAGCGAAATCGAGCGAAACAAGCTCCAATGAGACCGGCAACACATAGGAGTACAACTTCGGTGCTTTTTAGTAGTGTTTCGCCCTGGTGCATACTTTGACAAAATCAACCAATTCGGATCTCAACTTATTCAAAATTAACATCAAAGCGAATTCGATCGAAACAAGCTCCAACAAGACCGACAACACTTACGAGGGCAATCCGGTGTGTCTTCGGTGTTTCGCTTCAGGGCAAACTTTCATAAAGTCCACTTGTTCGATCCCGGTTTGAATGAAATTAACACCGTGCAAAATCGAGTGAAACAAGCTCCAATGAGACCAGCGACACATTGGAGTGCAACCCGGTGCATTTTATGAGTGTTTAAACCTCGGTGCAAACTTTCACAAAATCCACCAATTGGATCTCAACTTGTTCGAAATTAACATCAAAGCGAATTCAACCAAAAACAAGCTCCAACAAGACCGATAACACATATGAGGGCAATCCGGTGTGTCTTGGAGTGTTTCGCCGGGCAAACTTTCATAAAGTCCACTTGTTCGGATCCCTGTTTGAATGAAATTAACACCGAGTGAAATCGAGCGAAACAAGCTCCAACGAGAGTGCACACATAGGAGTGCAACCCGGTGCATTTTGAGTGTTTCGCTCGGTGCAAACTTTCACAAACCCAACTGCTCGGATCTCAACTTGTTCAAAATTAACATCAAAGCGAATTCGACCAAACAAGCTTCAACAAGACCGACAACACTTACGAGGGCAATCCGTGTGTCTTCGAGCGTTTTTCGCTTGGGGCAAACTTTCATAAAGTCCACTTGTTCGGATCCCGTTTGAATGAAATTAACACCAGAGCGAAATCGAGCGAAACAAGCTCCAATGAGACAAGCAACACATAGGAGTGCAACCCGGTGCATTTTAGGAGTGTTTCGCTCAGGTGCAAACTTTCACAAGATCCACCTTGTTGATAAAGTCCACTTGTTCGGATCCGGGTTTGAATGAAATTAACACCGTTCGGATCGAATGAAACAAGCACCAATCGGAAGCTCCAATGACACATTGGAGTGCAACCCAGTGCATTTTAGGAGTGTTTCGCTCCGGTGCAAACTTTCACAAAATCCACCTGTTTGGGTCTAGACTTGTACGAAATTAACATCAAAGCGAATTCAACCGAAACAAGCTCCAACAAGACCGACAACACTTACGAGGGCAATCCGGTGTGTCTTCGGAGTGTTTCGCTTCGGGGCAAACTTTCATAAAGTCCACTTGTTCGGATCCCGGTTTGAATGAAATTAACACCAGAGCGAAATCGAGCGAAACAAGCTCCAATGAGACCGGCGACACATAGGAGTGCAACCCGGAGCATTTTAGGAGTGTTTCGCTCTGGTGCAAACTTTCACAAAATCCACCTATTCGGATCTCAACTTGTTCGAAATTAACATCAAAGCGAATTCGACCGAAACAAGCTCCAACAAGACCGACAACACTTACGAGGGCAATCCGGTGTGTCTTCGGAGTGTTTCGCTTCGGGGCAAACTTTTATAAAGTCCACTTGTTCGGATCCCGATTTGAATGAAATTAACACCAGAGCGAAATCGAGCGAAACAAGCTCCAATGAGACCAGCGACACGTTGGAGTGCAACCCGCGCATTTTAGAGTGTTTCGCTCCGGTGCAAACTTTCACAAAATCCACCTATTGGGTCTCAACTTGTACGAAATTAACATCAAAGCGAATTCGACCGAAACAAGCTCCAACAAGACCGACAACACTTACGAGGGCAATCCGGTGTGTCTTCAGAGTGTTTCGCTTCGGGGCAAACTTTTATAAAGTCCACTTGTTCGTATCCCGGTTTGAATGAAATTAACACCAGAGCGAAATCGAGCGAAACAAGCTCCAATGAGACCGGCGACACATAGGAGTGCAACCCTGTGCATTTTTGGAGTGTTTCGCTCCGGTGCAAACTTTCACAAAATCCACTGTTGGGTCTCAACTTGTTCAAATTAACATCAAAGCGAATTCGACCAAACAAGCTCCAACAAGACCGACAACACTTACGAGGGCAATCCGGTGTGTCTTCGGAGTGTTTCGCGGGCAAACTTTCATAAAGTCCACTTGTTCGGATCTCGGTTTGAATGAAATTAACACCAGAACGAAATCGAGCGAAACAAGCTCCAATGAGACCGGTGACACATAGGAGTACAACTCGGTGCTTTTTAGTAGTGTTTCGCCCTGGTGCATACTTTGACAAAATCAACCAATTCGGATCTCAACTTATTCAAAATTAACATCAAAGCGAATTCGACCGAAACAAGCTCCAACAAGACCGACAACACTTACGAGTGCAGTTCGGTGTGTCTTCGAAGTGTTTCGCTTCAGGGCAAACTTTCATAAAGTCCACTTGTTCGGATCTCGGTTTAAATGAAATTAACACCGGTGCAAAATCAAGCGAAACAAGCTCCAATGAGACCGGCGTCTCATAGGAGTGCAACTCGGTGCTTTTTAGGAGTGTTTCGCCCTGGTGCATACTTTGACAAAATCAACCAATTCGGATCTCAACTTCTTCGAAATTAACATCAAAGCGAATTCAACAGAAACAAGCTCCAACAAGGCCGACAACACTTACGAGTGCAGTCCGGTGTGTCTTCGGAGTGTTTCGCTTCAGGGCAAACTTTCATAAAGTCCACTTGTTCGGATCCAATGAGATCGGCGTCTCATAGGAGTGCAACCCGGTGCATTTTCGGAGAGTTTCACTCTGGAACAAACTTTCACAAAATCAACCTGTTCGGATCTCGACTTCTTCGAAATTAACATCAAAGCGTATTCGACCGAAACAAGCTGCAACAAGACCGACAACACTTACGAGGGCAATCCGGTGTGTCTTCGGTGTGTTTCGCTTCGGGGCAAACTTTTATAAAGTCCACTTGTTCGGATCCTGGTATGAATGAAATTAACACCAGAGCAAAATCAAGCGAATCAAGCTCTATTGAGACTGGCGACACGTAGGAGTGCAACCCAGTGCATTTTAGGAGTGTTTCGCTCTGGTGCAAACTTTCAGAAAATCCACCTATTCGGATCTCAACTTGTTCGAATTAAACATCAAAACGAATTCGACCGAAACAAGCTCCAACAAGACCAACAACACTTACGTGGGCAATCCGGTGTGTCTTCGGAGTGTTTCACTACGGGGCAAACTTTCAAAAAGTCCACTTGTTCGTATCCCAGTTTGAATGAAATTAACACCAGAGCGAAATGGAGCGAAACAAGCTCCAATGAGACAGGCGACACATAGGAGTGCAACCCAGTGCATTTTCAGAGTGTTTCGCTCCGGTGCAAACTTTCACAAGATCCACCTGTTCGGGTCCCAACTTGTATGAAATTAACATCAAAGCGAATTCGACCGAAACAAGCTCGAACAAGACCGACAACACTTACGAGGGCAATCCGGTGTGTCTTCGGAGTGTTTCGCTTTGGGGCAAACTTTCATAAAGTCCACTTGTTCGGATCCCGGTTTGAATGAAATTAACACCAGAGCGAAATCGAGGGAAACAAGCTCCAATGAGACCGGCGACTCATAGGAGTGCAACCCGGTGCATTTTCAGAGTGTTTCACTCTGGAGCGCACTTTCACAAAATCAACCTGTTCCGATCTCGACTTCTTCGAAATTAACATCAAAGCGAATTCGACCGCAACAAGCTCCAACAAGACCGACAACACTTACGAGGGCAATCCGGTGTGTCTTCGGAGTGTTTCGCTTCGGGGCAAACTTTTATAAAGTCCACTTGTTCGGATCCCGATTTTAATGAAATTAACACAAGAGCGAAATCTAGCGAAACAAGCTCCAATGAGACCGGCGACATATAGGAGTGCAACCCGGTACAATTTAGG
This sequence comes from Guadua angustifolia, assembly GCA_036346375.1. NCBI lineage: Eukaryota > Viridiplantae > Streptophyta > Magnoliopsida > Poales > Poaceae > Guadua > Guadua angustifolia. The sequence goes on from CM070516.1 coordinate 3,608,012, forward strand.
AGTGTTTCGCTCTGGTGCAAACTTTCACAAAATCCACCTATTCAGATCTCTACTTGTTCGAAATTAACATCAAAGCGAATTCGACCGAAACAAGCTCCAACAAGACCGACAACACTTACGAGGGCAATCCGGTGTCTTCGGAGTGTTTCAATTCGGGGGAAACTTTTATAAAGTCCACTTGTTCAGATCCCGGATTGAATGAAATTAACACCAGGGCAAAATCGAGCGAAACAAGCTCCAATGAGACCATCGACACATTGGAGTGCAACCCGGCGCATTTTATGAGTGTTTCGCTCCGGTGCAAACTTTCACAAAATCCACCTGTTTGGGTCTAGACTTGTACTAAATTAACATCAAAGTGAATTCGACCGAAACAAGCTCCAACAAGACCGACAACTCTTACGAGGACAATTCGGTGTGTCTTCGGAGTGTTTCGCTTGAGGTCAAACATTCATAAAGTCCACTTGTTCGGATCCCGGTTTTGAATGAAATTAACACCAGAGCGAAATCGAGCGAAACAAGCTCTAATGAGACTGGCGAAACATAGGAGTGCAACCCGGTGCATTTTAGGAGTGTTTCGCTCTGGTTCAAACTTTCAGAAAATCCACTTATTCGGATCTCAACTTGTTCGAATTTAACATAAAATTATTCGACCGAAACAAGCTCCAACAAGACCGACAACACTTACGTGGGCAATCCGGTGTGTCTTCGGAGTGCTTCGCTTCGGGGCAAACTTTCAGAAAGTCCACTTGTTCGGATCCCGGTTTGAATGAAATTAACACCAGGGCGAAATCGAGCGAAACAAGCTCCAATGAGACAGGCAACACATAGGAGTGCAACCCAGTGCATTTTCGGAGTGTTTCGCTCTGGTGCAAACTTTCACAAGATCCACCTGTTCGGGTCTCAACTTGTACGAAATTAACATCAAAGCGAATTCGACCGAAACAAGCTCCAACAAGACCGACAACACTTACGAGGGCAATCCGGTGTGTCTTCGGAGTGTTTCGCTTTGGGGCAAACTTTTATAAAGTCCACTTGTTCGGATCCCGGTTTGAATGAAATTAACACCAGAGCGAAATCGAGCGAAACAAGCTCCAATGAGACCGGCGACACATAGGAGTGCAACCCGGTGCATTTTATGAGTGTTTCGCTCTGGTGCATACTTTCACAAAATCAACAAATTCGGATCCCAACTTGTTCGAAATTAACATCAAAGCGAATTCGACCGAAACAAGCTCCAACAAGACCGACAACACTTACGAGGGCAATCCGGTGTGTCTTCGGAGTGTTTCGCTTCGGGGCAAACTTTCATAAAGTCCACTTGTTCGGATCCCGGATTAAATGAAATTTACACCAGGATGAAATCGAGCTTAACAAGCTCCAATGGGACCATCGACACATTGGAGTGCAACCCGGCGCATTTTATGAGTGTTTCGCTCTGGAGCAAACTTTCACAAAATCATCCTGTTCGGATCTGGACTTCTTCGAAATTAACATCAAAGCGAATTCGACCGAAACAAGCTCCAACGAGACCGACAACACTTACGAGGGCGATCCGGTGTGTCTTTGGAGTGTTTCGCCTCGGGGCAAACTTTTATAGAGCCCACTTGTTCGGATCCCGGTTTGAATGAAATTAACACCAGAGCGAAATCGAACGAAACAAGCTCCAATGAGACAGGCGACACATAGGAGTGCAACCCAGTGCATTTTCGGAGTGTTTCGCTCCGGTTCAAACTTTCACAAGATCGACGTGTTCAGGTCTCAACATGTACGAAATTAACATCAAAGCGAATTCGACCGAAAGAAGCTCCAACAAGACCGACAACACTTACGACGGCAATCCGGTGCGTCTTCAGAGTGTTTCGCTTTGGGGCAAACTTTTAGAAAGTCCACTTGTTCGGATCACGGATTGAATGAAATTAACACCAGAGCGAAATCGAGCGAAACAAGCTCCAATGAGACCGGCGACAAATAGGAGTGTAACTCGGTGCATTTTAGGAGTGTTTCGCTCTGGTGCATACTTTCGCAAAATCAACCAATTCGGATCTCAACTTGTTCGAAATTAACATCAAAGCGAATTCGACCGAAACAAGCTCCAACAAGACCGACAACACATACGAGTGCAGTCTGGTGTGTCTTCGGAGTGTTTCGCTTCGGGGCAAACTTTCATAAAGTCCACTTGTTCGGATCCCGCTTTAAATGAAATTAACACCAGAGTGAAATCGAGTGAAACAAGCTCCAATGAGATCGGCGACTCATAGGAGTGCAACACGGTGCATTTTCGTAGTGTTTCGCTCTGGAGCGAACTTTCACAAAATCAACCTGTTCGGATCTCGACTTCTTCGAAATTAACATCAAAGTGAATTCGACCGAAACAAGCTCCAACAAGACCGACAACACCTACGAGGGCAATCCGGTGTGTCTTCGGAGTGTTTCGCTTCGGGGCAAACTTTTATAAAGTCCAGTTGTTCGGATCCCGGTTTGATTGAAATTAACACAAGAGCGAAATCGAGCGAAACAAGCTCCAATGAGACCGGCGACACATAGGAGTGCAACCCGGTGCATTTTAGGAGTGTTTCGCTCTAGTGCAGACTTTCACAAAATCCACCTATTCGGACCTCAACTTGTTCGAAATTAACATCAAAACGAATTCGACCGAAACAAGATCCAACAAGACCGACAACACTTATGAGGGCAATCAGGTGTGTCTTCGGAGTGTTTCGCTTTGGGGCAAACTTTTACAAAGTCCACTTGTTCGGATCCCGGTTTGAATGAAATTAACACCAGAGCGAAATCGAGCGAAACATGCTCCAATGAGACCGGCGACACATAGGAGTGTAACTCGGTGCATTTTAGGAGTGTTTCGCTCTGATGCATACTATCACAAAATCAACCAATTCGGATCTCAACTTGTTCGAAATTAACATCAAAGCGAATTCGACCGAAACAAGCTCCAACAAGACCGACAACACTTACGTGCGAAGTCTGGTGTGTCTTCGGAGTGTTTCGCTTCGGGGCAAACTTTCATAAAGTCCACTTGTTCGGATCCCGGTTTAAAAGAAATTAACACCAGAGCAAAATCGAGCGAAACAAGCTCCAACGAGATCGGCGACTCATAGGAGTGCAACCCGGTGCATTTTCGGAGTGCTTCGCCCTGGAGCAAACTTTCACAAAATCAACCTGTTCGGATCTCGATTTCTTCGAAATTAACATCAAATCGAATTCGACCGAAACAAGCTCCAACAAGACCGACAACACTTACAAGGGCAATCCGGTGTGTCTTCGGAGTGTTTCGCTTCGGGGCAAACTTTTATAAAGTCCTCTTGTTCGGATCACGGTTGGAATGAAATTAACACCAGGGCGAAATCGAGCGAAACAAGCTCCATTGAGACCGGTGACACATAGGAGTGCAACCCGGTGCATTTTAGGAGTGTTTCGCTCTGGTGCAAACTTTCACAAAATCCACCTATTCGGATCTCAACTTGTTCGAATTTAACATCAAAGCGAATTCGACCGAAACAAGCTCCTACAAGACTGACAACACTTACGAGGGCAATCCGGTGTGTTTTCGGAGTGTTTCGCTTGGGGGGAAACTTTTATAAAGTCCACTTGTTCAGATCCCGGTTTGAATGAAATTAACACCAGGGCGAAATCGTGGTAAACAAGCTCCAATGAGACAAGCGACACATTGGAGTGCAACCCGGCGCATTTTATGAGTGTTTCGCTCCAGTGCAAACTTTCACAAAATCCACCAGTTTGGGTCTGGACTTGTACGAAATTAACATCAAAGCGAATTCGACCGAAACAAGCTCCAACAAGACCGACAACACTTACGAGGGCAATCCGGTGTGTCTTCGGAGTGTTTCGCTTCGGTGGAAACTTTCATAAAGTCCACTTGTTCGGATCCCGGTTTGAATGAAATTAACACCAGAGTGAAATCGAAAGAAACAAGCTCCAATGAGACAGGCGACACATAGGAGTGCAACCCAGTGCATTTTCGGAGTGTTTCGCTCTGGTGCAAACTTTCACAAGACCCACCTGTTCGGGTCTCAATTTTTTCGAAATTAGCATCAAAGCGAATTCGACAGAAACAAGCTTCAACAAGACCGACAACACTTACGAGGGCAATCCGGTGTGTCTTCGGAGTGTTTCGCTTCGGGTCAAACTTTCATAAAGTCCACTTGTTCGAATCCCGGTTTGAATGAAATTCACACCAGTGCGAAATCGAGCGAAACATGCTCCAATGAGACAAGCGACACATAGGAGTGCAACCCAGTGTATTTTCAGAGTGTTTCGCTCCGGTGCAAACTTTCACAAGATCCACCTGTTCGGATCTCAACTTGTACGAAATTAGCATCAAAGCGAATTCGACCGAAAGAACCTCCAACAAGACCGACAACACTTACGAGGGCAATCAGGTGTGTCTTCGGAGTGTTTCGCTTTGGGGCAAACTTTTATAAAGTCCACTTGTTCGGATCTCGGTTTGAATGAAATTAACACCAGAGCGAAATAGAGCGAAACAAGCTCCAATGAGATCGGCGACACATAGGAGTGTAACTTAGGAGTGTTTCGCTCTGGTGCATACTTTCACAAAATCAACCAATTCGGATCTCAACTTGTTCGAAAACAACATCAAAGCGAATTCGACCGAAATAAGCTCCAACAAGACCGACAACACTTACGAGTGCAGTCCGGTGTGTCTTCGGAGTGTTTCGCTTCGGGGCAAACTTTCATTAAGTCCACTTGTTCGGATCCCGGTTTAAATGAAATTAACACCAGAGCGAAATCGAGCCAAACTAGCTCCAATGAGATCGGCGACTCATAGGAGTGCAACCCGGTGCATTTTTGGAGAGTTTCGCTCTGGAGCAAACTTTCACAAAATCAACCTGTTCGGATCTCGACTTCTTTGAAATTAACATCAAAGCGAATTCGACCGAAACATGCTCCAACAAGACCGACAACACTTACGAAGGCAATCCGGTGTGTCTTCGGAGTGTTTCGCTTCGGGGCAAACTTTTATAAAGTCCACTTGTTCAGATCCCGGTTTGAATGAAATTAACACCGGAGCAAAATCGAGCGAAACAAGCTCCAATGAGACCGGCGACACATAGTAGTGCAACTCGGTGCATTTTAGGAGTGTTTCGCTCTAGTGCAAACTTTCACAAAATCCACCTATTCGGATATCAACTTGTTCGAAATTAACATCAAAGCGAATTCGACCGAAACAAGCTCCAACAAGACCGACAACACTTACGAGGGCAATCCGGTGTCTTCGGAGTGTTTAGCTTCGGGGGAAACTTTTATAAAGTCCACTTGTTCGGATCCCAGATTGAATGAAATTAACACCAGGGCGAAATCGAGCTTAACAAGCTCCAATGAGACCATCGACACATTGGAGTGCAACCCGGCGCATTTTATGAGTGTTTCGCTCCGGTGCAAACTTTCACAAAATCCACCTGGTTGGGTCTGGACTTGTACTAAATTAACATCAAAGCAAATTCGACAAAAACAAGCTCCAACAAGACCGACAACACTTACGAGGGCTATGTCCCATTGAAGTATTATTTCAGAAATTTTTTTAAAATAGAAAAAAAACAACAAACGGAAATGATGCACCGATCTTAAAGAAAATGGCGGCAATGATAATAGGTTTATTTGGACATGGGTTCATAAAATCTTCATCCAACTTGATGCCTGGAGGTATGTGATCCAAGGTTAAAAAACGCTGAAATTTGGAAAATTTTAGCCTAGATTTCAAATTTCGGCCGGGACAGGATCCAAAATCCAGATCGGGTAAAAAAATTTAAAATACTACCATAATTTCGATGATATTTCACTCAAGCTCACCAAAATTTTAGGTTTTATGACCGGATTTTATGATTTTATGGCCAGAATTGACTAAAATTGAATCAATAAACCTTAACAAACTGATCTTCCATGAGAATTTGTTGAAAAACCGATTTTGCGAGACATTTTAAAATTTTGGTAGAAACACTGTTTGATTTTTATAAAATTGCAAAAATTTTATCATGATATGAAAAATTTATTGTACCATAAAAAGTCTATGATCATACATAAAATTTTCAAAATATTTTAACTTCATTTGTTATCTTTAAAAATAAAAAATAGAATGATCATAAATGAGGTAGTAACAATGTCAGAATTTTATAATTTTTTTCAAGTTTGATCATTATCTGAAATTTTTGGGAGAGCTTAAAAATTGCCTTAAAACCCTTGTATAAAAGTTTTAAAAAATTTAAACCTGTTTTGGTCACTCAATCAAAAGTTGTAAATTGTACATGAACAAGCTCTAAAGTACGAAAATTATTAAGTAGTATTGTCATAATTTTTGGGGATTCGTTAAGCTTGATCATGATCTAAAAAATTTTATTCAAATATTATGGATACTTCATGACTATTCAAAAAAATTTTAAATTTTTTTGCATGCTCAAAACTATTCAAAAAAAAGTGACATGGTAGTGACTTGAATCCTTGACCTACTGTTTGAATGCTTTTGATTTTACCACTAGGCTAGAGCAAGTATTGTGTAACAACTTGGGGGAATTAATTTATTTATCTATATCATTCACAATGATTTTAATGCACACTAAATCATTACTTTCTACAGTTTACTCGCTTTACTCATTCAAGACTCAACCATCCAAATAGAAGCTCCAATCGTATGTATCAATTTTATGTGATGAATTATTATATGTATTAATTTTATTTTATGTCTATTAATTATAATGCAAATATATATTGATTATTTCCAATCGTGACCTTCAAAATCCGAATATCAATCCAAATGCTGCCAAAATTTCTAACTTCATAGGTTGATAGTCATCTAAAAATTTTATGGCAAGATTAATGATGCATCAGGACCATCCAAATAAAATTTCAAAATTTTCTGACATGATTTCAAGCATTTTTCATTGGGACATCACCACTGTCCAAATTTTTAAAAATTTATCAAGCTTCACCATTATCTGAAATTTTCTGGGAACATTAGTGATATGTCAGAACCATGCACAAAAAATTTCAAAATTTTCTAATGTAATTTATTCCATTTTTCATTTGGTTCAAATTTGCCGTCATTGTTTTATCAGACAGTACCAATGTTCGAATTTTTGAAAATTTCTCAAGCTTGATAAATATCTGAAATTTTTATGGCAACATTGCTGATGTGTGTGTTAGGACCCTCCACAAAAAATTTTAAAATTTTTCAACATCGGTTAGACTATTTTTTGCTTGGTGCAATTCGGCCGAGATCTCGGTAATTCCAGCTGGAATCTTCGGATTTCTCGGTGCAAAAAAAATGGATTTGATTTTTTTGTGTGTTTCATCTAAAATGTATCTGAAATTCTAAGATCTCATTAAAATTTCATTCTCTGGCCACCTCTGAGTTGTCAAGCGAAAAGAGATTTCAACTTGATGTGATCTCCTTGTACCACCGATCGCTCAAAGATGGGTCAATACATCTTACATAGTCGATCGCGTGTCTTGGGATCATGGACATCCATGTACTACTAGAAGATTTTGTACACTATATGGAAGGAAAACCCAGATATGTACCATGTGCTGACTTCACATTTTAGAAAAAGAAAAGCATCCAGTAGATGAAAGCTTTTGTTTCGAATATCTAATTTTTGTCCCTATGCAGCTTAGCCACCTCTGGGTCAACGCAGTGAATTCAAACCTTGAAGGATGACAATTTAACCTAGAATCATTTATGATATTTCCTCATCACAAACGGTTCTAGCTTAGAACTGTCTGTAATGTTAGGCAGGAAGCAGGCGCACGGACATGCGGAGGCGTGGAATGAAGGAGAACTAGTAGGTTAGTCTAGTATAGATTTCCACGAAGGAGGACTAGTAGGTTAGTCTAGTATAAATTTAAAAAAATTTATCGTGTAATCAAGAAATTATTATAAGTTATAGATAATAAAATTACTACTAGACGCATAGATTCGTAGCAGAAGTAGAGTCGATATAGCGCGTTGGTACAGTTGTAGTTGTACTAGCTTCGTGCCTCCTCCAACAGTTCATCGTGATCGTCACAGGTTGCGGATCATCATATCGTTAAAGCCTCACAGCAACACTTCTAAGATATCCACAAGTATAGGGTGTGATTTTGGGCAAGGAGGCATGACAGTTAGGGTTACGGAAATTCCAAATTCCTATATTGTCTCTTAACTTTAAAGCCACCACCCACTCCCTTTATATAGATGCTCACTACTATAGAAATGCTTATATTAGATCCCTCATTACTGACCCTTCTAGTCAAAAACCGTCAGTGATAGCAATGGTACTCATCACTGGCGGTTTTTTGCTAGAAGGGTTAGTGCTAAGAATCACATTAAAGACAGTTCTAACAAATAAAGTTAGTGATGACTATGGTACTCATCACTAACAATTTTTTGCTAGAACAATCAGTGATAGGTGACCACATTACAGACGGTTCTATCTAATAAACATTAGTGGTGAGTATTATTATCATCACTAATGGTTTTTAGACAGAATAGTCTGTGATGTGATCACCTATCACTAACCTTTTTAGCTAAAAATAGTCAGCAATGGCTAGAAATGTCTGTGATGTGCATTTCCTAGAAATAAGTATGGAGAGCTGCAAGTCCCCCCCGACCCACTTCGGTTTTCCAAAGCTATTTTTGATGTGAGTGCGATTGTGAGGCGATCTGGTGCAAGGAGACTATGGATTTGAAAGGGTGATCGTAGATCCTTTTATTTTTAGTGATCTAAGGTTAGTAATTGGTTTTAATTGCATTATGTGGATGGAAGATCTAGTTTAGTATAAAGAGAGAATTTGAAGATATTAGTTTAGATCTATGTTAATATGTGAGAATTTGAAGATATTAGTTTAGATCTAGGTTAATATGTAGATCCATTTGTTCTTTGTGTTCTAAAGTAGTAGTAATTGGTTCTAATGGTATTATTTTGAAGATGTAGCTAGCTACTAGCTAGGTAAAGAGAATTAAAGATCTATTTTGTTCTTTTTTATGTAAGAAGCTAGCTAGCTTGATAAAGAGAGAGAATTTGAAGATATATGTTAATTTTAGATGTAGCTTAGCTAAATCCATTTGTTGCTTGTGATCTAAGAGGTATCTAGTTTGATAAAGAGAAAATCGAAGATATATACTTGGTTTAGATTATAGCTAGCTTAGTATAGAGCGAAGATTATTTAGATCAAGCATGGTTTATGATTTATGTTAGGGTTTAGCTAGTTAATTTGTGCTCCAATTTAAAAATGTATACATATACATACACTTCTAGTGTACTTCATTATTTGACACTTATTGTTTTATATATATATGTAGCATATGTAGATGGACCAAAACTGGATGTACGCAGTGAATCATGCTAGTGCCGTGTACATTAATGGATTGTTTTTAGAAAAGCTGTAGAGGAGGATATGCTTAATAAGGAGTCTAATTTATGTCATGTCCATACATTAACTGTGACAATCTAAGGATGTTCGCCACTGTATCGATATCATGCACATAGAGAAGAATATATATGATAGCTTGATTAGTCTCTTAATGAATATTAAGAGCAAAACAAAGGACAGTATCAACGCATAGTTGACTTAGTCGATATGGGCATCAGATCTGAGTTAGCACCGAAAGAGACTGATAAAGGCTGAGCATACTGTGAACCTGCTTATTGCACTCTATCCAAAGCTAAGAGAAATGAACTATGTTAGTGCTTGCATGGTGTGAAAATTTCGTCCGATTACTCCTCCAACATGAAGAAACTTGTTTCGATGTAAGATTTGAAATTAACTGGCATGAAATCTCATGATTGCCATATATTGATGACATAGATGCTTCCTATCATAATTAGAAGTATTTTGCCGATCAAGATCCGGGAGATAATCATAAGGTTGTATTATTTCTTTAACACAATTACTTAGACGGTCATCAATCCCAATGGACTAGATACTCTGTAGGGTGAAGTGGTCATGAATTTGTGTAATCTTAAGATGTATTTCTCTCTATCATTTTTTGATATCATAGTCCATCTCATTGTTCACCTTATGAGGGAGATAAAGGTGTGCAGACCCGTGTTTGCCATGTTTATTTGTCATGTGTAAATTGCTAAACTTGTATGCAAGTGGATGATTGTGATGAACTTTGCAAAACCAACCATGCATATGTATATATTGATTGTGATCAATTGTTATCGTACTAAATAGCTTTACGATTTTAGCCCATTATTAAAATAAATTATTTAAAATTATATATTTAAGTTTAAGAGTAAATTGTCAGTGTATATGGAGTTTTACTTTTGCCACTAACTATCACAGGCTATCATATTAACCATCTATGATAACACCACATCACAGACTGTTCTATAGGCTATCATATTAACCATCTATGATAACACCACATCACAGACTGTTCTATATTAGAACTGTCTGTGATAACATAAAATCACAAACAGTTCTATGTTAGAACCGTTTGTAATAATTGAACATCACAAACGGTTATATGTTAGAACCGTGTTATAGAACCGTCTGTGATGACTTTATTATATATTCCTAGGGTTGGAACTGCACTTCTCAAATGCCCTTGTGCTTCCCCACAACACATGCAATGCACTGCCCTCCTCCCTGAGCCCGTGCCGTGCGACATCCTCCTCCCCGAGTTTGGCCTTGTGCCGCTGTCCCCCTTCTCCCCAAGCCCGTGCCGTGCACCACTGTCCTCCTCCTCAAGCCCATGCCATGCGCCGTCCTCCTCCTCTCTAAGCCTGGCCATCAGCCGCTGTCCTCCTTCTCCTCTGACATCGGCTACGACAAGGTACTTTTTTGTGGCTTCATGATGTACGCAAGGTGAACTCGTGTGCTTATTATATGGAATAGTTCTGAGTTTCTAGAGTTTCATGGTGGTGGTGACCTTTGGTGTGTAGATCCTATGTTCTACTACAATATTGTTCAACATTATTAATTACTAACAGAAAGATAGCCTAAACATACTGAAAAAGTTTAAATGTAGTTATATAACCATATAAGAGAAAATAAGTCACTTGTATTTTCTTTGTTGTCCATGGAAACCAAATGACACTAGAAATGAAAGCAAGATAAAACAGAAACTAAATGACACTAAAAATGAAAGCCTGAGAAAGCCAAACGGAATGTAAAAACAAAGGCTGACACTATAGTTGTTCATTCACAACATGGCATCAATGCACAAGTGCACTACCTTCACTTTTTTTTCTTGTTACAGTCTAACTTGATGATCTTGTCTAAGAGTGTTCTTGTAGTTCATGTGACTACTATAGGATTTATTGCATCCAAAAGTAGGTGTGAGAATGCAGCTGCCTCTGTACTTGATATGGCTTAAAATTTGTCTATTTAGTAATTCATATTTTTTAACGGTTTACATGTTATGCTACACTTCCAGAGAAGGTTTACATGTTGTGCTATTGCTTTTGTAAGAATTAATTTTAATTGTGGTTGTAGGTGTTCAATACTTCAATTATAATTCATTTCCTAGCATTAATTATTTACCCACTTTTGTGTGGTTCTACTGTCAAAATAACTTATTGGGCTTCCAATTGAGGATTATGGATCCACCATATTCAGGGCTATTTCTTTTTTGGGTGAAAAAATTCAAGTACTTTTTTTGAAAGTGTATGTCAAGTATAACTGGTTTTTAGTCTATAATAGATGATGTTGTAAGGTAGGTATTATAAAAGAAAACATGTACATGTTAGTATTTGTTACGTTTGAGAAAGCAAATAGCATTCGCAAGAAGCTCAAATTATTTACATAATTTCATGTCCCTAAAGTAGATAGTATGCTTTTGGAGCTACAAGTTGATAAAATTCAGACCATTATTACAAAAGAAGGAAATATTCATGCTTTTAGAGTTGCAGGTTGGTGAGTGTTAGGCTAAGCTATTGCTTTTAAGTACAATTCTCTAAACTAGATAGTTACTTCCTATTAATTTAAACATTATATCTGATGCACAATTTGAATTTTGAAAATTTATTCCCATTTGTTTCGATTGGGTTATATCTGATGAAGATGATGTCCCCTCAATCCTCGCCGCCAAATGGATCTGATGAGCCAAAGATAGGAAAACCAATGCGTGGCCCAAGAGGATTAAATAAAAGGACCCAAAGCCGATATATCATCACAGTGGTCAATCCGCAGGATGGGGCCCCCACCGAACCTCCGAAGGCAGTGAATGCATTCCAGAGCATGTGCGGTATAGTTGGACGGGAATGGATGCCCATCACTCATCCATCCTAGAAGTCGCTGACTGACGAGGAACGCAACAAAATGGTCACAAATTTTTGCATCCTTCGAGATCCTAGAAGACGTCGTGCACCTAGTGCGACAATACGCATTGCTAGTGACAGGAAAAGCGTGGAAGAACTTCAAAAGCACGCTTGTCACAAATTACGTCAAGAAAGAATGGACTATATTCTCTAAGTATGGTTTCATTGATGAAGATGTATGGTAATAATTTGTTGAAATGAATATGTTAGAAGAATTCGTGTGTCAGAGTGAAGCACTCAAGGTCCTCTAGGCCTAGCACACCCACCCCCATAGACTCAGCACTGCTTGGTATGCGGATAAGAGCAAGCAATGGAGGATGAAGAACGAGGAGGCACTTTTGACAGGGGCGTCCCAGCCATTTGCCTCGATCGAATACCTGCATGCCTGAAACTGGCTAAGAGCGAGGTCAAATACCATGTCTTCAGACACCGTATCCTTCAGGAACCCCATAGACGAGGAAGTGTCCTAACGCTTGGTAAGATATCGAACTACATAATTTGTAATTGTTTCATAATTATAAGTGAAATGATATGCCTTTGTCTTAGAGCTCGCCTTGAGTTCAAAATCATCGCAAGCCTCTTTTCAGCCAGACAGGGAGAAAGATGTACAATCAACAGCCTTGGGAAACAAGGAGCGCCCTAGTTGCATGCGAGGCATTGGTGTTTTTGTCCCTTGGAAAACAAGATTCCCATAGGACTCTGATACGTACCAAAGTAGGAAAAGAGCCAAAGCTGAGTGCGAGGAATGGTTATTAGCGTCAATTAAGGAAGAGCCTAAGGAACAGATTGAGGCAGGGTTGAAAACACAATTTGATGAAAAGCTAAGGAGCCTTGAGGAAAGGTGGGAGCTTAGGGTGGCTGTGAAAAACTCACACAGATCGCGCAAGCCTCTGAAGCACTGATGTAGTTTAGCCCCACTCATCGGTGGAGCAGCTGTGCGTCCGCCCTTGAGACAGATGTACATGACGACACATTTTTTGTCGATGATATCCAGGTACTACGTATGTCTGGAATGCTTTGTACATAGAATATAGTGGACGTCATAGCTAAACAAGTGTGTACCATTATATAGGAGGTCACGCCGTGCAAGCTCCAAGTGAGGCTTGCCGATAGCTCTATTGTCCTATATGCTGGTTGGGGGTGCGTATATCCAACCAGTGAAGCGGCATCTATTCACGGTCGCCAGGTAGCGTCAGATTACACGAAGGTTAGTGTGGACTACGTGAATGTATCTTTCAAGGCCGTCCAGCTGGAGATACTCTCAAACGACGAGATCATGACACTAGGGGATGCCATTGACACATTCATCTAGTGGCGCAAGAGGGACATCTTAATCGACGATCGTCCTCTAGCATCGTAGCAATATGCACAACATGATCCACCTGCTACGGTGGAGCCACCAGCTATAACGAACAGGCTCACACAATTGGCTATCATGCCCATAGCATAAGTGCAAGCTGATACAACACTTTGTGTCCACTCCTCCCTCGTGAAGATGACCAAAAGTGGAAAGGGAGACAAGGCAAAATCCAAGCAGATCATGAAGGAGCTGGACTATGAATATGCCTGTTGGCCCGAAAATTCAAACTAGGAGAGCCTTTAGCAACGAAAGAGGGCCTACAAGAACTTTCAAAGGAATCTATTAAATTGCACAATTAGTACACGGAAGAAGCAAAAAAAGCCAGAGGCAACACGTGTAACGAGTTTCTCGATCAGCTTTAAGCACGAGCATCTTTTCAACCAATCATCTAGGGGCTTCTTCACGATCGACTTCAAAGACCTGTTCAATATCTTCAACCTCGACGCTATCGATGTCGTGCTAATGAGATGCTGGACATTGTAAGTATGTGCAATCACGGTCTATACATTCGTGTATTACTAATAAATGTCAAATAACTCCTTGCTTTTGTATAGATAGATACATAATGAAGCGAAAAGGAAAGAACTATCGGTGAGTTTCCTCGACTCACACATAGTCTCGAGCCAAACAATGAAAGAAAATGCTACTTATGTTGAGGATTATGTAATAGAGACATCGCTGGCTCAACGTGATATGGAGTACATTGTTCTACCTACAACTTATCGTAAGTATTGCACTACATGCTATACTTTGATTTGTCCTTTACACGTAACTCAAAGTTAAGTTGAGTAACCATAGCTTTATCCCTGTGTAGGTTTCACTGGGTTTTAATTGTATTTTAACTAAGAAAAAACCAGGTTGGCTACGTTGATTCCTTACGTAAGGGTAGCCATGACTTGGAAGCCTATCAGAAACAACTCAATAGGTAGGGGTGGAAAAAAACTCAAAACTCGTGAGTGATGAGGACATCTCCACAACGGATACAACCACGCTTCCCCAGAATGAACCTGTTGTACAAGGACCGCTCACTCGAGCTCGTGCATGCAAATTAAATTATCAGGTGAAGTCGTTCCTAAGTGTTCCTACTAATGACATAGTGAATGGAATGCTATTTAATTCTTGTGATCATGTTATTCTTATTAGGAACTAGGGAGAAGAGCCACAAAGCGCAAAGAGACTCGAATCCAAGTCAGAGGCTTGAAGGAACTCCAAGTCAGATTCGGACTCGCAGACAGCATCAACTTCAAACGTCCATAACTTTTGATCCAGAGCACTTCTGTAGGCCCAGGAGTACAGGATTGAAAGATCTGCTCGTCCTCTTTCAAACGGATCCAAAATCACCTTCAAATTCCTTCTGAGTCAGCAGGAAACTGCAAAACAATAGATACTACTTTTCCTGTCCGAGTCAGTTTGGGCTGCGGGTCATCTAATCCGAGTTGTATTAGTTAGGCCCATGTTAAGGCCTGGTGCTGCATGCCCTTGGACTATAAATAGCCAGCCGCCACCATAATTAGGGTTTGGGTTTTGTTTAATTCAGTTAGCCAATTGCTGCTGCTTGTACTTTCGCTGCGTGCGACACTAGGCCGCCGTCTACTTGATTATCGGAACCCCAACCCGAGTGTTCTTATCCCAGAATCAATCTACATTCATATTCGCAATTGAGTTGCTTGTGATCTCTTGTTCTTGCTGGTTCTTCGATTGCTTGCAGGAACAAAGACCTTCGTGGTCAGGTTGGTCGCGCTTCCGCGAGATCAATAACCTTCAGGAGGGTGGTGTACCGGTCGCTAAGGCGCAACGTCGGTTCGTTGTAGTCGGGCCGCCAACTTCGTCCGCCACTAAATCGACGCTACCTATTCTCATCGAAAGATCGGGATGCCTAGTTCATATCAAGTGGTATCAGAGCTCAAGGTTGCTCGGTGAGATCTTCTATCAGTTTGCGTTTTTCTACTTAAAGTCCAGAAAATTTGCCCCACCAAAAACAAGATTCGTTCCTCTATCCAAGACTTTTTGTGCCTTGTTTTTACTGCGTAGTTCTCAACTTGTTGAATTCACGGTTGCTTCGTCAAGTTGAGTTGCTTTGGTCTTTAGTTTCTACCCTTAGAGTTTGAGTTAGTCACGTTTTGATCACGATTGCGTTTGAATTGAGTCGGAGTCCTTAGTAGATATCAGATCCAAAAAAAAAGGAGAAACAAGAGTACCTTCAGAAGACTGCTCGCCCGCCCCGTGCCCTGGTTGCCCGAGTGCTCGGCCATCGCGAGGATCGCCCGAGTGCTCGCCCATCGTGTGCAGTGGTCACCGAGTGCTCGCCCCTCGTGTGCAGTGCTCGCCTGAGTGCTCGCCCACCACGTGAACTGGTCACCGAGTGCTCGCCAACTGCAACAAACTGGTCGACCGAGTGCTCGCCGACCGCGTGGGCTGGTCGCCGACTGCATATCCGAGAAGAAAAAGGCAAGTGCAATTTTCAAAAGCCGCACTAGATCAATTGCAAACCAAAGTTTAGAGAGAGAGAGAGAGTATCTTTTAATTACCTTTATACCCTTGGTCAAAAATAAGGGGGTGTGCATGGTGAGTGTTGTTGGAGTCCTTGTGAGTCTGTTATTCAGTTTTAGGGCTCCCACAAAAAAAATCAAAACAAAATCAAAAAAAAAGAAGAAAGAAAGTGGAGCCCTAGCTACTTGCTTTGTGTTGAGGACGTTCTCATTGCGTTTCTGTGGCATCGTTGGTGATTAGGCTCGCGTCTCTAGTGTGGTTTGAGGCTAGGACTAGCACCATACTGTCGTGGAATGTTTATTCAACTTGTTGTGACTATTGTGGTACGAGCTATCCTTTGCTACAATTGCCCGCCACCTATAGCTCCACAGAAAAACTACAACTTACCAGGCTCTTGCGTTTGGCATCGGTACACTACCTCTCCAGGAGATTTTTGATTCGCGGACGCCACACCTCCTGCTAAGGCTTGGCAAGAACTGGTAAGAACTTGGTGATACAAGTTGAGAGTTGAGAGACAGTGCCCTTTTCTGCAAATTGTTTGTTCTTTCGTTTTCTAACCATGTCAGGAACAGCGAGCAATGATGGACAGCATTCCCCTCGCACTCGGGGTATCATTCAACATTTCGAGCGCCAAGTCAAGCTGCATGCAGAGGGCCTCGATGGCGATGTGCAGGTAGTAAATGAGCGGCTGAGACAGGTGGAGAAGGCTCAAATTGACACCAACACCCGGCTGACAAATTTGGAGGTTTCCGTTGGCACCATCAACACCACCCTGACAGAGGTATTGCGGCGCCTTGAGGGCATGGGTCGAATACCTCCTGTGGCACGCGGTAATGGTGTGTTGGGCAGCGAGGTGGATGAGAATGTCGACGACTACGCTGCTGACTCGGAGCTTGAGGAAGACCCTGCACGACGTCAACTTCACCGCAATCGGCATGGTATGGGTCCTTTGCGCCCCCAGCATGAGGTACGTGACTATGATGATTCACTTGGTAAGGTTAAGTTTACCATGCCTCCTTTTGATGGTAAATATGATCCTGATGCATACCTCACATGGGAATTAGCTGTCGAACAAAAGTTTGCATGTCATGAGTATCCTGAAAACAAAAGAGTTCGAGCTGCCACTAGTGAGTTCACTGATTTTGCTTCTGTTTGGTGGAGTGAGTTTCGACGTAAGAATCCTGATGCCGCACAAAACTGGGTTGATTTGAAAAGAATCATGCGAGCTAGATTTGTTCCCTCTTATTACCAGCGTGATTTGTTGAATAAGCTTCAGTTGCTTAGGCAAGATAGTAAGAGTGTAGAAGAATACTATCAGGAATTACAAATGGGCATGTTGCGCTGTGGTATAGAGGAGTCTGAGGAGGCTGCTATGGCTAGATTTATGGGTGGGCTGAACCGTGAGATTTATGACATTCTTAGTTACAAGGAATATAATTCGATCACCCGTTTGTTTCATCTTGCTTGCCATGCTGAAAGAGAAGTGCAGGGACGACGCAAATGGTCTAACACGAGAACTAATGTTTCTGCAGGTCGTGCTAACACTTGGTCAACACGAGCTCCATCTACAACCACAAGGCAACCGACTGCACCGTCCTCCAACAACAACAAGAATCGACCTTCATCTTCCACGCCAACTTCCAAGGTTTCGGAGGTAACAAAAACTGCTGCACTAGAGGCCGCTAAGAGCTCAGCTTCGGTTGCTTCAACTGGAAGGACGAGGGATGTGCAATGTTATCAATGCAAAGGTTATGGTCACATAAGGAGCCAATGCCCAAGCAAGCGTGTGCTGATTGTGCGAGACAATGGTGAGTATTCTTCTGCTAGTGATTTACATGAAGAAATATATGCTATGCTTGCAGCTGACAATGCAGGGAGCGGAGATGATCAAGACCAGGAAGATCACATTGAAGCCGACCATGCTGACCATTATGAGAGCCTCATTGTATAGCGTGCATTGAGTGTCCAGATTGAAAAGGCCGATCAAAATCAGCGGCACAACCTGTTCCAAACCAAGTGTGTCGTCAAGGAGCGATCATGTCGTGTGATCATTGACGGAGGAAGTTGCAACAACCTTGCAAGCTTGGACATGGTGGAGAAGCTTTCTTTGGAGACAAGACCGCACCCCCAGCCCTACTATGTTCAATGGTTCAACAACATTGGTAAGGTTAAGGTTACACGCTTAGTGAGAGTAAAGTTTGCTATTGGTTCCTATCATGATTTTGCTGAATGTGATGTCGTACCTATGCAAGCATGTTCTATATTGTTAGGTAGACCATGGCAATATGATAAAAGTTCTGTGCATGATGGTAGAACCAACCAGTATTCTTTTGTGCATAAGGGAAGGAAGATCGTATTGCATCCTATGACCTCTGATTCCATTCTTAAGGAGGACATTGCTAGAGCTAGTAAGCAAAAGATTGATGAAATGCTAAAAAGAAAACTTCTAGTTTTGCTTGTGATAACAAAACTGAGATCATGTTGAAAGGTGCATGTTTTCTCGCTGCCAAATCTGATGTGAAGGAACTACTTGTTGATGAATCTGTTTGCTATGCCTTTGTTTGCAAGGATGCATTGTTCTCACTTGAGAAGATACTTGCTGTTTTGCCTCCTGCTGTGACTAACCTTTTGCAGGAGTATGATGATGTTTTTCCCAAGGACGTTCCACCAGGTTTGCCACCAATTTGAGGGATTGAGCATCAGATCGACCTCATTCCTGGAGCATCGTTGCCCAATCGAGTGCCATATAGGACTAATCCGGAAGAAACTAAGGAGATACAACGCCAAGTGCAAGAACTACTTGACAAAGAATGCGTCGTGAGTCTCTTAGTCCTTGTCTTTGTTCAGATTCTTTTAGTTCCTAAGAAGGATGGATCATGGCGCATGTGTGTGGATTGTAGAGCAATCAATAACATTACAATTAGATATCGTCATCCTATTCCTAGGTTAGATGATATGCTTGATGAATTAAGTGGCTCTACTGTGTTCTCTAAGGTTGATTTGCGTAGTGGTTACCACCAAATCCGCATGAAATTAGGAGATGAATGGAAAACAGCTTTCAAAACTAAGTTCGGTCTATATGAGTGGTTAGTGATGCCTTTTGGATTGACTAACGCACCTAGCACTTTCATGAGACTAATGAATGAAGTTTTGCGTGCTTTCATTGGTAGATTTGTGGTGGTATTCTTTGATGATATCTTGATCTATAGCAAATCTTTAGAAGAACATCTTGCTCATTTGCATGCTGTTTTTGATGCCTTACGAGATGCACGCTTATTTGGTAACCTTGAGAAGTGCACATTTTGCACCGATCGAGTTGCTTTTCTTGGCTATGTTGTTACTCCACAGGGAATTGAAGTTGATCAAGCCAAGGTTGAGGCAATTCAGAGTTGGTCGACTCCTAAAACGGTCACACAGGTGCGGAGTTTTCTCGGACTTGCAGGATTTTATCGTAAACCGTGAAAGACTTGAAGACAATTGTCTGCACCACTGAATGAGTTGTGCAAGAAAGGCGTGGCTTTCCAATGGGGCAAGTCACATGAAGATGCCTTTGACTTGTTGAAAGAGAAGCTGACTCATGCACCACTGCTCCAACTCCCAGACTTTGGTAAGACTTTTGAACTTGAGTGTGATGCTAGTGGTATCGGGATTGGAGGCGTGCTGATCCAAGAAGGCAAGCCAGTTGCTTATTTCAGTGAAAAATTATCTGGACCTCGTTTGAACTATTCAACTTATGATAAGGAATTGTATGCACTAGTTCGAACATTGGAGACTTGGCAACATTATTTGTGGCCCAAAGAGTTTGTTATACATTCTGATCATGAATCCTTGAAGCACATTCGTAGCCAAAATAAATTGAACCGAAGGCATGCAACATGGGTAGAATTCATTGAGTCTTTTCCTTATGTTATCAAACACAAGAAGGGGAAGGAAAATGTTATTGCTGATGCTTTATCTCGACGATATACCATGCTTTCACAACTAGACTCTAAAATCTTTGGCTTGGAAACAATTAAAGAGCAATATGCGCATGATGCTGATTTTCAAGATGTTTTGCTAAATTGTAAGGAAGGAAGAGTTTGGAATAAGTTCATTGTTAATGATGGGTTGTGTTTCGTTCTAACAAGCTATGCATTCCAATTGGATCTGTTAAATGCTGTTGTTACTTCAGGAAGCGCATGGAGGAGGACTGATGGGTCACTTTGGTGTAAAGAAAACAGAGGATGTGTTGGCTAACCATTTTTATTGGCCAAAGATGAGACTCGATGTGGAGCGCTATGTCTCTCGCTGTTCTACCTGCAATAAAGCTAAGTCACGACTGAACCCACATGGTTTATATATGCCTCTTCCTGTTCCTAGTGCTCCATGGGAGGATATTTCAATGGACTTTGTTTTAGGCCTACCTAGAACAAAGAGGGGAAGGGATAGCATATTTGTTGTCGTGGATAGGTTTTCTAAGATGGCACATTTTATACCTTGTCATAAGAGCGATGATGCTACACACATTGCTGATTTGTTTTTCAGGGAGATAGTTCGCCTACATGGAGTGCCTTCCACAATTGTATCAAACCGCGATGCAAAATTTTTGAGTCATTTTTGGCGGACGCTTTGGAAGAAACTGGGCACCAAGCTTTTATTTTCTACTACATGTCATCCTCAAACTGATGGCCAGACTAAAGTCGTTAACCGAACGTTGTCTACAATGTTGCGAGCCATTTTGAAGAAAAATTTGAAGTTGTGGGAAGAGTGCCTACCTCATGTGGAGTTTGCCTACAACCGCTCATTGCATTCTACTACCAAGATGACTCCTTTCCGAGTGATATATGGTTTCATTCCTAGTGCACCCATTGATATTTTACCTTTACCATGTTCTGAAAGAGTAAATTTAGATGCTGTAAACGTGATGAATTTGTGCTGAAATTGCATGAGACTACTAAAGATAATATTGAGCGCATGAATGATAAATATAGAGCTGCTGGTAGTCAGGGTAGAAAGGAATTATCTTTTGAACCCGGAGATCTTGTTTGGTTGCACTTGAGAAAGGATAGGTTTCCTGATTTGCGAAAGTCTAAATTGATGCCTAGAGCTGATGGTCCTTTTAAAGTAATTGCTAAGATAAATGATAATGCATACAAGCTTGATTTGCCTGCAGACTACAGTGTAAGCAATTCTTTCAATGTTGCTGATTTGAAGCCGTACATGGGTGACGAAGATGAGCTTGAGTCGAGGACGACTCCATTTCAAGAGGGGGAGGATGATGAGGACATCTCCACAACGGATACAACCACGCTTCCCCAGAATGAACCTGTTGTACAAGGACCGCTCACTCGAGCTCGTGCATAAATTAAATTATCGGTGAAGTCGTTCCTAAGTGTTCCTACTAATGACATAGTGAATGGAATGCTATTTAATTCTTGTGATCATGTTATTCTTATTAGGAACCAGGGAGAAGAGCCACAAAGCGCAAAGAGACTCGAATCCAAGTCGGAGGCTTGAAGGAACTCCAAGTCAGATTCGGACTCGTAGACAGCATCAACTTCAAACATTCATAACTTTTGATCCAGAGCACTTCTGGAGGTCCACGAGTACAGGATTGAAAGATCTGCTCGTTCTCTTTCAAACGGATCCAAAATCACCTTCAAATTCCTTCCGAGTCAGCAGGAAACTGCAAAACAATGGAGACTACTTTTCCTGTCCGAGTCAGTTTGGGCTGCGGGTCTTCTAATCCGAGTTGTATTAGTTAGGCCCATGTTAAGGCCTGGTGCTGCATTCCCTTGGACTATAAATAGCCAACCGCCACCATAATTAGGGTTTGGGTTTTATTTAATTCAGTTAACCAATTGCTGCTGCTTGTACTTTCATGGCGTCGCAAACTAGGCCGCCCGTCTACTTGATTATCGGAACCCCAACTTCGAGTGTTCTTATCCCAGAATCAATCTACATTCATATTTGCAATTGAGTTGCTTGTGATCTCTTGTTTTTGCTAGTTCTTCGATTGCTTGCAGGAACAAAGACCTTCGTGGTCAGGTTGGTTGCGCTTCCGCGAGATCAATAACCTTCAGGAGGGTGGTGTACCGGTCGCTAAGGCGCAACGTCGGTTCGTTGTAGTCGGGCCGCCAACTTCGTCCTCCACTAAATCGACGCTACCTTTTCTCATCGAAAGATCGGGACGCCTAGTTCATATCAGTGAGTTTAATGAGTACTTGAAAACTCAACTCGACTCGTACTCGTTCCTTAATGAATGAAGTTGAGCCGGTTTTTGAACTCGTTAAGGAAACGAGTTAAACGAGTGAGCAAACGAGTTAAATGAGCGACCTAATGAGTTTAACAGGCCAAAAAAATCCCTATAAGTTCGTAACCACATTCGCTTCAGTACTTGACCCAATTCATTTTCCCTGTTCCGCACTCACAATTCCCCAATTCCTCTGAGCCACCATCTCAACTCGGCTGTGCCTCGACCCTTGCCCGTTGCTTGTACCGTCTCCAGATCAGAGCTCCAAATCCAAGCTCTAGATCTGAGCTCCTCCCCTCCACATCTGAGCTCCTTCCCTCTAGATCAGAGCTCTAGATCCGAGCTCCTCCCATTCGAGCTCTAGATCTGAGCTCCTCCCCTCTGGCCCAATGTTTGTTGTCCTTATTTGGCTTACTATTAGATTATCTGAGAGATTAAACAATTGAGCATCTCCTAAAAATATTAACTGGATTCTTCATATACGTTTATGTTATTTTCTCATGCTCCTCCAGTTTCCATAATTTAGCCACAGCAAAGCACTGTTTAGCAAAACACCTGCCTACATTGAATGCGGGACACGACTACAAATTCAACATAAATATACATGTTCTTCATTATTTTCTTTTGATCACAAGAAGGGCCAAAACCATGGCAAGGGCTTCTGCAATGGTGTGTCAATGGGTTTGCATGCCTTCCAGAGTTGATGTTGATTGTGTACGGTGGATAAATAGGGGATTGGGCGTCTGATCAAATACTCTATTAATTTACATTACAAGTGTGCTTTTTTGAACATTCCCTTTGTGATATAGGAACCATTAGCATATTCTTGAGTGTATACTTTTTGTCCCAATTTAGCATTCTTGAGTGTATTAGGAGACTTACTAGTCTATATTTGTTAGCTCGAATATAATATTCCACTTTAGCATTGTAGTCTATATTTGTGAGTTACAGGTGCTTGTGATTATTTTCTACATTATGTAGTTATAACG
The DNA here is from genome assembly GCA_036346375.1 of Guadua angustifolia. NCBI lineage: Eukaryota > Viridiplantae > Streptophyta > Magnoliopsida > Poales > Poaceae > Guadua > Guadua angustifolia. The sequence goes on from CM070516.1 coordinate 3,631,382, forward strand.
CTCTTTATATTATAGGCCGCGACTTCCAAGCATCCAATGTGTTGCTAGATGAGGAATTCAAACCAAAAATGTGCCAAAGCTATTAAGTTTGTTGCTGCTATTTGTTTGTGATGAGGAATTCAGACCAACATAGAATGCTCTTGAAGATGTGCCATGGCTTATTTCTGTAAGTTTCTAGACTTTCTTTTGTGTGTTAATAGTTGTACTTGAGCAAGTCCTTTTGTTTATTACATGGTTGCACTTGTATATTTTAGGCTATACTTGAGCAAGTCCATTTGTTCATTGCATGGTTGCACCTGTATATTTTATTTGGACTTTGTGCAGTACTTGAGCAAGCCCTTCACACTTTGTGTTGTTATCTGGACTATTAGCATCATGTTGTTAATTATAATTAGGTGTTCAAATCTTTCTAATGCATGCTTTATTGCTTACATTTGTAATGAGCTTAACGAGCCAACTCGAGTTTTTAACAAGTCGAGCCGAGTTGAGCTTTCATTTTGTTAAAAAATGAGTCGAGTTGAGCCTAGTTGGCTCGATATCCACCCCTTTCAATAGGTAATCATGTTTCCTCCATAGATAACTTTTCTGTAGCTCATGGAATAGTTGAAACTAACTTTTTTGTAATCACATAGGGCATTCAGAGTGTATAGAAATTATGGACGGCCACACAAGGACTCGTTAAAGCTAAAACACGATTTTTCCTTTCCGATAGCCGCTAGTACACAATAATCCTATATTACTCTGTAATAATGCCACTAGAACTAACCAATTCTATTTTTGTAGTGCCCCCAGCAGGGACAGGAAAACAACCTATGTGCCTTCTACTTTTGCGATAACATGCGAACCCTCGTCGGTACAAAGAAGATCTGCATTGCAACTACGTTGAAAAAGGCCCATCTAGAGACAATTCGAGAACACCTCTCAAGCTTCTTAATGTGTGAGGTCATAGCTCTAAAAGGCACATTTCATGCAACCTAATTTGTGAAACTTGTGTGAATTTGTCAATTCTAATTGCACATTCCATTAGTTAATATAATATTTCAGTTGATCTCTGAAATGGTGGTGTAATTTGTGATATGTTGGTTAATATAATATTTGAGTTGATTTCTGAAGTGGTTATGTAATCTGTGATATGTGATCTGCTTGTGATAATTTGTATAATCTGCTTGTTTCAAAGGGCATGACTAGTATTTCCTGAGGCTAGTCAATAAATATAAAAATATTTAGTAGTAAAAACTAATATCACAGACATTCCATATAAAAATCTGTCTGTGATATATCACATAACACAGACGGTTCTTTACTAGAATAGTTTGTGATGTGAGCCACATCATAGACGATTCTAGTAAAGAATCGTCTGTGATGTGAGTTTCACAAGTGATCCAAGAATTGTCTGTGATACACCGTTGTCATTATCACCACATGTTTATAGATGGTTCATAAAACTATCTATGACGACTTTTTAGAACCATCTGTGTTAACTTTTTTTTAGTAGTGGCCCCGTAATAAATCTCTACATTAAGGCCTATTAGGTACTCGAAGCCTATCAAAATTTAGATCACCATCCGAATTAATTCCCAACCCTTTAAGCATGCTACCCTAGGTTTACGTATGCTTAGGAATGGCTCGAGTACTCTTACTCGACCATTAATCGGTAGAAGTCCCTAGTAGGACTTGCTGACTCTCGAGTATATGTAAAGATTACATCAGACGAACCTTAACAATACTTAGTTATATGTATTTCCTTTTGTCTCATGATATTGATCAAAGTCAAGACGAGTATATGTCATCCTTGTGTCATCCTTGTTTAGATAACTCAACCACTCTTTCTCGATTACATAACTCAAAATATTTGACTATGGTTAGCTCTTTAACTGCGAGTATCATGGCCACGAATTTCAGAAATCCGACCACTCAAGAGGTCTAGAGATATCTCTCCCGTTGTATGGAGGGGCAAATCCCATCTCGATTGATCATGCCTCGCAACATGTTTAATGATAAACCCAAAAGCCATCTTTATAACTACTCAGTTACGAAGTAGCATTTGGCAGCCCCTAAGTAAGTCATTATATATATCTCGAGTACATGCGTAAGCCTTAAGTCTAAGAATATAACATACACATTGTATATGAGACCAACTAATAACAAGTAAGATTACAATATTCTCGTAGTGTCTCAAGGTGGATTGATTCAACTCCATCTTCTATAACATATGTCTATATTATTGGTTTGATATTTTCATATCTATGACAAGTGAAACATACTATCAACTAATACATATGCTAGTATATTCATATATGTCCTGATATTTTTATCAACTAGGGATCACTTTAGAATAATTATCACAGTCATATATACAGTTTCATAATATCACATAATTGCCCATAAATAATAATGACATATTCACGAACACGATAATAAATCATGAATAAAAAAATATAATAATATCTATCATTGTCTCTTGAACATATCTCTAACTTGGAACGTGTCAGGAAGCGGCCGCCAGGTCCATGACAACGTCGGCGAGCAGGTGCGACGCTTCACCCCTAATGCGCTAATTTAGATAAAGCGTATATACAAATAACTTGTGTTATGACAATATAAATAAATTATTGACATAGCATAGAATACATATACTAAACTCTGAAGACTTCCGCGCCAGGGAGGAAGGCCATGTCGCGCCGACACTCGGCTAGCCGGCCGACTCGGCTCCTTCTTTTTTCGCGCGTAGAACCCTCAAAAATACGTAATTACATGTAGGTTCTTCCCCGGGTTTTTTTTTATGAAAATGACCTTTTGGTTCAGAAAAATCGCAAATCTTTCATGGGTCCTAAATAAATACAAAAAAAAGAGCGTACCGGCCGGCTCGGCTCCTTCTTTTTTGCGTGTAGATCCCTAAAAAATGCGTAATTATGTGTAGGTCCTTCCTATAGTTTTTTTTACAAAAAGGACCTTTTGGTTTAGAAAAATCACGAATCTCCTGTGAAAGGAGCCTAAATAAATACTGAAAAATAGCATAGTTACGTTTGGATCATTCCAACTGTTTTTCACGAAAATGACCCTTTGATTTAGCGCAATCACGAATCTTTTGTGAGTGGACTCTACATAAATGCGAAAAAAATGTGATTGCGTTTGTATCCTTTCAACTGTTTCACGTGTTTTCTTGATGATTTAAAAAAAACATCGCTGAAAAAAACAAACTTGTTTCTGCGAAAAAAACAACACACGTGATGTATCACGTTGCGGAAAGATTCCAAGGTATAAAGTATTTTATGATAGATATACCCCCGATCAATCGGACATAGATGCACAGGCAGACCCATTGACCTTGCAATATATGCGTGCTCGATCGATCCGTCGCTACATACACATCACACAGCCACACTGACAGGCCGGCTGCGCGCAATCGCTTATTTTTATTTCTGACAAAACAGTAGGAAAGAGACGCGCGCGCATATATATATATACCCCATATAACATGCGCTGGGAATGACGGCCAACGGGCGCGTCCAGCTGTCTCCTACGGAATTTTGCGAAAAAGCCCCTCTATTTCTTCAAATTACGGATAGGTCCCTGTAAATTACAGATAGGTCCTTCACGATTTTTTATGAGGGAAAGATATTTTTTCCTGTATCGCGTTTGGGTCCCTCTCGTGCTGTTTTGCAGAAAAAACCTCCCGTTACATTTAAATCGCGAGCAAGCTCTTTTCTAATTTTTCAGGATAGCGAACAAGTCCAAAAACGTAACAAACAGGTCCTTTGCTCCTTACGTCTATGTCCTTTCTCCGTTTTTAAAGTGGGATAGACCCGATAAATTCCGAAATTCCGTTTAGATCCCTACACGCGGTTTATAGCTAAATTGAAAATCGCGTTTAGGTCCTTTCATCGATTTTTTCCACACGGTTTTCTAAAAAAACGTAAAAAAAAGCTTTCTTAGAAAGCACATATTCGTCGAGGGTTTGTAACTAAATTGGAAATCGTGTTTATGCTTTTTCTGTTGTGACGCGGCATCGCGCGCCTCAATCTAGTATATATATAAAGATGGGAGGAACTCCCGGGGTCAGGCGCCGCACAGGCATCATTTGCCGCAGCTGCGGTTGCAGGAGGCGGCGCACTGCTGCCCGGCCCCGTTCTGGCAGTCCTGGCATGCTTTAAACGGGACGTTGCACGCGGGCTGGCACGAACTGTCAGCCTGGCTGCTGCATGTACTGGCACAACTGCTTGTACTGTTGTTGCAGGACTTCAAGCAATCCTGGTAGACCGTGGACTTGCACTCCTGGCACCCCGACGGGGGGTTGCAGTAACTGCTGCATTCCTTGGCAACGAAGGCAGCGCACTTCTTATTGCAATGAGAGGGATCTTCACTGCATGACATCGGCGGCGGCGCCGCCGGCTGCCCCATGGAAGACAGGACCAGCACTGCGAAAACGGCACCAGCACCGGCCGCCTTAAGAGCGGCTGCACCGGAAGACATTAATTGTGTATATTTCTTGTGGATACAGCAGCAAGCAAGCTAGCTACCTAGCGAGGAAGATATATAAGTACACAGGACAAGGTGCCAGGTTAACTGGTGCCCATGCGATGGAGTAGACGATGCTATTTATAGTCACCAAACGCATGGACGATTGTATATAGGAACCCTAGCTAGCTATCACTATAATTATATATAATTATAGATGGTGCATATATATGTACCGGAAAATGCTTTGTGACCAGCTGTCTCCGCAGCACCCTTATCTGTACTCTCCGTCCAGGGATGCTAATCGATTTGGATCGATCGGTCTAGACTTTTAGATTAGATCAGTTCAAAACTATAAATAGATTAGACTTATCTTAGATCTATAGCTATTGAGAAGAGCCTCCCCAGCCCTAGCCGCACCTCCCCAGCCCTAGCCGCCGGCACACCTCCTCTCCACCCTTTCTCTGCCACGCCGCTGCCGGTGCGAGCTCGCGGAAGGCCCGTACAGCTTCCGAAGAAGGCGGCGGTGGGGCCAATCACACCCCATGGACTCGATTGCCTAGATCCACCAGATTCACCACCTCTCCCGACGGTGGTGGCCAGCACGGCCTGGGCGATTGGTGGAGGGGGCTCCCTTCCCCCACCCTCTCCGGCGGGTGGAGCTCCGGTGGCCTGGCGGTCGGATCTTTGGTGCCCCTCACCGGATCCGTGCTCCCGGCCCCTGGATTTAGCTGTTCTTGGTAGGTGCCTTGCCGGCCGGATGACGGTCGCTGCTTCCGGGTGCGGCGCCCTACCTATGCATCAGCTTGAGGGTCGGCGACTGGTCCTTCACAATGGCGATGGCTGGGTGGCCCGACGGGCGGTGGCAGATCTAGGTGACTACTCTTCGCTTCAGAGTCTTCATCTCTTACTAGTATTGTTCATACATTTCTTTTGATCTATGTCATCTTAGCATCGATTCGCGGATTCGCTTTCTTAGGCGACACAACTCATTTTTTAGATGCACTCTATGGACTTGATGATCGTGTGCCTATTGGCTAGCTCGCGAATCTGTCATCGTAGAGTCGAACATCTAAAAATTGTTTGTCTGGCCTTGAGAAGGTGGCCGTTGCTATTGGCTAAGTTTAAGTGGTATGGCGGCACTAGCTCGGAATGAGGGTGATTTGCAACACTAGGATCTCCGGTACTTCGACTTCAGGGAGAAATCCCTAGGTCTGACCTTAGTTGGTTGTGCCTGGCAATGGCCTTGTTGAAGGCATTGTTTTGTAGTTTGAGGATTTACTCTCCGAGGTGAAAACCTTTGATCTGGCCTTCACTGGTTGGATTATGGCAATGACGGTGCGTGTGCGTATCGAGTCCTTCTTGGAGGCGTTGTTATTGGAGAGCTTTTATCGTGGTCCAAGTGTTGCTATGATGATGGATAGCCTTGAAGACAATATTGCGTGATGTAGTTTGCATGACGGTTCCTTTGTCTTTTCTTGTGTGTGTGTGTTTGGTATGTACACCTAGGCGTGTAGAGTCGAGTCTTCTTAGTATAATTGTATCAACTTGATGTAATTTACTAAGATTAATAAAAGCTTCCTTTATCGAAAAAAGATCTATAGCTATTTAGATCAGATCTAGGCTAGATTAGGCTAAACTTGGATCTTATGTTTTTCTATTAAATCTCTTACCACTAGCCAAATAATTGATGTTGTCCTTAGCATTAATGCTTTCTTTTTTATTTTACATACTTCAGTAACATACTTTAAGTTCTAACTTTCAATATTTATTTCAGTAAGTCAGATATGTAATTAAATATAATTATAGACTTAGTTTTATCACTTGAATATTGCACTATATATAAGCTATCAACTAATCAAATAAATAGTTTGTCTAGATAAAGGCCCAAATCAAGGCCCAAGTTATCATTTGGGCCTAGCCAGACTTGAACCTCACTCTTTTTGGATCAAACTGGATACAATCTATGAAAAAGAATATTAGACTTGAACTAGATCTGTGCTAGGCTTCTGCCCATTAGCATCCTTATCTCGGTCATTTCCATGAGATCCATGCTGCTATACTGTCATTGGCTGCAGACCAAACTTCTATATACGCATAAATGCGTTCCATGTACTCTGTCAAAAATAGCTGTCATTTATCAACAAGGTCATCAAAATACAACTTTGATTATCAATTTCTAACATAATATATTTATAACATATAATAAAATTATAATATTGTAGAATTACTTTTTGAGATAAATCTACATATGTGATATACATATATCCAATTTAAATATTTAAAACGATATTGACAGTCAAAATTTTAAAAGTTTGATTGCACGTGTATCAAACAACTATCTACGTACGGCTAAAAGAAGTACCTATGAAGATCCAGCTTTGTGTTTGTGCCCGTGCAAACAAACACAGCTTGACTCACGAAGTAATTAATTAAACTTGGACCACGTTACAGGTTGAGATCGACTTCGTATATGTAACATGCAACTTGTCACGGGGAGTATATAATATCGGAGGTCGGAGGTGCTTCCATGATTTTTTTTTAGTTACACAAATATTAAAATATGAATAAATAATAGTTGATGATTACTTACTTCCTTGTTTGTTTTAAGATTTGTCACTACTACAAAAAAACGTCATTATAGACGGTTCGGAACCCTCATCATAAATGGTTTCTGGAACTGTCTATAACCATATGTCAGTCATATATCTGCATATCATAGACGGTTTCTAAATCATCTGTGATAGAAGATATCACAGACGGTTTTCAAATAACACCGTCTGTGATACACAAACAACACAGACGGTTTGAATTTAAAACCATCTGTGATGTTTGTATATCACAGCGGTTTTTGTTTGAAACCATCTGTTGCATCATGACATCACGCATGGTTTTTATTTTTAATTACAAATTGTCTAGGATAAGTCTTTCTATAGACAAGTCTTTTTTCTATTTATTGGCTAGCCTCAAGAAATGCTAGTCATGCCCTTTGAAAAAAGCAAATTACAGATTAACTTAATTCAGATTACAAGCATTACATCTATTTCAGATTATAAGCATTACATTCATTTCAGATTACAAACATTACATCTATTTCAGCAATCAACTCAGATTGCGTACAGATTAACATTGCATGGCACATCTATTTCAGAAATGAACTCAGATATATTAACCAAAAGGAACTCAATAGCATTAACCAATTAATTGAATGCACAACTACAATTCACAAATCGACAGTACAAGTTTGACAATTAACCCAAATGATAATTCAAAAAAAATACAATTTCTAAAGTTATATGGCAGCGTGGAACTCGCCTTTTAGATTTAAAACTTGACTGAGCAAGAAGGCACAAAACTATCCTCGAATTCGCTCCAGATCGACCTCTTCCAACGCAGTTGTTACCTGATTGGGCATTTTCTTAGTGACGAGGAGTTTCATGTTGTGACAAACGTAAAATCCACAATGGTTATTTCCCTATCCTTGCTGGTGGCGGCAACTTCAGCTTTACCCTGTCCTTGCCAGAAGGCCCTACAAGATATTTGTACACTCTAAAAGCACTTAGTGATTGGAAAAAGTTAGCAATGTACACCTTGATCAACCTACATGACCATGTTATTTATGGAGGAAACGTGATTAATTACCTGTTGAGTAATTTTGCGATAGAATTTAAGTCGTGGTTGCCACTCTGTAAGGAATCAAGGTAAATAACCCGATTCATTCTTGGATGAATTATAATGAGAATCCAATGAAACCTACACACAGGTATGTCCGCATGGTCAATTAACAAATTAAAGTATATCAAGTAGTGTAGTACTTCATCTGGGTTACACAGGTATGTCCGCATGGTCAATTAACAAATCAAAGTATATCAAGTAGTGTAGTACTTAATCTGGGTTGTGGGGTAAAAGTATGAACTCTTTATCTTTTTGAGCCACCAAGGCCTCTTTGACGTATTTATCGACAAATTATAAATCTTTATCCATTGTTTACTTGGAAACTATGAGTGGGTCCAGGAAACCCACCTATTGTTTGTTCTGTCTCGTTTCCTGGATCATGTATCCATATATACGAAAGTATTGAGTTATATATATATGACATTTATCAGTATTACACAAACGTAGATTGTGATAGCACACACTTACAATGTCCAGCATCTCAAGAGCACGGCGTTGAGAGCATCGAGGTTGAAGACGTTAAACAGGTCCTTGAAGTTGGCTGTGAAGAAGCCCCCGATGACTCATTGAACACATGCTCAGCCTTGAAACTGACCTAGATACTTGTTATGCGGTATTGCATTGGCTTTTTAGCTTGTTCTAGACACCAATTCTGCAATCTAACGCAAGCTATAGAAAGGTTCTTTAGGCACCCTCCCATTACAAAAGGCTCTCCTAGCTGGTATACACGGGCCAGCAGGGCAATCGAATAGTCCAATTCCTTCGTGATCTGCTTTGCTTTGCCCTTGACTTGCTTTCTACTATAGGGAGTCTTCACGGGAGACGAGTGGGCACCATCCCATTGAATGTCCTTTGATGCAGGGGCACATGATCGGATTTGGTGGCCTGCTGAGGTGCAGTAGACCAGGCAGTCGGGGCAGCTCCGATGATGGAGGACTAGCATTCAGGGAGATATCGCTACTAGGCCACTGGATGAAAGTGCGAATGGTGTCCCCTAGTGTCATGATCTAGTAGTTTGGGGGCATTGGGAGCGGGACGGTTTTAAAACTATCATGTACACTATCCATATTAACCTTCGTGAATCCCGGTGCCACCAAAGTAATGTACACTAGCGCCCCTTCAATGGATGGATACGCGAGCCCCGAGGTAGCTAGAAGAAGAATGGCACCATGGACAAGTCTCACTTGGAGAGTGCACCGCATGGCCACCTACATAACAGTACACAATTAGCTGATGCATCCCATAGCTATTTGTATGGAACATTCAAGACATATATATAAGTACCTTGATGTCACAGACAGGAAATTTGCCATGATTATCTGTGGGAGTGGCGGACGCACAGCTACTCTTTTTGGTAGTGGGGTTGATTTGTGCACATACATCTAAGACTTGCAGAGGCTGTCTGCAGTCCTGATTATTGAGCCTTTCCTCGAGGTTTCTTATCTTATTGTTAAATTTTTCTATTAGTCTTTCCTCAATCTTCTGTACAAGTTGTTCCTCTCACTCTGCTTTGGTTATCTTCCTACTCCAGTATTTGTTGGAGTGTCTTGGAATCCCGTTTTCCAGGGAACAAAAACCCCTATGCCTCACGTGTGACCAGTGTGTTCCTTGTTTCCCATGGATGTGGAGAGTACATCTTTCTCCCTGTCTGGTAAAAAGGTGCCCTCTGAAGATTGTGTATTCAACGCTAGTTGCAAGATCTCAACAAGTTATTTCGATTACGAAGTTATGAACTAATTACATACAAAACTAGTAGTCAGATATCTTACCAGGCATTGGCAAACTTCCTCGTCTGCGGAGTTTGTAAAGGAGATGATGCTGAAAAACGTGGCACTTGACCTCGCTCTTAGCTAGTCTTTGGCGCACTGGTCAACGATAGATACAAAAGGCATGAAGGCCTCCTTGCCCTCCCTCTCCCATTGCGCCCTCTTACCCACGCACCCAGCTGTGCCAAGTCTATGGGGGTGGGTGTTCCTTGCCTGCAGGGCCTTGTGGGCTTCACTTTAACGCACGAATTCGTTAGTCGTCTTCGCCTCAACAAAACTTTGCCATACGTCCTCAGTAATGAACCCATACTTAGAGAAGGGAGTCCTATCCTTATTGACATAATCCTTGATACTCTTGAAGTTCTTCCACGCCTTTCCCACCACTAGCAGTGCATACTGTCGCACTGAGCGCACGTAGTCTTCTGGGATCTCAAACAAAGATAAAATTTCTGTCACCAAGTTGTTGCGATTCTCATCAGACAGCGACTTCCAAGATGGACAGGTGATGGGGATCCGTTCCCGTGAGACAATCCCGCACAATGTCCTAAATGCATTCACTGCCTTTTTTGGTTCGGTAGGGGCCCCATCCTTTGGATTAACCGCCGTGATGGTATGTCGTTCTATGGTACTTTTATTTGCTCCTCTTGGACCTCGAGGAGATTTTCCTTTCAATGTCTCATCACATCCTTGAGACGACAATTGAGGTGACACCATCTTACAATCTTGGCTGGTTTTCATAGCTCAACAAGAAAGAAAAGAAATCAAGCAAGGAAGGCTACCAATTGATGACTACTTTTATTTGATGGGTATAAAGGTAGTATACATATTAGACCCTCAAGTATATTTATTATATGAAAGTATATTTTTACATACTAGGAAAGTACAAGATAAATTTGAACATACAAGGTTGATTCATCAATTAGGAAACATACAAGGTTGATTCTCACAACCATGTCTATACTAAAAGCTTACTCCTCTTTAGGCACCATGAAGAAGTTTTATTAAAAGTGGCAAAATTGGAAACTAGATCATATTGAAGAATGAATTTTGTTTGGTCTAAAATTGAATTTTGTTTGGTGTAGGATTTAAAAGATCTCTTGCATTCAAGCATATTCTACAAATAGATTTGAAATAAGGTTAGATCAAGTGATCTCACACTTACCAAACTTATCATAGATTTTTTAAGTACACACAAGCCGTCATTTCCTCGAGACAATTCCATTTAGTGGCATTGATGATGTTTATTGTGTGTGCACTCATGTTCAAAGTTGGCTCATTAATGAATAGCAAATAGAAATTTTTATTAGGCCTTAAAATCTCAGCATCCAACACTTTCTTAGATGCAATTACCAGATTGCACTCATTCATACGAGCCAACTATGACTAAGAAGCCAATTAATTTTTTAAACAAAACAATTATACCTATTCTTCTATAAAATGTAAGCATTCATATCACATCCAAAAAAAAAGAAGCTCATACAATAGTTAAGCATGCAATAATAACCGTACCAATACATCAGATTTACAAGGCATTTTAAAATGGTACATGCCACTAGGTATCGAAAAACCAAGTCCTAATTGGGAATGTTGTTTACTTTTGTAGCCTTCAGAACTTAGTTGTTGCTACCTACATTTTGTTACGTAACTTCGTTTGGAGCATGCTTTTAATGCATGAGAATAGAGCTATGATTATAGGTTTTGGTTTACAATGAATAGTAAACTAAAAAATTATCTAGAGGCGAGATCTTGCGGGCTTACTAGCTGGGAGCAAGCGGCGGCGCTGGAGGCTGAGGAGCGACGCTCACCAGTGCCGAAGGTGACGGAGGGGAAGGGTGGAGGAGGGGCGAGGGCGGTAGTGGGATGGTCACCAGCGTCTTCCTCGTCGGAGGAGGCATCGTAAGCGACTAGCAAGTGGACCGATGGTGCAGGAGGAAGTCGGCCTGGGCATGGGGACCGGCGGTGCGAGAGGAAGCCGGCCTTGGCGTGGGGACTAGCGACGCGGGAGGAGACCGGCATTGAGACCGACAAAGGGGGAGACGCTGCAGCGGGAGACAAAGCGTCGGCTAGGGTTTTAAGATCTAGAGAGTGCTAATTGATCGATCTGCACGATTGACCGTTATATAGAAAATATGTCACAGACTATTCTATTTCATAACCGTCTATGATAAGACACATGATAGTATCTTATCACAGATGGTTCTTTATTAGAATCATTTGTAATAGTGTTTTATCACAGACGGTTCTAGTATAGAACTGTTTGTGATCTATCTTATCATGGATGGTTATGAAATAGAACCGTCTATGATATTGATTATCACAAACCTTTCATTGCTGTGAGTTTGGCCTTCTTGGCCTAAAACATCTTCACAGGACCTACATGTATAATGTATAATTAATTGTGGATAATATATGTATAATGTATATGAAATTGTAGATGAAGCAACATCAGTAAAAGAAAGGGAACTTTATTAAATAAATCAGATATATATACACAAAGTTGTTTCGAATTTTGAGCGTCTCATTACAAACATCTCTATTATCGTAACTCCACTTGCTTATTCTTTTGTGTAAAAATTAGCCCTTTATGATTATCGATGCGTGTGTAGCTAGCTTCCTCGGGTTGTTCTTTCTAGATGATACTATTTTTGATAGGAGGCAACTCGTAAAATTGATTGTATTCTTCCTCATCTACTACATTCTCTACTCTAACAATCCTCCTTTTCCCTGAAGAACTACATGTCTTTTCTTGTTGGACGGGTCGATTACATAGAATACTTAAACAGCTTGGTTAGCGAGTATGAATGGTTCATCTTGGCATCCGACGCGTGCAAGGTCGATAGTAGTGACACCGTACTTTTCAACCTTCACGTGCTGCAGGTGGACCCAACGACACCGAAATAAGGGGATCTTGAATAGCATATAGTCAAGCTCCCAAATCTCCTCTACGAACCCATAGTAGGAGCTCCACGTCGACCCAACAGTGTTGAATGCATCTATGGAGACACTACTATTCTAGTTTGTGCTATTTATATCCCGATCTCTCATGTAAAATGTATACCCATTTAAGTTGTATCCTTTCTATGTTACAACTATAAATATTGGCCCTTTTGCCAACCATGTGAGCGTATCACCTGATGAGGTTCAGTGATGGGTCACTTCTTGATCCATCTGTTGAACTGAAGGTTATACTGTCTCATGATCCAAGACTCCTACGGCGTCGGATTCTCTTTGTCGGTGTTTCGTATGACCGGCAGGTAAATTTGTAAGTATAGGGGATAGCGCGCCCCCTCTCCTCGAATGGTTAGGCTAACGATGCCTCGGATGAACACTGGATCGGGTTGAGGAGTCTCAGATTTATACTGGTTCGGGCCGAACGTCCCTACTTCCAGTTTGTGGCGGAGGATCTCGTTGATCTGGGGTATGGCGTATTACATGCGAGGACTAAGGACAGGCCTTTAGCGCTCGTCCGAACGGCGAAGCTCGGGAGCTTCGCCCAGTCGTTCGGGTCGGGAGAGCAAGCGAGACGGGATATGGAAGAATGAGGGGGTCGCCCCGCTGCCGGGGACCCTGCCTCCCCTTATATATCCGGAGGGGGCAGGTTACACAAAAATTTGGAGAAAAGAGGTAGGGAGTATGCTACGCCCAGGGAGTCCGGTCTTCGGTCCTTGACGATTGACGGGTTCCTGTTCATCCATGTCGAGTTGGTAGACACAACGGATGGTGTTTCTTTGGGAAGGTGCGCACCTGCCCTCTGATCACCTGCTAGATGCTGACGTCGCCTGTGGTGTGTCACGTACGCTCCTTTACCCCTGACGTGGTGAAGGGACGGGCGTTTGACCCAACGACTCCCACGCCGTCCTGAGAAGAAGCCACCTATCTCAACATGGACGTCAGGTCCACGGGTCAGGCGACCGGCTCGAAGTCGACCACCGACGTGGCAGAAGTTGTCGAGGTGAGGCTTGTTAGGGTCCCGACCGGGGACCCTGGTCGGAGCCTTTGGGGTTGCCCAACCGGAGGCTCGGTCGGAGTTCCTGGGAAATAGACGTATACTTTGCTGTGGGGTATCCCCGATATGAGTATTCGCCAAGAGTAGCCCGGGCCGCCCCAAATGCAAAGTTCTGGATGGGCCCTCCGTCTTTGACTTACATGGTCTCCTCGGTAGTACGATTCGGTTCGGCGAGGCCGCGAATATTCTTGGGGATGGCCACTTCGTCTGGATGAGCCTGACCGACTCGGTCGGCCCGGTTTTGATGGGGTGCGCGCGAGCGCACCCAGTGGGTGTAGCCCCCGAGCCCCCGAGCTGCTCGGAGAGCTGGTTGGGGGGTCTGCACTCGTTGGACGAAGGGTTGGAAGAGTGCGGACTTGATCGAGCCTGAGCCCCCGAATAGATCGAGCTAACACTTCAGGAAGCGGTGTCCACCCAGCTTGGTCGATTGTCGGCGGACCGGCCATGGCGCGACCGTGGGTGTAGCCCCCGAGCCCCCGTGTAGGTCGAAGAGCTGGCCGGGTGGTTACCCGGGCGGATGAGTCCGTTCGACTTGGTCGGAAGGCTCCGGCTCGTCGCTGAGCCGGTCGGTATAGACGCCTGGTCACCTTGAGCAGGGTTCCAGTTCCCGAATGCTTTGTTTAACGTCGAAGCTAGACGCGGCCGTGGAGGTGTGTCATCGGAGTGTTTCGCTTCGGGGCAAACTTTCATAAAGTCCACTTGTTCGAATCCCGGTTTGAATGAAATTAACACCAGAGCGAAATCGAGCGAAACAAGCTCCAATGAGACAGGCAACACATAGGAGTGCAACCCAGTGCATTTTCGGAGTGTTTCACTCCGGTGCAAACTTTCACAAGAGCCACCTGTTCGGGTCTCAACTTGTTCGAAATTAACATCCAAGCGAATTCGACCGAAACAAGCTCCAACAAGACCGACAACACTTACGAGGGCAATCCGTTGTGTCTTCGGAGTGTTTCGCTTCGGGGCAAGCTTTCATAAAGTCCACTTGTTCGGATCCCGGTTTGAATGAAATTAGCACCAGAGCGAAATCGAGCGAAACAAGCTCCAATGAGACATGCGACACAAAGGAGTGCAACCCATTGCATTTTCGGAGTGTTTCGCACTGGTGCAAACTTTCATAAGATCCACCTGTTCGGGTCTCAACTTGTACGAAATTAGCATCAAAGCGAATTCGACCGAAAGAAGCTCCAACAAGACCGACAACACTTACGAGGGCAATCCGGTGTGTCTTCGGAGTGTTTCGCTTTGGGGCGAACTTTTATAAAGTCCACTTGTTCTGATCCCGGTTTGAATGAAATTAACACCAGAGCGAAATCGAGCGAAACAAGCTCCAATGAGACCGGCGACACATAGGAATGCAACCCGGTGCATTTTAGGAGTGATTCGCTCTGGTGCATACTTTCACAAAATCAACCAATTCGGATGTCAACTTGTTCGAAATTAACATCAAAGCGAATTCGATCGAAACAAGCTCCAACAAGACCGACAGCACTTATGAGGGCAATCCGGTGTGTCTTCGGAGTGTTTCGCTTCGAGGCAAACTTTCATAAAGTCCACTTGTTCGGATCCCGGTTTAAATGAAATTAATACCAGGGGGAAATCGAGCCTAACAAGCTCCAATGAGACCATCGACACGTTGGAGTGCAACCCGGCGCATTTTATGAGTGTTTCGCTTCGGTGTAAACTTTCACAAAATCCACCAGTTTGGGTCTGGACTTGTACGAAATTAACATCAAAGCGAATTCGACCGAAACAAGCTCCAACAAGACCGACAACACTAATGATGGCAATCCGGTGTGTCTTCGGAGTGTTTCGCTTTGGGGCAAACTTTCATAAAGTCCACTTGTTCGGATCCCGGTTTGAATGAAATTAAAACCAGAGTGAAATCGAAAGAAACAAGCTCCAATGAGACAGGTGACACATAGGAGAGCAACCCAGTGCATTTTCGGAGTGTTTCGCTCCGGTGCAAACTTTCGCAAGACCCACCTGTTCGGGTCTCAAATTGTTCGAAATTAGCATCAAAGCGAATTCGACAGAAACAAGCTTCAACAAGACCGACAACACTTATGAGGGCAATCCGGTTTGTCTTCGGAGTGTTTCGCTTCGGGGCAAACTTTCATAAAGTCCACTTGTTCGGATCCCGGTTTGAATAAAATTAACACCAGTGCGAAATCGAGCGAAACAAGCTGAAGTGAGACAGGCGACACATAGGAGTGCAACCCAGTGCATTTTTGGAGTGTTTCGCTCCGGTGCAAACTTTCACAACATCCACCTGTTCGGGTCTTAGCTTGTACGAATTTAACATCAAAGCGAATTCGACCGAAAGAACCTCCAACAAGACCGACAACACTTATGAGGGCAATCAGGTGTCTTTTATAAAGTCCATTTGTTTGGATCTCGGTTTGAATGAAATTAACTCCAGAGCGAAATAGAGTGAAACAAGCTCCAATGAGACCAGCGAAACATAGGAGTGTAACTCAGTGCAATTTAGCAGTGTTTCGCTCTGGTGCATACTTTCGCAAAATCATCCTATTCGGATCTCAACTTGTTTGAAATTGACATCAAAGCGAATTCGACCGAAATAAGCTCCAACAAGACCAACAACACTTACGAGTGCAGTCCGGTGTGTCTTCGGAGTGTTTCGCTTCGGGGCAAACTTTCATTAAGTCCACTTGTTCGGATCCCGGTTTAAATGAAATTAACACTAGAGCGAAATCGAGCGAAACAAGCTCCAATGAGATCGGCGACTGATAGGAGTGCAACCCAGGGCATTTTTGGAGAGTTTCGCTCTGGAGCAAACTTTCACAAAATCAACCTGTTCGGATCTCGACTTCTTCGAAATTAACATCAAAGTGAATTCGACCGAAACAAGCTCCAACAAGACCGACAACACTTACGAAGGTAATCCGGTGTGTCTTCGGAGTGTTTCGCTTCGGGGCAAACTTTTATAAAGTCCAGTTGTTCAGATCCCGGTTTGAATGAAATTAACACCAGAGCGAAATCGAGCGAAACAAGCTCCAATGAAACCGGCGACACATAGGAGTGCAACCCAGTGCATTTTATGAGTGTTTCGCTCTGGTGCAAACTTTCACAAAATCCACCTATTTGGATCTCAACTTGTTCGAAATTAACATCGATGCGAATTCGACCGAAACAAGCTCCAACAAGACCGACAACACTTACGAGGACAATCCGGTGTCTTCGGAATGTTTAGCTTCGGTGGAAACTTTTATAAAGTCCACTTGTTCGGATCCCAGATTGATTGAAATTAACACCAGGAAGAAATCGAGCTTAACAAGCTCCAATGAGACCATCGACACATTGGAGTGCAACCCGGCGCATTTTATGAGTGTTTCGCTCCGTTGCAAACTTTCACAAAATCCACCTGTTTGGGTCTGGACTTGTACTAAATTAACATCAAAGTGAATTTGACCGAAACAAGCTCCAACAAGACCGTCAACACTTACGAGGGCAATCCGGTGTGTCTTCGGAGTGTTTCGCTTCGGGGGAAACTTTCGTAAAGTCCACTTGTTCGGATCCCGGATTGAATGAAATAAACACCAGAGCGAAATCGAGCGAAACAAGCTCCAATGAGACAGGCGACAGATAGGAGTGCAACCCAGTGCATTTTCGGAGTGTTTCAGTCCGGTGCAAACTTTCACAAGACCCACCTGTTCGGGTCTCAACTTGTTCGAAATTAGCATCCAGGCGAATTCGACCGAAACATGCTCCAACAAGACCGACAACACTTACGAGGGCAATCCGGTGTGTCTTCGGAGTGTTTCACTTCGGGGCAAACTTTCATAAAGTCCACTTGTTCGGATCCCGGTTTGAATGAAATTAGCACCAGAGCGAAATCGAGCGAAACAAGCTCCAATGAGACAGGCGACACATAGGAGTACAATCCAGTGCATTTTCGGAGTGTTTTGCTCTGGTGCAAACTTTCATAAGATCCACCTGTTCGGGTGTCAACTTGTACGAAATTAACATCAAAGCGAATTCGACCGAAAGAAGCTCCATCAAGACCGACAACACTTACGAGGGCAATCCGATGTGTCTTCGGAGTGTTTCGCTTTGGGGCAAACTTTTATAAAGTCCACTTGTTCAGATCCCAGTTTGAATGAAATTAACACCAGAGCGAAATCGAGCGAAACAAGCTCCAATGAGACCAGCGACACATAGGAGTGCAACCCAGTGCATTTTAGGAGTGTTTCGCTCTGGTGCATACTTTCACAAAATCAACCAATTCGGATGTCAACTTGTTCGAAATTAACATCAAAGCGAATTCGACCGAAACAAGCTCCAACAAGACCGACAACACTTATGAGGGCAATCCGGTGTGTCTTCGGAGTGTTTCGCTTCGAGGCAAACTTTGATAAAGTCCACTTGTTCGGATCCCGGTTTAAATGAAATTAACACCAGAACGAAATCGAGCGGAACAAGCTCCAATGAGACCGGCGACTCATAGGAGTGCAACCCAGTGCATTTTCAGAGTGTTTCGCTCTGGAGCACACTTTCACAAAATAAACAAGTTTCGATCTCGACTTCTTCAAAATTAACATCAAAGCGAATTCGACCGAAATAAGCTCCAACAAGACCGACAACACTTACATGGGCAATCCGGTGTGTCTTCGGAGTGTTTCACTTCGGGGCAAACTTTTATAAAGTCCACTTGTTCGGATCCCGGTTTGAATGAAATTAACACTAGGGTGAAATCGAGCGAAACAAGCTTCAATGAGACCAGCGACACATTGGAGTGCAACCCGGCGCATTTTATGAGTGTTTCGCTCCGGTGCAAACTTTCACAAAATCCACCTGTTTGGGTCTGGACTTGTACGAAATTAACATCAAAGCGAATTCGACCGAAACAAGCTCCGACAAGACCAACAACACTTACGAGGGCAATCCGGTGTGTCTTCGGAGTCTTTGGCTAAGTGGCAAACTTTCATAAAGTCCACTTGTTCGGATCCAGGTTTGAATGAAATTAACACCAAAGCGAAATCGATCGAAACAAGCTCCAATGAGACAGGCGACACATAGGAGTGCAACCCAGTACATTTTCGGAGTGTTACGCTCCGGTGCAAACTTTCACAAGATCCACCTATTCGGGTCTCGACTTGTAAGAAATTAACATCAAAGCGAATTCGGGGTCCATGAGTACTTCCCTGAATGGTTTCATCGTCCTCTTTCCAATGGATCCAGCCCCAATGCCAAATTCGTCTTGAAGCAATGGGAAATCGCAGAAGAGTGTCGCTGGCCAGAAACTCCAGGTGCTGCGCCACCTTTTCTTTTGGGCCCAAAGCCCATGTAACCCTAGGTCTTCCTCCCACCTCCGGCCCATGAAAGCCCAAGTTGCATGGCTGCATGTTTAGTCCCATATTGCCTAGTGTTTAGTATCCACCTCCCTCCCTTCGCTATATAATAAAGGCAATAGGCCACCATAGAGACTTGGGTTTTGTTTATTTTATAGTTTAGCCATTGCTACTATTTTGAGTCTTCTAGACGTGCTCAACAGCCACCTAAGAAGCTCCTTATTTCAGAACCCCACATTATCAATCCTTCATCTTTATTTGCAATTTCAGATTGCCTTTACCTTTGTTCTTGCTTGTTCTTCTTGCATGCAGTGAATTGAACTCGTGTTCAAAGTTGATCGTGCAACAAAGAAGATCAATAACCCTCTGAGTTGGTTTAGCGATTGCTAAGGCGCAACGTTGTCGTGACGTTGTAGTCGGATCGTCAAAGTCAATTCCTCCAAATCGAAGTTATCACTCTCATCGAAGATCGGGACCCAATGTCACATCGGTGGTATCGAGCGCCAAGTTGCTCGGTGAGAGATTCAGACCTAGATTAGTTTTTGTTTTCTGTCCAAAATTGAAAATCATCCACAAAAATTCAACCTTTAGATTCAATCTGGTATTCTAGTGAGTTTTGTTAGGTTTTGATCCATTAGAGTCCTTGTTTTAGTTGCTGATCGTTTTTCCTTCGCGTAGATTTTATTTCAATCTGTCTAGTTCTTTGTTTTGTTCATAACTTTCACATACAAGCTCCGATTCAAGTGTTTTTTCACTTTCCTAAAACCTTGGGACAAGCTCCACAAAAACCTAGTTGGGCACGAAATCTAATTCCATCTAAAAGGTTGTTTAATCTTGACATCAAACTCGGGAAGCAAGTTGCAATTGCAATCTAGATTGGTTTGGTATTTTGATCATAACTCTCACATCCGAACTCCGAATGAGAAGTTTTTATACTTTCCTGAATCCTTGAAGAGTCCTCTACAAAAACGTTTTTGGGTGTCCTTCGTGATTCGGAATCCTTCAAACTGAATTTGACTCAGATTCGGATTTGGTCAGATCGGCTGAATTTTATTGAATCTGTGAACTAGTGTTTTGGCCATAACTTCTACATATGAGCTCCAAATTGTGTGTTTGAATACTTGTTTTAAAGCTTAGAACAGTACCATAATTTTGTTACATTGTGAGCAAGCTTGATTCGGTCAATTTCATGCCTTAATTGCAGTAACAATCTTATTGCATAGTTCTGGCCGAATTTGGGTTTGTTTCTTCAATTTGTGTTCTAGCTTTGTTCCTTTGAGTTGGTTGAGTCCAGTAGCGTCTACAACCATAAAATTCCAAAATATTAGTGTATGTACCTTTGGAAACCAATTCATCCTTTGCGAATACTTTGATCCCAATTGAGACTTGCGATTTGAAATTGCTTGGGGCTGCTCCTTTTGATACGTTGCACTATCATATCTCTTGTGATATCAAGTTAGGGATTCCAAAACTTTGCTCATACTAGTGTTGGCCGAAAGTCACCGAAAAGAAAAAAAAGAGAAAGAAAGAGCCAAAAGGCCAAGAAAGAAAAGAAAAAAAAGAGATAGAAAAGAGAAGAGAATAGTGGCCGGCAGCACTACATTGATCAAAACCCTAATTTGTGTATTTCATTTTTAGATTTTGCAATTGTATTAAGGAGTGAGCAATCTTGTGCCCTTTTACCTTTTCTAAAGCAATTAGCTAGCGTCTCTCCATAACTTAAGCAACACGAGTGTTGGTGCTGAAATTATTCTTATTTAGCTCATTCCATTGGTTGCATTAAGTTTCATTATCTTTGCGTGTGTGTTGCCTTGAAATTCACTTATATCTTTGAGATCGGCAACTAGGACTTGTGAATTCTAGTTTGGATCATTACTTATCATTACAATAACTAGAATTATCAGATTGCATAGGAAATTCACATAGCCTACCAAGCTCCACATATTCTACCTCGTGACGCTTGTTCGTTCTCTTGGCAATCGCTATACCCAATCTTCTGGAGAACTTTTGACAACGCCAACGGCCGACAACACTTCTTTGCTTGGTAAGAATTTGTAAGAGCTTTGGGTAAAGCTTGAGTGTTGAGTGACTTGTAGCCACTTCCTAGTAGTTGATAGGAACATTATACTTGTGATTTTGTTTCTTGTCTTCGAATAACCATGTCAGGTGATGAGGGTTCACGCATCACTTGCCACGCATTTAAGGGCATTGTTGCTCACTTTGAGAGGATGACGAGGGTCACCACCGAGGCGCTTAGTGTGGATGTACGACTTACTAATGAGCGAATGTCGCTGCAAGAAGACCGTCTCCGTTCCATTGAGACCGCTCAGGGAGTTGCTAACACTACCCTTGCCACTATTTTGTCTACACTTGATATGCTTGCAGCTGCTGCCCCTGGAACTTCCAGTCCTCCGCCTCGTCTCCCATGCTCACAACGGGTTCCCATTGCTGCCCCGCCAGTCCAACATGGCCCCGCTGCCTCGGCTGTTCGAACACACATCGCCAACACTTCGGCCCTAGCTTCGGGAGCGGAGGTGGAAGAACAAGATGATGAGAACTACGATCACTACGCCACTGATTTGGGGGACGACAATACCGTCAATTTCGACCACGACCGTGACCATCGTCGACTACGCTTTAATCAGCAAGGTATGCAACGTGATCCACCGCGACATGAGGTACATGATCGTGCTGACGTGTTCTCTAAAGTTAAATTTAATATGCCTCCTTTTGAAGGTAAATATGATCCCGATGGTTACGCCAATTGGGAATTACTTGTTGATCAAAAATTTGCGTGCCATGATTTCCGAGGATAGTAGAGTTCGAAATGCCATGCTTAATTTTCTAGTTTTGCTTCGCTTGGTGGAGAGAGCATTGCCGTGTTCATCCACATAATATACCCACCACTTGGGAAGCATTAAAATTGATCATGCGACATAGATTTGTTCCTCCTACTATGCTAGAGATTTACTAAATAAATTGCAGCGCCTTATGCCAACGTAAAAGTTCAAGAGAAGAATATTATCAAGAATTGCAAATTGGCATGTTGCGCTGTGGTTTAGTTGAGAATGAGGAAGCGCCTATGGCTCGCTTTCTTAGGTGGTTTAAACCGTGAAATCCAGGACATTCTAGATTATAAGGATTACAATTCGATGACTCATTTATTCCATCTTGCTTGCAAAGCTGAATGTGAAGTGCAGGGATGACAATCGAGGGCAAAAGCTACATTTTTTGCAGGTCGTACTACTGTGGATGCCTCACACAGTCCGCTGCCTGTCTGGTCGTATTCACTACACCAAGCCCTTCCAATAACAAAACCACATCATCTCCTTCAAACTCGACACCACGAGTACCCACGCCGATTTAAAAGTGCCACACAAGCTCCTACAAAAGTTCGTCATCGTCCAAATCGCCTCAACGGGCCGAACAAAAGACATTCATGCCATCGCTGCAAGGGTTTGGCCACATCATGAGGGAGTGTCCGAACAAACGCGTGCTCATCATTCGCGAAGACGGCGACTACGATTCAGCAAGCGATATTGATGAAGAAACATATGCTTTGCTTGCTGAAAATGAAGACGGTGAGCCAATTTCTGAGCTTCAAGAAGAGCACGTGAGCGCAGATGATGCAGACCAATATTTGAGTATTGTTTCGCAACGTGTGCTTAGTGCCCAGATTATGAAGTGCCGAGCAAAATCAGCGCCACAACTTGTTTCACATTAAAGGTGTCGCCAAGGAGCGAGCAATACTGAATAATCATTGATGGTGGAGTTGCAATAATCTAGCCAAGATGGACATGGTGGAGAAGCTTGCACTTCCACTAGGCCGCATCCTCAGCCCTACTACATTCAATGGTTTAATAACAGCGGAAAGCTCAAGGTAACTCGATGGTAAGAGTAAATTTTGCTTTAGGTTATTATCATGATTATGTTGATTGCGATGTCGTACCTATGCAAGCATGTTCTATGTTGTTAGGTAGACCGTGGCAATATGATAAAGATTGTTTACATCATGGTAGAACAAATGAATACTCTTTTGTGCATAAAGAGAAGAAAATTGTTTCACATCCAATGTCTCCTGATGCTATTTTAAAAGATGAGATTGCTAGAGCTAATAGAGAGAAAAATCAGGAGCATGCTAAGAGTGAAAATCAGATTGTAGCAAAGGAGCTTGAGCAACACAATAAGAAAGAATCTAAGCCTGTTCATGACAAAAGAAATGAGATTAAGTTGAAGGGTGCTTGTTTTCTTGCTACCAAATCTTGCTAGCAAATGAAAAGTTTTGTTTTCATTTGAGGATGTGTCTTCTTCTTTGCCTCCTGCTATCACTAACCTTTTGCAGGAGTACAATGATATTTTTCCAAAGGATGTGCCACCAGGGCTGCCCCCAATGCGAGGCATTGAGCACCAAATCGACCTCATTCCCGAGGCATCTTTGCCTAATTGCGCGTCATACAGAACCAATCCGGAAGAAACTAAGGAGATACAACGCCAAGTTCAAGAATTGCTTGATAAAGGATATGTGCGTGAGTCTCTTAGTCCTTGTCTTTATTCGGTCATTTTAGTGCCTAAGAAAGATGGATCATGGCGATAATGCGTGGATTGTAGAGCAATCAATAATATCACCATTAGATATCGCCACCCTATTCCTAGGCTAGATGATATGCTTGATGAATTAAGTGGCTCTACAAGATTCTCCAAAGTTGATTTATGTAGTGGGTACCACCAGATTTGCATGAAGCTAGGAGATGAATGGAAAACGGCTTTTAAAACTAAGTTCGGTCTATATGAGTGGTTAGTAATGCCTTTTGGGTTAACTAATGCACCTAGCACTTTCATGAGATTGATGAACGAAGTTTTGCGTGCTTTCATTGGCAAATTTGTGGTGGTATATTTCGATGACATTTTGATATTTAGCAAATCATTGGAGGAACATCTTGACCATTTACGTGCTGTTTTTAAAGCTTTACGAGATGCACGTTTATTTGGTAACCTTGAGAAGTGCACCTTTTGCACGGATCGAGTCTCTTTCTTGGCTATGTTGTTACTCCCGGGGCATTAAAGTTGATCGAGGCTAAGGTTGAGGCAATACTGAGTTGGCCGACTCTAACACGGTCACACAAGTGCGAAGTTTTCTAGAACTTGTTGGATTCTACCGTCGCTTCGTGAAGGACTTCGACACCATTGCTGCACCTTTGAACGAGCTCACCAAGAAGGGTGTGCCATTTGTTTGGGGCGATGCACAAGAGAACGGCTTCAACACATTGAAAGATAAGTTAACACATGCACCTCTGCTCCAACTCCCAGACTTTTCTAAGACGTTTGAACTAGAATGTGTTGCTAGTGGGATTGGATTGGGTGGTGTGTTGTTACAAGGTGGAAAACCTGTTGCATATTTCAGTGAGAAATTAAATGGGCCTAGTTTGAACTATTCTACTTGTGACAAGGAATTATATGCTCTAGTTCGAACTTTGGAAACATGGCAACATTACTTATGGCCCAAGGAATTTGTCATACACTCGATCATGAATCTTTAAAGCATATTCAAATCAAGCTAAAGTGAATCGAGACATGCTAAGTGGGTTGAATTCATTGAATCTTTTCCTTATGTCATAAAACACAAGCAAGGAAAGGAAAATGTTATTACTGATGCTTTGTCTAGACGATACACCATGCTTTCACAACTTGATTTCAAAATCTTTGGCATAGAGACGATTAAACAACAATATGAGCATGATGATGAATTCAAAGATGTGTTGTTGAATTGCAAAGAAGGAAAAACTTGGAACAAATTTGTCCCGAATGATGGGTTTCGCTTTAGAGCTAATAAGTCGTGTGTTCCAAATAGTTCCGCTTCGTTTGTTGCTATTGCAGAAGCGCATGGAGGTAGTTTGATGGGACACTTTGGGGTGAAGAAGACAGAAGACATACTTGCTAGCCATTTCTATTGGCCAAAGATGAGAAGGGATGTTGAAAGATTTGTTGCTCGCTGTACTACATGTCAAAAAGCTAAGTCGCGACATAATCCCCATGGTTTGTATATGCCTTTGCCTGTTCCTAATGTTCCTTGGGAAGATAGCTCCAATGAGATCGGCGACTCATAGGAATGCAACCCGGTGCATTTTCGGAGAGTTTCGCTCTGGAGCAAACTTTCACAAAATCAACCTGTTCGGATCTCGACTTCTTCCAAATTAAGTTCAAAGCGAATTCAACCCAAACAAGCTCCAACATGACCGACAACACTTACGAGGGCAATCCGGTGTGTCTTCGGAGTGTTTCGCTTCGGGGCAAACTTTTATAAATTCCACTTGTTCGGATCCCGGTTTGAATGAAATGAACACCAGAGCAAAATCGAGCGAAATAAGCTCCAATGTGACTGCGACACATAGGAGTGCAACCCGGTGCATTTTAGGAGTGTTTCGCTCTGGTGCAAACTTTCACAAAATCCACCTATTCGGATCTCAACTTGTTCGAAATTAACATCAAAGCAAATTCGACCGAAACAAGCTCCAACAAAACCGACAACACTTACGAGGGCAATCCGATGTCTTCGGAGTGTTTCGCTTCGGGGGGAACTTTTATAAAGTCCACTTGTTCGGATCCCGGATTGAATGAAATTAACACCAGGCCGAAATCGAGCGAAACAAGCTCCAATGAGACCAGCGACACATTGCAGTGCAACCCGGCGCATTTTATGAGTGTTTCGCTCCGGTGCAAACTTTCACAAAGTCCACCTATTTGGGTCTGGACTTGTACGAAATTAACATCAAAGCGAATTCGACCGAAACAAGCTCCAACAAGACCGACAACACTTACGAGGGCAATCCGTTGTGTCTTCGGAGTGTTTCGCTTCGGAGCAAACTTTCATAAAGTCCACCGGTTCGGATACGGTTTGAATGAAATTAACACCAAGTCATAAATCAAGCTTAAACAAGCTCCAATGAGACAAAGCGACACATAGGAGTGCAACCCGGCATTTTCAAGTGTTTCGCTCCGGTGCAAACTTTCACAAGATCCACCTGTTCGGATCTCAACTTGTACGAAATTAACATCAAAGCAAATTCGACCGAAAGAAGCTCCAACAAGACCGACAACACTTATGGGGGCAATCAGGTGTGTCTTCGGAGTGTTTCGCTTTGGGGGCAAACTTTTATAAAGTCCACTTGTTCGGATCTCGGTTTGAATGAAATTAACACCAGAGCGAAATCGAGCGAAACAAGATCCAATGAGACCGGTGACACATAGGAGCGTAACTCGGTGCATTTTAGGAGTGTTTCGCTTCGGGGGAAACTTTTATAAGTCCACTTGTTCGGATCGCGGATTGAATGAAATTAACACCAGGGCGAAATCGAGCGAAACGAGCTCCAATGAGACCAGCAACACATTGGAGTGCAACCTGGCGCATTTTATGAGTCTTTCGCTCCGGTGCAAACTTTCACAAAGTCCACCTATTTGGGTCTGGACTTGTACGAAATTAACATCGAAGCGAATTCGACCAAAACAACCTCCAACAAGACCGACAACACTTACGAGTGCAATCCGGTGTGTCTTCGGAGTGTTTCGCTTCGGGGCAAACTTTCATAAAGTCCACTTGTTCAGATCCTGGTTTGAATGAAATTAACACCAGAGCGAAATCGAGCGAAAAAGCTCCAATGAGATAGGCGACACACAGGAATGCAACCTAGTGCATTTTAGGAGTGTTTCGCTCTGGTGCAAACTTTCACAAAATCCACCTATTCGGATCTCAACTTGTTCAAAATTAACATCAAAGCGAATTCGACCGAAACAAGCTCCAACAAGACCGACAACACTTACGAGGGCAATCCGGTGTGTTCTTGAGTGTTTCGCTCAGGCAAACTTTCAAAAGTCCACTTGTTCGATCCCGGTTTGAATGAAATTAACACCAGAGTGAAATCGAGCGAAACAAGCTCCAATGTGACAGGCGAAACATAGGAGTGCAACCCAGTGCATTTTCAGAGTGTTTCGCTCTGGTGCAAACTTTCGCAAGACCCAACTGTTCGGGTCTCAACTTGTTCGAAATTAGCATCAAAGCGAATTCGACCGATACAAGCTGCAACAAGACCGACAACACTTACGAGGGCAATCCGGTGTGTCTTCGGAGAGTTTCGCTTCGGGGCAAACTTTCATAAAGTCCACTTGTTCGGATCCCGATTTGAATGAAATTAACACCAGTGCGAAATCAAGCGAAACATACTCCAATGAGACCGGCGACATATAGGAGCGTAACTCGGTGCATTTTAGGAGTGTTTCGCTCTGGTGCATACTGTCACAAAATCAACCAATTCGGATCACAACTTGTTCGAAATTAACATCAAAGCGAATTCGACCGAAACAAGCTACAACAAGACCGACAACACTTACGAGTGTAGTCTGGTGTGCCTTCGAAGTGTTTCGCTTCGGGGCAAACTTTCATAAAGTCGACTTGTTCGGATCCCGGTTTAAATGAAATTAACGCCGGGGCGGAATCGAGCGAAACAAGCTCCAATGAGATCGGCGACTCATAGGAGTGCAACCCGGTGCATTTTCGGAGAGTTTCGCTCTGGAGCAAACTTTCACAAAATCAACCTGTTCGGATCTCGACTTCTTCGAAATTAAGTTCAAAGCGAATTCGACCCAAACAAGCTCCAACATGACCGACAACACTTACGAGGGCAATCCGGTGTGTCTTCGGAGTGTTTCGCTTCGGGGCAAACTTTTATAAATTCCACTTGTTCGGATCCCGGTTTGAATGAAATGAACACCAGAGCAAAATCGAGCGAAACAAGCTCCAATGAGACGGCGACACATAGGAGTGCAACCCGGTGCATTTTAGGTGTGTTTCGCTCTGGTGCAAACTTTCACAAAATCCACCTATTCGGACCTCAACTTGTTCAAAATTAACATCAAAGTGAATTCGACCGAAACAAGCTCCAACAAGACCGACAACACTTACGAGGGCAATCCGGTGTCTTCGGAGTGTTTCGCTTCGGGGGAAACTTTTATAAAGTCCACTTGTTCGCATCCCGGATTGAAAGAAATTAACACCTGGGCGAAATCGAGCGAAACAAGCTCCAATGAGAACAGCGACACATTGCAGTGCAACCCGGCGCTTTTTATGAGTGTTTCGCTCCGGTGCAAACTTTCACAAAGTCCACCTATTTTGGTCTGGACTTGTACGAAATTAACATCAAAGTGAATTCGACCGAAACAAGCTCCAACAAGACCGACAACACTTACGAGGGCAATCCGGTGTGTCTTCGGAGTGTTTCGCTTCGGGGCAAACTTTCACAAAGTCCTCTTGTTCGGATCCCGGTTTGAATGAAATTAACACCAGTGCGAAATCAAGCGAAACAAGCTCCAATGAGACAGGCGACACATAGGGGTGCAACCCAGTGCATTTTCGAAGTGTTTCGCACCGGTGCAAACTTTCACAAGATCCACCTGTTCGGGTCTCAACTTGTACGAAATTAACATCAAACCAAATTCGACCGAAAGAAGCTCTAACAAGTCCGACAACACTTACGAGGGCAATCAGGTGTGTCTTCGGATTGTTTCGCTTTGGGGCAAACTTTTATAAGTCCACTTGTTCGGATCTCGGTTTGAATGAAATTAACATCGAGCGAAATCGAGCGAAACAAGCTCCAATGAGACCGGTGACACATAGGAGCTTAACTCGGTGCATTTTAGGAGTGTTTTGCTTCGGGGGAAACTTTTAAAAAGTCCACTTGTTCGGATCCCGGATTGAATGAAATTAACACCAGGGCGAAATCGAGCGAAACAAGCTCCAATGAGATCAGCGACACATTGGAGTGCAACCCGGCGCATTTTATGAGTGTTTCGCCACAGTGCAAACTTTCACAAAGTCCACCTGTTTGGGTCTGGACTTGTACGAAATTAACATAAAAGCGAATTCGAACGAAACAAGCTCCAACAAGACCGACAACACTTACGAGGGCAATCCGGTGTGTCTTCGGAGTGTTTCGCTTAGGGGCAAACTTTCATAAAGTCCGCTTGTTCGGATCCTGGTTTGAATGAAATTAACACCAGAGCGAAATCGAGCGAAAAAGCTCGAATGAGATAGGCGATACACAGGAGTGCAACCCAGTGCATTTTCGGAGAGTTTCGCTCCGGTGCAAACTTTCACAAGACCCACCTGTTCGGGTCTCAACTTGTTCGAAATTAGCATCCAAGCGAATTCGACCGAAACAATCTCCAACAAGACCGACAACACTTACGAGGGCAATCCGGTGTGTCTTCGGAGTGGTTCACTTCGGGGCAAACTTTTATAAAGTCCACTTGTTGGGATCCTGGTTTGAATGAAATGAACACCAGAGCAAAATCGAGCGAAACACGCTCCAATGAGACCGGCGACACATAGGAGTGCAACCCGGTGCATTTTATGAGTGTTTCGCTCTGGTGCAAACTTTCACAAAATCCACCTATTCGGATCGCAACTTGTTCGAAATTAACATCAAAACGAATTCGACCGAAAAATGCTCCAACAAGACCGACAACACTTACGAGGGCAATCCGGTGTGTCTTCGGAGTGGTTCGCTTCGGGGCAAACATTTATAAAGTCCACTTGTTCGGATCCCGGATTGAATGAAATTAACACCAGGGCGAAATCGAGCGAAACAAGCTCAAATGAGACCAGCGACACATTGGAGTGCAACCCGGCGTATTTTATGAGTGTTTCGCTCTGGTGTAAACTTTCACAAAGTCCACCTATATGGGTCTGGACTTGTACGAAATTAACATCAAAGCGAATTCGACCGAAACGAGCTCCAACAAGACCGACAAGACTTACGAGGCAATCCGGTGTGTCTTCGTAGTGTTTCGCTTCGGGGAAAACTTTCATAAAGTCCCCTTGTTCGGATCCTGGTTTGAATGAAATTAACACCAGGGCGAAATCGAGCGAAACAAGCTCCAATGAGACCAGCGACACATTTGAGTGCAACCTGGCGCATTTTATGAGTGTTTCGCTCTGGTGCAAACTTTCACAAAATCCACCTGTTTGGGTCTGGACTTGTACGAAATTAACATCAAAGCGAATTCGACCGAAACAAGCTCCAACAAGACTGACAACACTTACGAGGGCAATCCGCTGTGTCTTCGGAGTGTTTCGCTTCGGGGCAAACTTTCACAAAGTCCACTTGTTCGGATCTCGGATTGAATGAAATTAACACCAGGGTGAAATCGAGCGAAACAATCTCCAATGAGACCAGCGACACATTTGAGTGCAACCCGGCGCATTTTATGAGTGTTTCGCTCCGGTGCAAACTTTCACAAAGTCTACCTATTTGGGTCTGGACTTGTACGAAATTAACATCAAAGCGAATTCGACCGAAACAAGCTCCAACAAGACCGACAACACTTACGAGGGCAATCCGGTGTGTCTTCGGAGTGTTTCGCTTCGGGGCAAACCTTCATAAAGTCCACTTGTTCGGATCCCGGTTTCAATGAAATTAACACCAAGGCGAAATCGAGCGAAACAAGCTCCAATGAGACGGACGACACATAGGAGTGCAACCTGGTGCATTTTCGGAGTGTTTCGCTCCAGTGCAAACTTTCACAAAATCCACCTGTTTGGGTCTGGACTTGTACGAAATTAACATCAAAGCGAATTCGACCGAAACAAGCTCCAACAAGACCGACAACACTTACAAGGGCAATCCGGTGTGTCTTCGGAGTGTTTCGCTTTGGGGCAAACTTTCACAAAGTCCACTTATTCGGATCCCGGTTTGAATGAAATTAACACCAGTAGTGAAATCAAGCGAAACAAGCTCCAATGAGACAGGCGACACATAGGAGTGCAACCCAGTGCATTTTCGAAGTGTTTCGCTCCGGTGCAAACTTTCACAAGATCCACCTGTTCGGGTCTCAACTTGTACGAAATTAACATCAAAGCAAATTCGACCGAAAGATGCTCCAACAAGACCGACAACACTTACGAGGGTAATCAGGTGTGTCTTCGGAGTGTTTCGCTTTGGGGCAAACTTTTATAAAGTCCACTTGTTCGGATCTCGGTTTGAATGAAATTAACACCAGAGTGAAATCGAGCGAAACAAGCTCCAATGAGACCGATGACACATAGGAGCTTAACTCGGTGCATTTTAGGAGTGTTTCGCTTTGGGGGAAACTTTTATAAAGTCCACTTGTTCGATCCCGGATTGAATGAAATTAACACTGTATGTAATCGAAGCGAAACTAGCTCCAATGAGACCAATGACACATTGAGTACAACCCGTGCATTTTATGAGTGTTTCGCTCCGGTGCAAACTTTCACAAAGTCCACCTATTTGGGTCTGGACTTGTACGAAATTAACATCAAAGCGAATTCGAACGAAACAAGCTCCAACAAGACCGACAACACTTACGAGAGCAATCCGGTGTGTCTTCGTAGTGTTTCGCTTCGGGGCAAACTTTCTATTGACGCCGAAAATGTGAAGAGGGTTTCCAGCCTACAACACGCCAGACGAACGCCGGGTTCAAATGTGTGCGAGCGTGCCAATCGATTTGACCCTGCAATCGATATGGAGCAAAATTGTAAAAACTCAGTCAAGCCGATCCTATAAGCGATTCGGCTAAAACGGAAATGAGCCAGAAAGCCGATTAGAAGGGTAACTAGACTAGTCGATTAAGACTAATCCGAAGGTAAAAGGCAGATTGATTCTGAAAAGGTGATGCACAACAAGATAGACTGAATCAAACCTAAAGAAATCGATGATGACCAAACAATCGGCGATTCGCAACTTTATTCGATCAATATCAACTTACAAAGGGAAGATTACAGAACTAAAAGACTAAAAACTATGAAAGAACTAGTAGATGTGTATTTGATTGTTGTCCTCCCCCAAGCAGCTTTGGTGCGTCTTATATACCTGTTTAGCCGATCCGAGTCCTGCTCGGTTACGACAACGTACTCCGAGTCGGCTATAGTTTCCTAACCGGACTCCTGTTTCCCAAAAGCTTGACGTACATTGTCCAAACTTTCCAACAATGTCTCGTGCGCTATCCAAATTTGTCCTTTTCTGCCGATTCTTCTCGTAGTTTCTAAAAACTGGTGCAAACATATGCCCCCCATTTTTGGAAGATAACTTGTTATCTTTCAAAAATCCATCGACTTCTTCTCCCATCGGCTTCTTTGTCCATCTCAAAGAAGTGTTCTATTGATCACTGTCTTAATTGTGCCGTAAAAAATCTCGGTGCGGTTTAATGACAGATGTCGCCTCGAATTCATTTCCCGCCATTTTCTACCTCACCGTGCTATATATATGGGGACCCCACGGTCATTTTCACGCTCTCGCTCTCGCACCTCTCGCAATCGGCTTCCTTCGACTTCTCTGCCCTAGTGATCAACCTCTCAACTCCCTCAGTCGGCTGAATGGACCCTTCAAAGGTACTCATCCCGATCCTCGAAAGTAATAACCAGTATTACTTAGGACCGGTAGGGAACCTCGATGCCGATACGGTGATAATCGTAGAAATCCCGAGACTCCCCCTATCGGCCCAAGGTTACAATGTGAAAGAATGGGGCAAAAGTTTTAGGGCTTTGCCAACTGCACTCAAGGGGTGGAGAAGTTGTTACATTAGAGTGTCAGCTCAGAAAAAAGGAGAATGGGAACGGATGGGCATAGCCGAATGCGTCCCTCTAAGCTTAGCTTGTCCAGAAGCCAATGTGCCCTTGGTGGCCACGGCGTGCTATTTTTGGTCCGATACTTTCAACGCTTTCCTCTTTCGTCCTGGTCCGATCGGCCCAACCCTTCTAGATGTAGCCGAATTGTGCTGCTTGAGGCCTGATGGGAATCAAATATCGGCTCACAGCGGAAACCCCCAGTACAAACTGATTCGGTCTAAAGGAGAAGGATGGTCAAAATATATTCAGCATAATAATAAAGTAAACTGGCCGGTATCGAATGAAGAGCATGCAGCTTTCCTGAATCTTTGGTTTGAACGGTTCCTTTTCTGTGGTGCATCCCTCGGACCGACTCAAGTGTATCAGTTGTTGGCCGAACAGCTGATAGAAGGCCGTCGGCTTGCTCTTGGGAAAATGTTTTTAGGCGCAGTCTACCAGATGATGTTTGTTATTAGAAGTCGGCTTTTTTCTGGTTTTGTTGAATCTGTCGTCGGAAAAATTGGTGGCCCCTTATGGTTTATCCAACTATGGTTATATAATATCTTTAGCCGACAACTTATTTCGGAGCCGTTGGAAGATTCAGCTTTTCCTCGAGAAGACTACCCAGAAAACACCACTCCACAATTCAGAGCAAGCCGATCCTATGGTGAAAGGTTCATAATGTGCTCAAGTGGTGATACAAGAATTACCCCAGCTGGCTTGAAGAAGTATCTCTCCTTCTTGGGTTTAGACAATGTAATTTTCACTCAACAGGACTTCTTCTCCTATACTGACACAGCCAATTTTCGATGGCCTTCTTTCTTACACCTGGATGCCGATAGTTCTGAGATGCCGGATCTGACGTTGATGTTCTATCAGCTTTTCATCTCTCCTTGTACTCTTCATGTTGGTTTGATTTCCAGAAACAGAACCTTCCAACCCTCATATGAGTTTTACCATCCTTCCGTTTACGCTCGCCAACTTGGCTTTGGCCAAGTGACTCCTTCTTTTCCTCTCCTTGATCGGCTTCAGCCCCGAGCTAAGGTGAGGAATTTGTTATCGGCCAATGTCGTTCTAGAAATTGCCGATAAACTTCAAGTCTCCAACTCCGCCGACTTTTTCTTGAATTTCGTCGGGCTAGCTGTTTCCTTTGCGTGGTGGTCAGCAGATTGCCGAGGCTCTCTACTTGGACCGTGATCCATCGGCAATTATAGAAAGGTTTTTGCCGGATTATCATGTGCCGTTGGTAGTCCCCAAAGAAGAAGGCAAAGAAGAAGCAGCTCCAAATGAGGATAATTCCTCGGGTTATACTGACTCGTCGGTAGCTGTAGAGGTATCGGTTTTTCTCGAGTAGCTTACCTTGTCTTGATTCTTCATTATTCTTCTGTTAACCTTTTCACGCCTTTTTTCCAGATCACTGCTATGAGTGGGAAGGCTGCTGCTGGCCCATTGGAGGGTGGGTCGAAGAGCAAAAGACCACACCGGCGACCGGCTTAACCGCTACACCTCCGCAATCTCGGATACAGAGTCCCTCTCTGGATGAGATTACTAAAGACCGGTTGGCGAGTAAGTATTTGCCCTTTGTTTGATAAATTCCTCTTATAATCTCTTTCTAACCCTTCCTTACCAATCCCAGAAAAGCCAAAATCCACAAAGGTGGCAGCCAAGAAGAACCCTAGGCGCAAGGAAAAAAGTGCCGAGAGCTCTTCTCATGCACCGACCGATGTTGCTGAAGTAAGTGTCACCACTTTTATTTTTCTCACGACTTTGTTAATATTGTAATGCTAACTTTCGTCCCTCCTCCAAATTGACTTCTTCGACCAAGTGGGTGACATCCTGGCCGATGCTTCCATTGCCAATCCGACGCCACCTTCCCCAGCTCTCCCTCAGGTCGCCTCGCCACTCCAAATTTCCGTCATTGCGCCCAAGCCATCTTGTCGCCAAACCGACTTCGTCAAGTCGCACGCAAGAAGTGTCGACTGATCCTATGGATCTGCTTGGCTTAAGCTTGGACGACCTTGATGATCCTGAAGTGATGGCTGCAGACAACTACGTTGCTAATCTCCGTAATATCATCGACATTTCTTCAAAGGCATCGGCAATAGTCGCCCACTCGAGCCAAACATGCAAGAGAAGTCGAATCGACTTTTTCACGGTCACCAATTGAAGCGCAAATCTTAGCCGACACTCACCAACAAGGATGCCATGGCTGCCGTGGAAGCCGATCTCCCCCCAGAAACTATGACGGCACTCCTGGGGGTCTGTCACTTGGACGAGCAAAGGGCGGAAGTAGAAGTTGCCCGCGCTCGTATTGCTCAGCGAGAAGCGCAACAGGCTGACCGCCGGATTTTAGATCGGCTGGTGGCCGAGGCAAGGACAATGAAGCAGAGTTTTGATAAGGATGCTGCTTCTCTGAAAACCATCAAGACCCAAATTCTTCACTTGGAATCGACCAAAAAACAACTTGAAGAACAATTGGCCGATCTTCAAAAGCAATTGGTTGACGAGCAAGCTCGAGCATCGGCAAAGACTGCTTCCCTTTCTGAGCAAAAGCAGAAGATTGGCCAAGCCATGGCCAGCGTCAAGGAACAGTCTGCCAAGATAGTTCCTGTGCCCGGCAATGCCCAAGCTGATGAGAAGATTGTCGATGGAGTCCAAGCTGCACTTGCCAAAGCTGCCGGAGCATTATCGGCTTTGGGCGCCAGACTTCCTGGGTCGGGCCAGTAATTTCGTGATGTGTTGTAATGTTTTTTTAAAACAATGTTGCTTTTGTTGCACTCTTTGTAATACTTTCAATCGGCTGTGTAACCGATAATATTCGTCTTGTTTTAATCGGTTGTTTAACTGATTTATCTCTGAATCCTGTATGTCGTACCATAATTACGCACCGATCCAAACGCTGGGGTAGTACTTCTTCAGGTATTTTCCGTTAATTGCCTTCGGTAGCACCGACCCTTCAAGTGTTTCGAGTATATATGCATTTCCGCCAACAAGCCGATTTACTTTATACGGTCCTTCCCAAGTAGGTGACCATTTGTTGAATCGATTATCCTTAGAACCGATCGGCAATATTGTTTTCCAAACTAAATCGGCTTCACTGAATGACCTTGGCACGACTTTTTTATTATAGGCTCTTGCAACTTTTTCTTTATTCTTTTTAAGCCGATTTAAAGTAATCAGTCTTAGCTCTGCCAAGTCATCCAAATTGTATAGCATCAATTCTTTGTACTCATCGGCCGATAGATTATTCTGCCTCGCTACTCGCATCAACTCAATATTTATTTCTACGGGCAACGCGGCCTCCTGGCCATAAACCAACTGATATGGTGATAATTTAGTCGATCCGTGAAACGCTAGTCGATAAGCCCACAAAGACTCCGATAGTGTAGAGTGCCAAGTTCGAGGCTTTTCATCAATTTTTCTTTTAATCGCTTTGATCAAAGTTTTGTTAGACGACTCGCTTGTCCATTAGCCCGAGCGTAATATGGTGATGAGTTAAGCAATTTGATGCCCAAAGCTGCGAAGTTCTTAAAATCGTTAGACAAGAGCACGCCTTGATCGGTTGTGATAGTCTCGAGGATACCGAATCGATGGATAATGTGTTCATTAACAAAGCCGATAGCTTCCACACTGGTGACTTTTTTGAGCGGAACGGCTTCAACCCATTTTGAAAAATAATCTGTGGCTGCGAGGATGAACTTGTGGCCTTTACTTGATGCTGGGAATATTTGGCCGATTACATCTATCCCCCATCCTCTGAACGGCCATGGCTATTTAATCAGGTACAAAGCCGATGCTGGTGCAAGTTGCACATTCCCAAACTTTTGACAACTTTGGCACCCTTTGTAATACTTGAAACAATCTTCTAACATTGTCGGCCAAAAATACCCAGTTCGTCTTAGGATCCACTTCATCTTGTGAGCGGATTGATGCGCGCCGCAAATTCCTTCATGAATTTCTCCCATGGCTACTTTTGCATCCTCGTCCCCAAGGCATCTCAACAGCAAACCTTCCATCGTCCAATAATATAGCTCTCCTTCCAGCACAACGTACTTCAACGCTTGTTGACGCACTTTTCGCGCGGTAGGCCTGGATGGGTCCATTAGGTAAGCTTTTATTTTTGTTCTCCAATCGGCATTAGCGACACACAGCACTACTTTGTCGATCAAATCAAACACTTTGTATCGGCTGTATTCCTTATAGCCTGAAGCTGCTTGAGCCAATGCGTTGGCTTTGTCGTTCATTTCCCTGGGCACATGGCTTATACAAAATGACGTAAAAGTGTTGACGATATCAAGACAATACTGTAGATACTTTGATAGTACCTCGTCGTTGCATTTAAACTCTCCTTTAATTTGTTGCACCACCAAAGAATGAGTCACCATATGCTTCCACATTACTTGCCCCGACACTATCTATCAACTGCATTTCTTTGAGCAATGCCTCATATTCGCCTCGTTATTAGAGCATCGGCTTGTGTCGATATGCAAACTCGATGTTATGTCCTTTTGGTGAAATCAGCACAATACCTATTCCACTCCTCTTGACAAACCGACCCATCAAAATACACATTGCCATGGGGCTACATCGACTATTCTTGCCATGGTATCATATCCGCTATGAAATCGGCTATTGCTTGACCTTTAATGGCCTTGGCCGATTCAGCATCAGAGATCGAACTCGGTTAGAGCATAAGCCCACTTTCCAAGTCGCCCTCTCAAAATTGGTGCGATAAAGATATATTTGATGATGTCGTTTACGCATACTATTATGCAAGTCGATGCTAATATATAATGCCTCAATTTCGTATAAGCAAAATACAAGGATAAGCACAACTTCAATCGGTGGTACTGTTTCAGCTTCCAAAGAATCGCTTCGGCTTAAGTAAAATATTACTCGTTTTTGCCATCGACTTCTTGCGCCAATACAGCTCGATGGTCTCTGCTTTCAGCCGATATATATAACTTGAAGGAATTCCCTTTGTGGTGCGCTAAGACCGGTGGTGACGCTTAGGTACCGCTTTTATATCGTCAAGGCTTTTTGTCGATCGGCTCCCCATATAAAATTTTGACCATCCTTTAATTTTAGTAATGGCGTAAAAGCTTGAATTTTACCAGACAGATTCGAAATGAATCGTCTTAAGTAATTAATTTTACCGATTAGCTTCTGCAATTCATTTTTACATGTCGGTGATTTTGTATTGGCTATGGCTTTAACTCTTGCTTGGTTAACTTCAATTCCTCTTTGGTGAACCATAAATCCTAGGAATTGGCCAGCCGATACACCAAACGCGCACTTCAAAGGATTCATTTTTAACCCATGAGCTCTTGTATTTTGAAATACCCTTTCTAAATCAGCCAAGTGCTGCAAGTCTTCCTTAGACTTAACCACCACATCGTCAATGTAAATCTCAACAATATGGCCGATTAGGTCATGAAAAATCAAATTCATGGCGCGTTGATAGGTGGCGCCTGCGTTTTTTAGGTCGAATGTCATTACTGACCATTCATACAACCCTAATGCACCAGGGCACTTGAAGGCAGTTTTAGGGACATCGGCTTCCGCCATGAATATCTGGTTATATCCAGCATTCTCGTCAAGGAAACTGATAATCTTATTACCCGATGCAGCATCGATAAGAATATCGGCTATGGGCATCGGATATTCATCTTTTGGCGTGGCTTTATTCAAATCTCTAAAGTCTACACACACCCGAAGTTTACCGTTCTTTTTCATGATGGGAACAATGTTAGATACCCACTCAGCGTATCGGCAAGGTATTATGAACTTGGCCTCCAACAGCCTCTCAATTTCTTCTTTTATCACGTTATATAGTTCTGGATTACAACGCTACGGAGGTTGTATATACGGCCGATACCCTGGCTTGATAGGCAGCCGATGCTCCACTAACTGTCGGCTTAACCCAGGCATCTCATAGTATTCCCAGGCGAAACAATCCCTGTATTCCCTAAGTATTTCAACCAACTTATTTTTGTATTCTAGACCTAAATTTGCACTTACAAAAGTTGGCCTTTTTGTATCACCTTCTCCTATATCGACTTCTTCAAGCATATCGGCAGAAGTGAAACCTTGACCCAATTTTTCGCTTTGGAAATCTTCAATGGCTTCGCAGGAATTTATCCCATGCCAATAGCTTCTTACCCTGTCCTGTAATGCTTGGATCATTTCTGACCCCATCTCCTTAGAACTTCACTTGCCCAATCAAATGTGCCTGGCTTCACACTGATCGGCATCAAACCCGACTTCCCAATGCATATGAAGTCACAATCGTCTAGAGCTTTACCTGATATGCACTCCGCTTCTTCATGTGGCCAATTCGCATCGGAACTAGCCATAGCAATATGGGCCGATGTATCGGCTGAGACGACCTCAACTTTATCCCCGTTCCATTGAACTAGCAGCTGATGCATGGTTGATGGTATGCAGCAATTGGCATGTATCCAATCGCATCCAAGGAGCACACTGTACTTTCCCTTTGCTTCAATTACAAAAAACGCGGTCGGCAAAGTTTTGCTACCGATGGTTAATTCTGTAACCATTACTCCCTTTGCTTCAGTAGGGTCTCCTGTGAAATCATTTAGTACCATGTTTGTTTTTATCGATCTTCATCGGTTTTGCTCTAGCTTCTGCAGTGGTGAGTGGCATCA
Source organism: Guadua angustifolia (assembly GCA_036346375.1). Lineage (NCBI taxonomy): Eukaryota > Viridiplantae > Streptophyta > Magnoliopsida > Poales > Poaceae > Guadua > Guadua angustifolia. Next base: position 3,670,882 of record CM070516.1, read on the forward strand.
GTTCACAGAGTCCTCCATCAACGAAAGCATCCCGGATATCGGCTTTCCATTGATGTAGCCTTTCAAGTACAATGGCTTAAGATGCCGATGAGGATCTTGCGGCTTTTCAAATACAAAGATCTTGTGCGCCTAAGCATAGTTGGGCAACGGCGTTTTTAGCCGATTCAGCTTTTAACTCAATTACCGGTAGGGTGAATACCATGTTGATATCCATGGAGGAGTGTCATCTCGAATCATTGGTGACAAAGAAATCATCTCGAGGAATCGATTCATCATCGCTTGTTGTTTTCTCCTCCACTCCTTTGTAACAAGTTTCATGTGTCGCAACTCATTAAAAGCTTGGTCTCTCTGCTTTTCTTCTTTGGCTTCCTTATCTCTTGCATCCTTAGGCATTGAAGCCGCTCATACAGATCGGCTAAGTCCAGCTTGGGCACCACCTAGGTTTAGGCTCAATCGGTTTACTTAATCTTACCCGCCAGATTTTCGTAATTTCAACCTTTTATCCCCATTCTGTACCCACCTTTCCTTTATCGGCTTCTATGCCATAGCTCGTCTCGATCCGGCTTTGTGGTCGAATATCCGCTTTTCACCGCTTGCCTTGGCCAATATCTTTGTGGGTCATTACCATACCTCTCTCCCAACAGAATTGCCAAAAGGACATCTCGATGAGCTCTCTCGCAGTTGTTCAGCCGATACAAATTGCTTGGCCGAAACACATTGTTTGGCCGATGCGCCCATCCGCCTGGTGAGTCTGCTGCCCCGCCGATGGCTTATCCTTTCATATTTCTGCCAACCGTGAAAAAGTCGGTTTGGGTTTGAATGCTGGTTTCCGGCGTAGATCTTTCGCTTTGTACCATCGTCCGACTTGCAATTCCCTTTTGGCTTCACAATCCTTGAATTCTTCCCATCTTGATCCGCTTCAATTTGAAGTGAGCTGATCGTTATCTTCGTTTCTCCTTGTGAGCTTGATTCTATGTCGACTTGCCGCTTGCTATGGGTCTTTCATCGACAATGTGTTTTCCTTTGCCGAAAGCATCAACCATGTTGATTGGGAAGGGATTGACATCGATTTCCATGGCCGCTCCTCCGCTAACTTGAGCCGACCGTCCTCAATGGCTGCCTCAGATTTGTCGCGAAAAATGTTGCAATCATTAGTGTTATGAGAAAAGAATGATGCCACTTACAATATCGCCGTTTTTGATCTCATTGGCCGACGGTATGGTATGTCCTTCAGCAACAGATCAGCTTTTCTTGTAACAACATGTCGAATATGCGGTCACACTTGGATACGTCAAAAGCGTATTTAACCTCCGACTTACCCCTAGTCGGCTTGAGCCATGAACAGACAAGTGGTTTCTTAGAACCCTTTATCCATTCTACTATATTTACATCTGCTTCATCCTCGGAAGTTTCACTTGAACTATATTCAACCATGTTTATTTTAGCTTTATCCTTTCCATTGCCATTTAGTCTAACTTTGTCTTTGAATTCTTTACTTAAATATCGGCTCTCCTGTCGTCGATACACGATGAAGGTGTGACTTAAATCAAGAACTCCTCGTCCAGAAGTTTTTCTTTAAGTGGGGAATTAAACCTTGAAATGCTAAATCGGCTAGTTGGTTATCTAGCAATACCACAATCAAGCAAATGATTTCAAGACTTCTCTAAATCTTGTAATATAATCGGTCGACTCACTAAACTTTTGCCGACAAAGACTTAGGTCTGAAATTCTCAACTCTAAGTTACCAGAGAAAAGTATTCATGAAATCGGCTTTCTAAATCATTCCAAAATGGACCGAATTTGGAGGCAGATTGGTAAACCAAGTGAAGGCAGTCCCTGATAAAGACAAGGGAAAAAACCTAATCTTTAGCCCATCGGACTGAGCTGCTTCACCACGCTGAGCGATAAATCCTCCAACATGTTCTAAAGTGGTGACTGAATCATCCCCTGAAAATTTCGCAAAGTCGGGAATCCTAAAGTTATGGGGATATAGCATGCGGTCAATATAATCTGGGTACGGCTTTCTATAGCCGATTGTCTTCCCTTTGGGCTGTAAACCAAATTGATCTCTCAAGACCATAGAAATCTGATCAGCCCAATTGATGTTGTTAACCGATGGAATATTAGGGTTTGGCCAATTATTAGGGCGATCCTCGCCCCGAGTGTAATTCGGCCGGTCGGCTTGTTTCAGCCGATGGATACCGTTGTTGCCATGATTCATACCCATCGCTCGCAAACCGTAACCTCGTGCAATGGAACAAACGGCTCGGTATGTAACTACTTTATATGGAGCCGATTTCTAACTTGAAATGGCTCTTGGGTTTACAATTTCTATCTAATTCAATCGGTACCGAGGAGCTGACGGAACGCAGGAAACACCTGACGCCGATGGATCTAACTTTGCAGCGTCAGTATATGCATGGTAATGCGGAACTGGGTTTGAGCGAAGATTTGTTGGTGCCAACACGGTGGGTTGGGTCGGCATTAGGGAAGGTGTAGGTGCCGACGCCTTGATCGTGTTGGCATTTAGTGCCACAGAATATGCGGGATATGTTGGGAGTGGCGGCAACGGATTCAGCAATCCTCCAGATGTTGCTAACTCCTGTGCAATTGTCTTTACGCTATTTTCTATCATCGGCTTCAAGGTTGTGACCAGCCGATGATTGATTGATTAATGCATGATGCACAGATTTCAATCATAACGGACAATTCGCTTGAGCCGAAGATATCGGCCATCGAATTTGACGCAGGTCGGGCCGCCAAAGGGGTTCAATGTTGAAGTGCCGTCTTCAGCGACCTCGCCGGTTTTTGATAACAACCCAACATCAACTCCTCCAAGGCAGCTTCCGATCTTCGATTTCTTGCGCTTACTGGGGTTAAATGGTCCAAGGTAGGGACGATTATGGCGCTGTTCACGCTTACCGGTGCGTGGATTTGCTCGCAAATATCTTGTCGATCGTGGTCCCACCAGTGCAAAAATGTGTTGACACCGAAAATGTGAAGAGGGTTTCCGGCCTACAACACACCGCATTTAACGCCGGTTCAAATGTAAGTAGCGTTAATCGGTTTGACCCTGCAATCGATATGGAGCAAAATTGTAAAAACTCAATCAAGCCGATCCTATAAGCGAATCGGCTACAACAGAAATCAGCAAGAAAGCCGATTAGAAGGGTAACTAGACTAGTCGATTAAGACTAATCCGAAGGTAAAAGGCAGATTGATTCTGAAAAGGCGATGCGCAACAAGACAGAATGAATCAAACCTGAAGAAATCGATGATGACCAAACAATCGGCGATTGGCAACTTTATTCGATCAATATCGACTTCCAATGGGATGATTACAGAACTAAAAGACTAAAATATATGAAAGAACAAGTAGATGGGTATTTGATTGTTGTCCTCCCCCAAGCAGCTTTGGTGCACCTTACATACCTGTTTAGCCGATCCGAGTCCCGCTTTACATTTAACAACGCATTTCGAGTCGGCTATAGTTTCCTAACCGGACTCCTGTTTCCCAAAAGCTTGACGTACATTATCCAAACTTCACAACGATGTGTCGTGCGCTATCCAAATTTGTCCTTTTCTGCCGATTCTTCTCGTAGTTTCCAAAAACTGGTGCAAACACTTTCATAAAGTCCACTTGTTCGGATCCTGGTTCGAATAAAATTGACACCAGGGCGAAATTGAGCGAAACAAGCTCCAATGAGACCAGCGACACATTGGAGTGCAACCCGGCGCATTTTATGAGTGTTTCGCTCTGGTGCAAACTTTCACAAAATCCACCTGTTTGGGTCTGGACTTGTACGAAATTAACATCAAAGCGAATTCGACCGAAAAAAGCTCCAACAAGACCGACAACACTTACGAGGGCAATCCGTGTGTCTTCGAGTGTTTCGCCGGCAAACTTTCACAAAGTCCACTTGTTCGGATCCCTTTGAATGAAATTAACACTAAGCATAAATCGAGCAAAACAAGCTCCAATGAGACCGGTGACACATAGGAGTGTAACTCGTGCATTTTAGGAGTGTTTCGCCGGGGAAACTTTTATAAAGTCCACTTGTTTGGATCCTCGATTGAATGAAATTAACACCGTATGTAAATCGAGCTAAACAAGCTCCAATGAGACCAAAGGACACATTGAATGCAACCCACAGATTTTATGAGTGTTTCGCTCCGGTGCAAACTTTCACAAAGTCTACCTATTAGGGTATCGACTTGTACGAAATTAACATCAAAGCGAATTCGACCGAAACAAGCTCCAACAGGACCGACAACACTTACGAGGGCAATCCGATGTATCTTCGGATTGTTTCGCTTCGGGGCAAACTTTCAAAAAGTCCACTTGTTCGGATCCCGATTTGAATGAAATTAACACCAAAGCGAAATCGAGCGAAACAAGCTCCAATGAGACAGGCGACACATAGGAGTGCAACCTAGTGCATTGTCGGAGTGCTTCGCTCCGGAGCAAACTTTCACAAGACCCACCTATTCGGGTTTCAACTTGTTCGAAATTAGCATCCAAGTGAATTCGGCCGAAACAATCTCCAACAAGACCGACAACACCAACGAGGGCAATCCGGTGTGTCTTCGGAGTGTTTCGCTTTGGGGCAAACTTTCATAAAGTCCACTTGTTCGGATCATGGTTTGAATGAAATTAACTCCAGAGCGAAATCGAGCGAAAAAGCTCCAATGAGACAGGCGACACATTGGAGTGCAACCCAGTGCATTTTCGTAGTGTTTCGCTTCGGTGCAAACTTTCACAAGACCCACCTGTTCGGGTCTCAACTTGTGTGAAATTAGCATCAAAGCGAATTCGACCGAAACAAGCTTCGACAAGAGCGACAACACTTACGAGGGCAATCCGGCAGGTCTTCGTGAGTATTTCGCTCGGGCAAATTTCATAAAGTCCACTTGTTCGATCGCGTTTGAATAAAATTAACACTAGTGCGAAATCGAGCGAAACAAGCTCCAATGAGACAGGCGACACAAAGGAGTGCAACCCAGTGCATTTTCGGAGCGTTTTGCTCCAGTGCAAACTTTCACAAGATCCACCTGTTGGGTTCTCAACTTGTACGAAATTAACATCAAAGCTAATTTGACAGAAAGAAGCTCCAACAAGACCGACAACACTTACGAGGGCAATCAGGTGTGTCTTCGGAGTGTTTCGCTTTGGGGCAAACTTTTATAAAGTCCACTTGTTCGGATCTCGGTTTGAATGAAATTAACACCAGAGCGAAATCGAGCGAAACGAAGCTCCAATGAGACCGGCGACACATAGGAGTGTAACTCGGTGCATTTTAGGAGTGTTTCTCTCTGGTGCATACTTTCATAAAATCAACCAATTCGGATCTCAACTTGCTCAAATTAACATCAAAGCGAATTCGACCGAAACAAGCTCCAACAAGACCGACAAAACTTACGGGTGCAGTCCGGTGTGTCTTCGAAGTGTTTCGCTTCGGGGCAAACATTCATAAAGTCCACTTGTTTGGATCCTGGTTTAAATGAAATTAACACCAGAGTGAAATCGAGCGAAACAAGCACCAATGAGATCGGTGACTCATATGAGTGCAACCCGGTGCATTTTCGGAGAGTTTCGCTCTAGAGCAAACTTTCACAAAATCAACCTGTTTGGATCTCGACTTCTTCGAAATTAACACCAAAGAGAATTCGACCGAAACAAGCACCAACAAGATCGACAACACTTACGAGGGCAATCCGGTGTGTCTTCGGACAGTTTCGCTTCGGGGCAAACTTTTATAAAGTCCACTTGTTCGGATCCCGGTTTGAATGAAATTAACACCAGAGTGAAATCGAGCGAAACAAGCTCCAATGACACCGGCGACACGTAGGAGTGCAACCCGGTGCATTTTAGGAGTGTTTCGCTCTGGTGCAAACTTTCAGAAAATCCACCTATTCGGATCTCAACTTGTTCGAATATTACATCAAAGTGAATTCGACCGAAACAAGCTCCAACAACACCGACAACACTTACGAGGGCAATCCGGTGTCTTTGGAGTGTTTCGCTTCGGGGGAAACTTTTGTAAAGTCCACTTGTTCGGATCCCCGGATTGAATGAAATTAACACCTGGCCGAAATCGAGTGAAACAAGCTCCAATGAGACCAGCGACACACTGGAGTGCAACCCGGCGCATTTTATGATTGTTGCGCTCTGGTGCAAACTTTCACAAAGTCCACCTGTTTGGGTCTGCACTTGTACGAAATTAACATCAAAGCGAATTCGACCGAAACAAGCTCCAACAAGACCGACAACACTTACGAGGCCAACTGTGTGTCTTCGTGAGTGTTTCGCTTCAGGCAAACTTTCATAAAGTCCACTTGTTCGAGTCCGCTTGATTGAAATTAACACCAGAGCGAAATCGAGCGTAAACAAGCTCCAATGAGACAAAGCGACACATAGGAGTGCAACCTAGTGCATTTTCTGAGTGTTTCGCCTGTGCAAACTTTCACAAGACCCACTGCTCGGTCTCAACTTGTTCAAAATAGCATCCAAGCGAATTCGACCGAAACAATCTCCAACAAGACCGACAACACTTACGAGGGCAATCCGCAGTTCTTCGTAGTGTTTCGCCGGGCAAACTTTCATAAAGTCCACTTGTTCGGATCCCAGTTTAAAAGAAATTAACACCAGAGCGAAATCGAGCGAAAAAGCTCCAATGAGACAGGTGACACATAGGAGTGCAACCCAGTGCATTTTTGGAGTGTTTCGCTCCGGTGCAAACTTTCACAAGACCCACCCGTTCGGGTCTCAACTTGTTCAAAATTAGCATCAATGTGAATTCGACCGAAACAAGCTTCAACAAGAGCGACAACACTTACGAGGGCAATCAGGTGTGTCTTCGGAGTGTTTCGCTTCGGGGCAAATTTCATAATGTCCACTTGTTCGGATCCTGATTTGAATGAAATTAACACCAGTGCGAAATCGAGCGAAACAAGCTCCAATGAGACCAGCGACACATTGGAGTGCAACCCGAAGAATTTTATGATTGTTTCGCTCCGGTGCAAACTTTCACAAAGTCCACCTGTTTGGGTCTGGACTTGTACGAAATTAACATCAAAGCGAATTCGACCGAAACAAGGTCCAACAAGACCGACAACACTTACGAGGGCAATCCGGTGTGTCTTCGGATTGTTTCGCCGGGCAAACTTTCAAAAGTCCACTTGTTCGATCCCGGTTTGAATGAAATTAACACCAAAGCGTAAATCGAGCTAAACAAGCTCCAATGAGACAAAGTACATAGGAGTGCAACCTAGTGCATTTTCGAGTGTTTCATTCCCGAGCAAACTTTCACAAGACCCACCTATTCGGGTTTCAACTTGTTCGAAATTAGCATCCAATCGAATTCGACCGAAACAATCTCCAACAAGACCGGCAACACCAACGAGGGCAATCCGGTGTGTCTTCGGAGTGTTTCGCTTTGGGGCAAACTTTTATAAAGTCCACTTGTTCGGATCATGGTTTGAATGAAATTAACACCAGAGCTAAATCAGCTTAAATAGCTCCAATGAGACAAAGCGACATTGAGTGCAACCCAAAGCATTTTCGAGTGTTTCGCCCGTCCAAACTTTCACAAGACCCAATTGCTCGGTCTCAACTTGTGTGAAATTAGCATCAAAGCTTAATTCGACCGAAACAAGCTTCGACAAGAGCGACAACACTTACGAGGGCAATCCGGTGTGTCTTCAGAGTGTTTCGCTTAGGGGCAAATTTCATAAAGTCCACTTGTTCGGATCGCGGTTTGAATGAAATTAACACCAAGCATAAATCGAGCTAAACAAGCTCCAATGAGACAAAGCGACACAAATGAGTGCAACCCAAGCATTTTTGAGCTGCTTTCGCCCAAGGCAAACTTTCACAAGATCCACCTGCTCGGTTCTCAACTTGTACTAAATTAACATCAAAGCTTAATTTGACTTTAAAGAAGCTCCAACAAGACCGACAACACTTACGAGGGCAACTGTGTGTCTTCGAGTGTTTCGCTTTGGGGCAAACTTTTATAAAGTCCACTTGTTCGGATCTCGGTTTGAATGAAATTAACACCAGAGCGAAATCGAGCGAAACAAGCTCCAATGAAACCGGCGACACATAGGAGTGTAACTCTGTGCATTTTAGGAGTGTTTCTCTCTGGTGCATACTTTCACAAAATAAACCAATTCGGATCTCAACTTGCTCGAAATTAACATCATAGCGAATTCGACCGAAACAAGCTCCAACAAGACCGACAAAACTTACGGGTGCAGTCCGGTGTGTCTTCGAAGTGTTTCGCTTCGGGGCAAGCATTCATAAAGTCCACTTGTTTGGATCCTGGTTTAAATGAAATTAACACCAGAGTGAAATCGAGTGAAACTAGCTCCAATGAGATCGATGACTCATAGGAGTGCAACCCGGTGCATTTTCGGAGAGTTTCGCTCTGGAGTAAACTTTCACAAAATCAACCTGTTTGGATCTTGACTTCTTCGAAATCAACTCCAAAGAGAATTCGACCGAAACAAGCTCCAACAAGATCGACAACACTTACGAGGGCAATCCGGTGTCTTCTGGACAGCTTTCGCTCGCAAACTTTTATAAAGTCCACTTGTTCGATCCCGCTTGAATGAAATTAACACCAGAGTGAAATCGAGCTAAACAAGCTCCAATGACACCGATGACACGAGGAGTGCAACCCTGCATTTTAGGAGTGTTTCGCCCTGGTGCAAACTTTCACAAAATCCACCTATTCGGATCTCAACTTGTTCGAATTTTACATCAAAGCGAATTCGACCGAAACAAGCTCCAACACGACCGACAACACTTATGAGGGCAATCCGGTGTCTTTGGAGTGTTTCGCTTCGGGTGAAACTTTTGTAAAGTCCACTTGTTCGGATCCCCGGATTGAATGAAATTAACACCTGGCCGAAATCGAGCGAAACAAGCTCCAATGAGACCAGCGACACACTGGAGTGCAACCCGACGCATTTTATGATTGTTGCGCTCCAGTGCAAACTTTCACAAAGTCCACCTGTTTGGGTCTGCACTTGTACGAAATTAACATCAAAGCGAATTCGACCGAAACAAGCTCCAACAAGACCGACAACACTTACGAGGGCAATCTGGTGTGTCTTCAGAGTGTTTCGCCTCGGGGCAAACTTTCATAAAGTCCACTTGTTCGGAGCCCGGTTTGATTGAAATTAACACCAGAGCGAAATCGAGCGAAACAAGCTCCAATGAGTCAGGCGACACATAGGTGTGCAACCCAGTGCATTTTCGGAGTGTTTCGCTCTGGTGCAAACTTTCACAAGACCCACCTGTTCGGGTCTCAACTTGTTCGAAAATAGCATCCAAGCGAATTCGACCGAAACAATCTCCAACAAGACCAACAACACTTACGAGGGCAATCCGGTGTGTCTTCGTAGTGTTTCGCTTCGGGGCAAACTTTCATAAAGTCCACTTGTTCGGATCCCGATTGAAAGAAATTAACACCAGAGCGAAATCGAGCGAAAAAGCTCCAATGAGACAGGCGACACATAGGAGTGCAACCCAGTGCATTTTCGGAGTGTTTCGCTCCGGTGCAAACTTTCACAAGACCCACCTGTTCGGGTCTCAACTTGTTCAAAATTAGGATCAAAGTGAATTCGACCGAAACAAGCTTCAACAAGAGCGACAACACTTACGAGGGCAATCAGGTGTGTCTTCGGAGTGTTTCGCTTCGGGGCAAATTTCATAATGTCCACTTGTTCGGATCCTGGTTTGAATGAAATTAACACCAGTGCGAAATCGAGCAAAACAAGCTCCAGTGAGACCAGCGACACATTGGAGTGCAACCCGAAGAATTTTATGATTGTTTCGCTCCAGTGCAAACTTTCACAAAGTCCACCTGTTTGGGTTTGGACTTGTACGAAATTAACATCAAAGCGAATTCGACCGAAACAAGCTCCAACAAGACCGACAACACTTACGAGGGCAATCCGGTGTGTCTTCGGATTGTTTCGCTTCGGGGCAAACTTTCATAAAGTCCACTTGTTCGGATCACGGTTTGAATGAAATTAACACTAGAGCGAAATCGAGCAAAAAAGCTCCAATGAGACAGGCGAAACATAGGAGTGCAACCCAGTGCATTTTCGGAGTGTTTCGCTCTGGTGCAAACTTTCACAAGACCCACCTGTTCGGGTCTCAACATGTGCGAAATTAGCATCAAAGCAAATTCGACCGAAACAAGCTTCGACAAGAACGACTGAAAGTTCATCTAGGCACTTATGTTATTTTGGTGATTAATGACAAACACATATAATGACAATCTATATAATTGTGTAAATGCCTAACTTAGTTCTTAACAAATGACAAACCTCTAATATGATTATATTGCTATGAGACTAACATGTTTATTGCCAAGTTGAGTATTAGTCTCATCTATTTAGAGGAAAATCAAGTGGAATGGTTAAGCAAAGATAAGGTATGCAATCTCGGTATCCCTTCTATATTTGTCATTGCATTCCTTTTATACAAATGCATAGTGAACTCCAAGTAGCATGATTGATTATATATGTGCACATTGGTTCATGTCATATTTATCTGTGCATATATATTCATTTGAGTTCATTATGTGCTTTGCTTTTAGTGTGCATGTATTAACTAGAGTTAAACTTCACATTGTTATAGATTGACTTGGTGCATGCATGTCTTAGTTGTGTACCTTCTCATGCACTTCTCTTAGTGAAGTTTAATCTAGAGTTGGATCACATATTTACTCTTATTCCAAATATTATCTGCACATGTACAATTCATGTATATTCTATCATGTGCTTCATTTAAAGTAAAGACTGTGATCCTTGCCATGATTTAATTGATTCATCATATCGGCAATTATCTCTCTAGTGCATATAGATCAATTACATATTCATCATGATGCACTTAGTAGAGAACTTTTCTTATGTCAAGTGTTTCCATTTATGTGATGCTTCTTCATATGAAACACTTGTGGTACTTAATTACTTACAAATATCAATTTATTTATATCTATTGAGCTTTTGGGACTAATGTCTTTCATGAGTGGTTTGGAAGGAATTAGGTCCCGTGTGTGTATGATGACCAAGGTATCTTGAAGGATGATCGTTAAGCCGAGGTCAACAAGACGGCAAGTGTCACCAAGAGTTGAGGATTAAGTCAAGATCGACTTGGCGTGGAGATCGTCAGAGAGGATGATCAAGTCAAGGTCGATAGGATGAGAGTCTCATGAGGTGAATCGAGTCAATTTGGACAAGGCGAAGATGTCATCAATCATTTGGTAAAAGATATCATGCACATTGCATCCACGGAGAAGACGGCATGCGGATTGAATGTAAGACTTAGATTTCTTTGATTTAATTTGAGTCTAAGGATTGCCGCATTATTAAGAGGGATGCAACGTCAATGACTTTAGATGTGTCAAGTGCTCAAATGATCCATCCTTGTGAAATTTAGAGAGAGAGTGGTATTGGTGGTACCGGAAGGTGAGAATTGTAGGTATCTCTTGGATTCTTGGTGAAATCTGGATTTATCCTTTGAGATTTGGGTAGTGAGACCTTGTTGGTTGTGTAGCCCTTGTTCTTAGCTTTCAATAGAGTCCAAAATCACTTAAATCGGAGTCCGGAATCAAAAGTTATGCTCTTTTTCGTCGGGCTGCTGAGTCCAGTCCGAGTATCTGGACTTAAGTCCGGAGTATCCGTTGGGTCCTCGGTTAGGTCAGTCCGGAGTGTCCGGATGATTTCGGAGTATCCGGACATTTAGTCCGGACATTCCGGGGTAAAAATTGTCCGGAGTATCCGGACTTTGCGCAGTACAAACGGCTAGTTTTTTGGGGACCTCTATTTAAAGCCCCCTCTTGGGTAGCCGTTGGGGAGAGGCTTTGGGGTGGTTCCTTGGTCCTTTGGGGTGTATTCTGGTGATCTTAAGCTCCCAAAAGCCCTCTAACCCTAGATCTTAGTGATCCCTTTGAGTGAAGGGTTGGGTGTGAGAGAGGGTAGTGCTCTGCTGAGGTGATTTGAGTTGTTTGAGCACTTGATTTCATCTCCAAGCTTATTCTTCGTGAGCATTTGTTACTCTTGGAGGTTGAGGACTCCTAGACGGTTAGGAGGTCGCCACGAGCCACCGGTTCTTCGTGTGATTGGCCGAGGAAGTTTGTGAAGGTTGGATTCCGCCCGCATGGGAAGGAATCAAGAAGTGAAGCCGCAAGTGCAAGGTGCAACACCGGCAGCTAGCGGGTTGAAAGAGACCCCGTGTCTTGTGTGGATCGGGCCAAGCATGAGTGCAAGTGCAACACCGGAGGAAAAGGGTTGAAAGAGACCTGCTCAAGTGTGACCGAGCCGCCTCAACGGAGACGAGATCCTCAAGGATCCGAACTTCGGTGAAAAATCATCGCTCCAAGTTTGCCTTTCATTCTTGCTTACTTTTTGTTCTTGCTTTAGTATTTGATTTTGAATCTTGAAATTGCCCGATCTATTTGATTATCGAAGTTTCGCTAGGCATCTACTTGATCTAGGTTCCTGCTAGTGTTTATCATCTTTGTGTTCAAGTAGATTGTTTAAAAGTTGGAGAAATTTCAAATATCATCTCAAGGTGCCTAACCCGAATATCCTGACAATTACCTCCCTGATAGTCCGGACATACCGAGTATCCGGAGTAAAAGCTCTGATAGTCCGCACTTCCATCGCCATTCAAGGTCTCCAATCCGAGTGTCCAAGACAATTACCCCGGATAGTCCGGATATATACCGAGTATCCTCGATAAAATCACGGACACTCCGGATCAAAACCTTGGATTGTTTTATTTCCGCTGCAATTAAGTTTTAAAAGTTTTATTCCTACGCGTCTTAGTTTTAAATTTATTATTCGCCTATTCACACCCCTCTAGGCGACATCCCCTGTCCTTTCAATGACAACACTTACGAGGGCAATCCGGTGAGTCTTCGGAGTGTTTCGCTTCGGGGCAAATTTCATAATGTCCACTTGTTCAGATCGCGGTTTGAATGAAATAAACACCAGTGCGAAATCGAGCGAAACATGCTCCATTGAGACAGGCGACACAAAGGAGTGCAACCCAGTGCATTTTCGACTGCTTTCGCCAGTAAACTTTCACAAGATCCAATTGCTCGGGTCTCAACTTGTACGAAATTAGCCTCAAAGCTTAATTCGACCGAAAGAAGCTCCAACAAGACTGACAACACTTACGAGGGCAATCAGGTGTGTCTTCGGAGTGTTTCGCTTTGGGGCAAACTTTTATAAAGTCCACTTGTTCGGATGTCGGTTTGAATGAAATTAACACTAGAGCGAAATCGAGCGAAACAAGCTCCAATGAGACCGGCGACACATAGGAGTGTAACTCGGTGCATTTTTGGAGTGTTTTGCTCTGGTGCATACTTTCACAAAATCAACCAATTCGGATCGCAACTTGTTCGAAATTAACATCAAAGTGAATTCGACCGAAACAAGCTCCAACAAGACCGACAAAACTTACGAGTGCAGTCCGGTGTGTCTTCGGAGTGTTTCGCTTCGGGGCAAACTTTCATAAAGTCTACTTGTTCGGATCCCGGTTTAAATGGAATTAACACCAGAGCGAAATCGAGCGAAACAAGCTCCAATGAGATCGGTGGCTCATTGGAGTGCAACCCGGTGCATTTTCGGAGAGTTTCGCTCTGGAGCAAACTTTCACAAAATCAACCTGTTTGGATCTCGACTTCATCGAAATTAACATCAAAGCGAATTCGACCGAAACAAGCTCCAACAAGACCGACAACACTTACGAGGGCAATCCGGTGTGTCTTCAGAGTGTTTCGCCGCAAACTTTTATAAAGTCCACTTGTTCGATCCCGCTTGTATGAAATTAACACCAGAGCTAAATCGAGCTAAACAAGCTCCAATGAGACCGGCGACACATAGGAGTGGAACCCGGTGCATTTTATGAGTGTTTCGCTCTAGTGCAAACATTCACAAAATCCACCTATTCGGATCTCAACTTGTTCGAAATTTACATCAAAGCGAATTCGACCGAAACAAGCTCCAACAAGACTGACAACACTTACGAGGGCAATCCGGTGTCATTGGAGTGTTTCGCTTTGGGGGGAACTTTTGTAAAGTCCACTTGTTCGGGTCCCGGATTGAATGAAAGTAACACTGGCTAAATCGAGCTAAACAAGCTCCAATGAGACCAGCGACACAATCGAGTGCAACCCACAAGATTTTATGATCAAGGGCCCGGCAAACTTTCACAAAGTCCAATTGCTTGGGTCCGACTTGTACGAAATTGACATCAAAGTTAAATCGATCAAACAAGCTCCAACAAGACCGACAACACTTGTGAGGGCAATCCGCGTGTCTTCTAATGTTTCTCGGGCAAACTTTCATAAAGTCCACTTGTTCGATCCCGCTTTGAATGAAATTAACACCAGAGCTAAATAGAGCGAAACAAGCTCCAATGAGACAAAGCGACACATAGGAGTGCAACCCAAAGGTATTTTGAGTGTTTCGCCCGGCAAACTTTCACAAGACCCACTGCTCGGTCTCAACTTGTTCGAAATTAGCATCCAAGCGAATTCGACCGAAACAATCTCCAACAAGACCGACAACACCTACGAGGGCAATCCGGTGTGTCTTCGGAGTGTTTCGCTTCGGGGGCAAACTTTCATGAAGTGCACTTGTTCGGATTTTGGTTTGAATGAAATTAACACCAGTGCAAAATCGAGCGAAAAAGCTCCAATGAGACAGGCGACACATAGGAGTGCATCCCAGTGCATTTTCGGAGTGTTTCGCTCTGGTGTAAACTTTCACAAGGCCCACCTGTTCAGGTCTCAACTTGTTCGAAATTAGCATCAAAGCGAATTCGACCAAAACAAGCTTCAACAAGAGTGACAACACTTACGAGGGCAATCCGGTATGTCTTCGGAGTGTTTTGCTTCGGGGCAAATTTCATAAACTCCACTTGTTCGGATCGCGGTTCGAATGAAATTAACACCAGTGCGAAATCGACCTGTTTGGGTCTCAACTTGTACGAAATTAACATCAAGGCGAATTCGACCGAAAGAAGCTCCAACAAGACCGATAACTCTTACGAGGGCAATCAGGTGTGTCTTCGGGGTGTTTCGCTTTGGGGCTAACTTTTATAAAGTCCACTTGTTTGGATCTCGGTTTGAATGAAATTAACACCAGAGCGAAATCGAGCGAAACAAGATCCATTGAGACCGGCAACACATAGGAGTGTAACTCGGTGCATTTTAGGAGTGTTTCGCTCTGGTGCATACTTTCACAAAATCAACCAATTCGGATCTCAACTTGTTCGAAATTAACATCAAAGCGAATTCGACCGAAACAAGCTCCAACAAGACCGACAACACTTACGAGGGCAATCCGGTGTGTCTTCGGATTGTTTCGCTTCGGGGCAAACTTTCATAAAGTCCACTTGTTCGGATCCCGGTTTGAATGAAATTAACACCAAAGCGAAATCGAGC
This sequence comes from Guadua angustifolia, assembly GCA_036346375.1. Classification (NCBI taxonomy): domain Eukaryota; kingdom Viridiplantae; phylum Streptophyta; class Magnoliopsida; order Poales; family Poaceae; genus Guadua; species Guadua angustifolia. The sequence goes on from CM070516.1 coordinate 3,686,355, forward strand.
GAAAAAGCTCCAATGAGACAGGCGACACAATGGAGTGCAACCCAGTGCATTTTCGAAGTGTTTCGCTCCGGAGCAAACTTTCACAAGACCCACCTATTCGGGTCTCAACTTTTTCGAAATTAGCATCCAAGAGAATTCGACCGAAACAATCTCCAACAAGACCGACAACACCAACGAGGGCAATCCGGTGTGTCTTCGGAGTGTTTCGCTTTAGGGCAAACTTTCATAAAGTCCACTTGTTCGGATCATGGTTTGAATGAAATTAACACCTGAGTGAAATCGAGCGAAAAAGCTCCAATGAGACAGGTGACACATTGGAGTGCAACCCAGTGCATTTTCGGAGTGTTTCGCTCCGGTGCAAACTTTCACAAGACCCACCTATTCGGGTCTAAACTTGTGTGAAATTAGCATCAAAGCGAATTCGACCGAAACAAGCTTCGACAAGAGCGACAACACTTACGAGGGCAATCCGGTGTGTCTTCAGAGTGTTTCGCCGGCAAATTTCATAAAGTCCACTTGTTCGATCGCGGTTTGAATGAAATTAACACTAGCATAAATCGAGCTAAACACGCCCAATGAGACAAAGCACACAAAGGAGTGCAACCTGCATTTTCTGAGCTGCTTCGCCCAAAGGTAAACTTTCACAAGATCCACCTGTTCGGTTCTCAACTTGTACGAAATGAACATGACGGAAAGAAGCTCCAACAAGACCGACAACACTTACGAGGGCAATCAGTGTGTCTTCGAGTGTTTCACTTTGGGGCAAACTTTATAAAGTCCACTTGTTCGATCTCTGCTTGAATGAAATTAACACCAGAGCTAAATCGAGTGAAACAAGCTCCAATGAGACCAGCGACACATAGGAGTGTAACTCTGCATTTTAGGAGTGTTTTCCGTGCATACTTTCACAAAATCAACCAATTCGGATCTCAACTTGCTCAAATTAACATCAAAGCTTAATTCGATCAAACAAGCTCCAACAAGACCGACAAAACATACGGTGCAATCCGCAGTGTTCAAGTGTTTCGCTTGGGGCAAACATTCAGAAGTCCACTTGTTTGGATCCCGGTTTAAATGAAATTAACACCAGAGTGAAATCGAAAATAAACAAGCTCCAATGAGATCGGTGACTCATAGGAGTGCAACCCGCATTTTGAGAGTTTCGCCTGGAGCAAACTTTCACAAAATCAACCTGTTTGGGTCTCGACTTCTTCGAAATTAACACCAAAGCGAATTCGACCGAAACAAGCTCCAACAAGACCGACAACACTTACGAGGGCAATCCGGTGTGTCTTCGGACAGTTTCGCTTCGGGGCAAACTTTTATAAAGTCCACTTGTTCGGATCCCGGTTTGAATGAAATTAACACCAGAGTGAAATCGAGCGAAACAAGCTCCAATGACACCGGCGACACGTAGGAGTGCAACCCGGTGCATTTTAGGAGTGTTTCGCCCTGGTGCAAACTTTCACAAAATCCACCTATACGGATCTCAACTTGTTCAAATTTACATCAAAGTTTAATTCAACTAAACAAGCTCCAACAAGACCGACAACACTTACGAGGGCAATCCGGTCTTTGGAGTGTTTCGCCGGGGAAACTTTTGTAAAGTCCACTTGTTCGATCCCCGGATTGAATGAAATTAACACCTGGCCGAAATCGAGCGTAAACAAGCTCCAATGAGACCAAATGACACAATCGGAGTGCAACCCTACGATTTTATGATTGTTGCGCCCATTGTAAACTTTCACAAAGTCCACTGCTTGGGTCTCAGACTTGTACGTAAATTAACATCAAAGCTTAATTCGACCAAACAGCTCCAACAAGACCGACAACACTTACGAGGGCAACTGTGTGTCTTCGTAGTGTTTCGCTTCGGGCAAACTTTCATAAATTCCACTTGTTCGGAGCCCCGGCTTGAATGAAATTAACACTGAGCTGAAATCGAGCAAACAAGCTCCAATGAGATCAAGCGACATAGGAGTGCAACCCAGTGGCATTTTCGAGTGTTTCGCCCTGCAAGAACTTTCACAAGACCCACTGCTCGGTCTCAACTTGTTAGAAAATAGCAACTGCTTAATTCGATCAAACAATCTCCAACAAGAACGACAACACTTACGAGGGCAATCCGCAGTCTTCGAGTGTTTCGCCGGGCAAACTTTCATAAAGTCCACTTGTTCGATCCCGCTTGAAAGAAATTAACACCAGAGCAAATCGAGCTTAAAAAGCTCCAATGAGACAAAGCATACATAGGAGTGCAACCCAAAGGCATTTTTTGAGTGTTTCGCCCTGCAAACTTTCACAAGACCCACTTGTTCGGTCTCAACTTGTTCAAAATTAGCATCAAAGCGAATTCGACCAAACAAGCTTCAACAAGAGCGACAACACTTTCGAGGGCAATCGTGTGTCTACGAGTGTTTCGCCGGGCAAATTTCATAATGTCCACTTGTTCGATCCCGTTTGAATGAAATTAACACCAGTGCGAAATCGAGCGAAACAAGCACCAATGAGACCAGCGACACATTGAAGTGCAACCCGAAGAATTTTATGATTGTTTCGCTCCGGTGCAAACTTTCACAAAGTCCTCCTGTTTGGGTCTGGACTTGTACGAAATTAACATCAAAGCGAATTCGACCGAAACAAGCTCCAACAAGACCGGCAACACTTACGAGGGCAATCCGGTGTGTCTTCGGATTGTTTCGCTTCGGGGCAAACTTTCATAAAGTCCACTTGTTCGGATCACGGTTTGTATGAAATTGACACTAGAGCGAAATCGAGCAAAAAAGCTCCAATGAGACAGGCGAAGCATAGGAGTGCAACCCAGTGCATTTTCGGAGTGTTTCGCTCCGGTGCAAACTTTCACAAGACCCACCTGTTCGGGTCTCAACATGTGCGAAATTAGCATCAAAGCAAATTCGACCGAAACAAGCTTCGACAAGAACGAAAACACTTACGAGGGCAATCCGGTGTGTCTTCGGAGTGTTTCGCTTCGGGGCAAATTTCATAATGTCCACTTGTTCAGATCACGGTTTGAATGAAATAAACACCAGTGCGAAATCGAGCGAAACATGCTCCATTGAGACAGGCGACACAAAGGAGTGCAACCCAGTGCATTTTCGGACTGTTTCGCTCAGGTGCAAACTTTCACAAGATCCACCAGTTCGGGTCTCAACTTGTACGAAATTAGCCTCAAAGCGAATTCGACCGAAAGAAGCTCCAACAAGACTGACAACACTTACGAGGGCAATCAGGTGTGTCTTCGGAGTGTTTCGCTTTGGGGCAAACTTTTATAAAGTCCACTTGTTCGGATCTCGGTTTGAAAGAAATTAACACTAGAGCGAAATCGAGCGAAACAAGCTCCAATGAGACCGGCGACACATAGGAGTGTAACTCGGTGCATTTTTGGAGTGTTTTGCTCTGGTGCATACTTTCACAAAATCAACCAATTCGGATCTCAACTTGTTCGAAATTAACATCAAAGCAAATTCGACCGAAACAATCTCCAACAAGACCGACAAAACTTACGAAAGTGCAATCCGTGTGTTCGAGTGTTCCGCCGGGGCAAACTTTCATAAAGTATACTTGTTCGATCCCGCTTTAAATGAAATTAACACCAGAGCGAAATCGAGCTAAACAAGCTCCAATGAGACAAAGCGACACATAGGAGTGCAACCTGCATTTTTGAGTGTTTCATTCCGGCAAACTTTCACAAGACCCACCTGCTCGGTCTCAACTTGTTCAAATTAGCATCCAAAGCGAATCGATCAAACAATCTCCAACAAGACCGACAACACCTACGAGGGCAATCCGTGTGTCTTCTGAGTGTTTCGCTCGGGCAAACTTTCATGAAGTACACTTGTTCGAACCCGGTTTGAATGAAATTAACACCAGGCATAAATCGAGCTAAAAAGCTCCAATGAGACAAAGCACACATAGGAGTGCATCCCACAGCATTTTCGGAGTGTTTCGCCCGGCAAGTGCACTTTCACAAGGCCCACTGCTCGGTCTCAACTTGTTCAAATTAGCATCAAAGCTTAATTCGACCAAACAAGCTTCAACAAGAGTGACAACACTTACGAGGGCAATCCGCATGTCTTGAGTGTTTTGCTTCGGGCAAATTTCATAAAGGCCACTTGTTCGATCGCGGTTCAATGAAATTAACACCAAAGCGAATCGAGCGTAAACAAGCTCCAATGAGACCAAGACACAAAGGAGTGCAACCTAAAGGTATTTTCAGAGTGTTTCACTCGAGCAAACTTTCACAAAATCAACCTTTTCGGATCTCGACATCTTCGAAATTAACATCAAAGCGAATTCGACCGAAACAAGCTCCAACAAGACCGACAAAACTTACGAGGGCAATCCGGTGTGTCTTCCTAGTGTTTCGCTTCAGGGCAAACTTTTATAAAGTCCACCTGTTTGGGTCTGGACTTGTACGTAAATTAACATCAAAAGGAATTGATCAAACAAGCTCCAACAAGACCGACAACACTTACGAGGGCAATCCAAGGGTCTTCTGAGTGTTTCGCCTCGGGCAAACTTTCATAAAGTCCACTTGTTCGATCCCGCTTTGAATGAAATTAACACTAGAGCTAAATCGATGCTAAACAAGCTCCAATGAGATAGGTGACACATAGGAGTGCTACCCAAGGTATTTTCGAGTGTTTCGCTCCGGTGCAAATTTTCACAAGTCCCACCTGTTCGGGTCTCAACTTGTTCGAAATTAGCATCCAATCGAATTCGACCGAAACAATCTCCATCAAGACCGACAACACTTACGAGGGCAATCCGTGTGTCATCGGTGTTTCGCTTCATGGCAAACTTTCATAAAGTCCACTTGTTCGATCCCGGATTGAATGAAATTAACACCAGAGCAAAATCGAGCTAAAAGCTCCAATGAGACAAAGCACACATAGGAGTGCAACCCAAAGCATTTTCGAGTGTTTCATCCCGTGCAAACTTTCACAAGACCCACTTGCTCGGTCTCAACTTGTTCAAAATTAGCCAAAGCTTAATTCGACCAAACAAGCTTCAACAAGAGTGACAACACTTACGAGGGCAATCCGGTGTCTTTGGAGTGTTTCGCCGGCAAATTTCAAAAAGTCCACTAGTTCGATCCCGCTTGAATGAAATTAACACCAGAGCGTAAATCAGCTTAAACATGCTCCAATGAGACAAAGGCACATAGGAGTGAGACCCAGCAGCATTTTCGAGTTTTTCGCCCCGTGAAACTTTCACAAGACCCACCTGTTCGGGTCTCAACTTGTTCGAAATGAGCATCCAAGCGAATTCGACCGAAACAATCTCCAACAAGACCGACAACACTTAGGAGGGCAATCCGGCAGTGTCTTCGAGTGTTTCGCCCGGCAAACTTTCATAAAGTCCACTTGTTCGGATCAGGGTTTTAATGAAATTAACACCAGAGCTAAATCGAGCTTAAAAAGCTCCAATGAGACAAAGCATACATAGGAGTGCAACCCAGTGAATTTTTGAGTATTTCGCCCGTGCAAACTTTCACAAGATCCACTGTTCGGTCTCAACTTGTTCAAATTAGCATCAGTTTAATTGACCAAACAAGCTCCAAAGAAGATCCGACCACACTTTTTATAAAGTCGACTTGTTCGGATCCCGGTTGAATGAAATTAATACCAGAGCGAAATCGAGCGAAACAAGCTCCAATGAAACCGACGACACATAGGAGTGCAACCCGGTGCAATTTAGGACTGTTTCGCTCTGGTGCAAACTTTCACAAAATCCACCTATTCGGATCTCAACTTGTTTGAAATTAGCATCAAAGCGAATTCAACCGAAACAAGCTCCAATAAGACCGACAACACTCACGAGGGCAATCCAGTGTGTCTTCGTAGTGTTTCGCTTCGGGGCAAACTTTCCTAAAGTCCACTTGCTCGGATCCTGGTTTGAATGAAATTAACACCAGAGCGAAATCGAGCGAAACAAGCTCCAATGAGACAAAGTATACATAGGAGGGCAACCCAAAGCATTTTCGAGTGTTTCACCCGTGCAAACTTTCACAAGATCCACCTGCTCGGTCTCAACTTGTACGAAATTGACATCAAAGCTTAATTGGACCAAACAAGCTCCAACAAGACGCATAACACTTACGAGGGAATTTGTGGTGTCTTTGAGTGTTTCGCCGGGCAAACTTTTTATAATGTCCACTTGTTCGATCCCGCTTTGAATGAAAATAACACCAGAGCAAAATCGAGCTAAACAAGCTCCAATGAGACCAATGACACAAAGGAGTGCAACCTGGCATTTTAGGAGTGTTTCGCCTGTGCAAACTTTCACAAATCCACCTATTCGATCTCAACTTGTTCAAATTAGCATCAAAGTGAATTCGATCAAACAAGCTCCAACAAGACCGACAACACTTTTGAGGGCAATCCGAGTGTCTTCGAGTGTTTCGCTTTGGGCAAACTTTCATAAAGTCCACTTGTTCGATCCCGCTTTGAATGAAATTAACACCAGAGCTAAATTGAGCGTAAACAAGCTCCAATGAGACCGGCGACACATAGGAGTGCAACCCGTGAATTTTAGCAAGTGTTTCGCCTATGCAAACTTTCACAAAATCCACCTATTCGATCTCAACTTGTTCAAATTAGCATCAAAGCTTAATTCGACCAAACAAGCTCCAACAAGACCGACAACACTTACGAGGGCAATCCGATAGTGTCTTCGAGTGTTTCGCCGGGGCAAACTTTCATAAAGTCCACTTGTTCGATCCCGGTTTGAATGAAATTTACACCAGAGTGAAATCGAGCTAAACAAGCTCCAATGAGACCGGCGACACAAAGGAGTGCAACCCAGAGATTTTAGGAGTGTTTTGCTCGTGCAAACTTTCACAAAATCCACCTATTCGATCTCAACTTGTTTGAAATTAGCATCAAAGTTTAATTCGACTCAAACAAGCTCCAACAAGACCGACATAATACTTACGCAGCAATCCGGTGTCTTCTGAGTGTTTCGCTTCAGGCAAACTTTCATAAAGTCCACTTGTTCGATCCCGGTTTGAATGAAATTAACACCAGAGGGAAATCGAGCGAAACAAGCTCCAATGAGACAGACGACACATAAGAGGGCAACCCAAGGCATTTTTTTGAGTGTTTCGCCTGTGCAAACTTTCACAAGATCCACCTGTTCGGGTCTCAACTTGTACGAAATTGACATCAAAGCGAATTGGACCGAAACAAGCTCCAACAAGACCGACAACACTTACGAAGGCAATCCGGTGTGTCTTCGAAGTGTTCCGCTTTGAGGCAAACTTTTATAAAGTCCATCGGATCCCGATTTGAGTGAAATTAACACCAGAGTGAAAGCGAGTGAAACAAGCCCCAATGAGACTGGCGATACATAGGAGGGCAACCCAGTGCATTTTCGGAGTGTTTCGCTCCGGTGCAAACTTTCACAAGATCCACCTGTACGGGTCTCAACTTGTACGAAATTAACATCAAAGCGAATTCGACCGAAACAAGCTCCAACAAGACCGACAACACTTACGAGGGTAATCCGGTGTGTTATCGGAGTGTTTCGCTTTGGGGCAAACTTTTATAAAGTCCACTTGTTCGAATCCCGCTTTGAATGAAATTAACACCAGAGCGTAAATCGAGCTTAAACAAGCTCCAATGAGACCGGCATGACATAGGAGTGCAACCTGTGCATTTTAGAGTGTTTCACTTAGTGCAAACTTTCACAAAATCCACCTATTCGGCTCTCATCTTAACATCAAAGTTAATTCGATTCCAACAAGACCGACAACACTTACGAGGGCAATCCGGCAAGTGTTTCGCTTATTTATAAAGTCCACTTGTTCATCCCGCTTGAATGAAATTAACACCGAGCAAATCGACCAAACAAGCTCCAATGAGACAAGACCGAGTGCAACATTTTATTACGAGGGCATCAAAGCGAATCGACTTCAAAACAAGCTCCAACAAGACCGACAACAATTACGAGGGCAATCCCGGTGTCTTCGAGTGTTTCGCTTAGCAAACTTTATAAAGTCCACTTTTCGATCCCGATTTGAATGAAATTAACACCAGAGCTAAATCGAGCTTAAACAAGCTCCAATGAGACCCCATGACACATAGGAGTGCAACCCTGCATTTTAGGGTGTTTCGCCTGTGCAAACTTTCACAAAATCCACCTATTCGATCTCAACTTGTTCGAAATTAACATCAAAAAGAATTCGACCGAAACAAGCTCCAACAAGACCGACAACACATACGAGGGCAATCCGGTGTGTCTTCAGAATGTTTCGCTTTGGGGCAAACTTTCATAAAGTCCACATGTGAGGATCCCGGTTTGAACTAAATTAACACCAGAGCGAAGTCTAGTGAAACAAGCTCCAATGAGACCGGTGACAAATAGGAGTGCAACCTAGTACATTTTTGGAGTGTTTCGCTCCGGTGCAAACTTTCACAAGATCCACCTGTTCGGGTCTCAACTTGTACGAAACTAACATCATAGCGAATTCGAACGAAACAAGCTCCAACAAGACCGACAACACTTACGAGGGCAATCCGTGTCTTCGAGTGTTTCGCCGGGCAAACTTTTATAAAGTCCACTTGTTCGGATCCCGGTTTGAATGAAATTAACACCAGAGCGAAATCGAGCGAAACAAGCTCCAATGAGACCGGCGACACATAGGAGTGCAACCCGGTGAATTTTAGGAGTGTTTCGCTCTAGTGCAAACTTTCACAAAATCTAGCTATTCGGATCTCAACTTGTTCGAAATTAGCATCAAAGCGAATTCGACCGAAACAAGCTCCAACAAGACCGACAACACTTACGAGGGCATTCTAGAGTGTCTTCGTAGTGTTTCGCTTCGGGGCAAATTTTCATAAAGTCCACTTGTTCGGATCCCGGTTTGAACGAAATTAACACCAGAGCGAAATCGAGCGAAACAAGCTCCAATGAGACCGGCGACACATAGGAGTGCAGCCCGGTGCATTTTAGGAGTGTTTTGCTCTGGTGCAAACTTTCACAAAATCCACCTATTCGGATCTCAACTTGTTTGAAATTAGCATCAAAGCGAATTCGACCGAAACAAGCTCCAACAAGACCGACAACACTAACGAGGGCAATCCGGTGTGTCTTCGGAGTGTTTCGCTTCGGGGCAAACATTCATAAAGTCCACTTGTTCGATCCCGCTTGAATGAAATTAACACCAGAGGGAAATCGAGCTAAACAAGCTCCAATGAGACAAAGCGATACATAGGAGTGCAACCCAATGCATTTTCGGAGTGTTTCGCTCCGGTGCAAACTTTCACAAGATCCACCTGTTCGGGTCTCAACTTGTACGAAATTAACATTAAAGCGAATTCGACCGAAAGAAGCTCCATCAAGACCGACAACACTTACGAGGGCAATCCGGTGTGTCTTCGGAGTGTTTCGCTACGGGGCAAACTTTCATAAAGTCCACTTGTTCGGATCCCGGTTTGAATGAAATTAACACCAGAGCGAAATCGAGCGAAACAAGCTCCAATGAGACCGGCGACACATAGGAGTGCAACCTGGTGCATTTTAGGAGTGTTTCATTTAGTGCAAACTTTCACAAAATCCACCTATTCGATCTCAACTTGTTCGAAATTAGCATCAAAGCGAATTCGACCGAAACAAGCTTCAACAAGACCAACAACACTTACGAGGGCAATCCGGTGTGTCTTCGGAGTGTTTCGCTTTGGGGCAAACTTTTATAAAGTCCACTTTTCGGATCCCGATTTAAATGAAATTAACACCAGAGCGAAATCGAGTGAAACAAGCTCCAATGAGACCGGCGACACATAGGAGTGCAACCCAGTGCATTTTAGGATTGTTTCGCTCTTGTGCATACTTTCACAAAATTAACCAATTCGGATCTCAACTTGTTCGAAATTAACATCAAAAAGAATTCGACCGAAACAAGCTCCAACAAGACCGACAACAAACGAGGGCAATCCGTAGTGTCTTTGTTGTGTTTCGCTTCGTGGTAAACATTCATAAAGTCCACTTGCTCGGATCTCGGTTTGAATGAAATTAACACCAGAGCGAAATCGATCGAAACAAGCTCCACTGAGACAGACGACACACAGGAGGGCAACCCAATGCATTTTCGGAGTGTTTCGCTCCAGTGCAAACATTCACAAGATCCACCTGTTCGGGTCTCAACTTGTACGAAATTGACATCAAAGCGAATTGGACCGAAACAAGCTCCAACAAGACCGACAACACTTATGATGGTAATCCGGTGTATCTTCGGAGTGTTTCGCTTCGGTACAAAGTTTTATAAAGTCGACTTGTTCGGATCCCGGGTTGAATGAAATTAATACCAGAGCGAAACCGAGCGAAACATGCTCCAATGAGACCGGCGACACATAGGAGTGCAACCCGGTGCAATTTAGGAGTGTTTCGCTCTGGTGCAAACTTTCACAAAATCCACCTATTCGGATCTCAACTTGTTTGAAATTAGCATCAAAGCGAATTCGACCGAAACAGGCTCCAATAAGACCAACAACACTCACGAGGGCAATCTGGTGTGTCTTCGTAGTGTTTCGCTTCAGGGCAAACTTTCATAAAGTCCACTTTCTCGGATCCCGGTTTGAATGAAATTAACACCAGAGCGAAATCGAGCGAAACAAGCTCCAATGAGACAGGCGACACATAGGAGGGCAACCCAGTACATTTTCGGAGTGTTTCGCTCCGGTGCAAACTTTCACAAGATCCACCTGCATCGGTCTCAACTTGTACGAATTAACATCAAAGTTTAATTCGACCAAACAAGTTCCAACAAGACCGACAACACTTACGAGGGCAATCCTGTGTCTTCGTGAGTGTTTCGCTCGGGCAAACTTTATAAAGTCCACTTGTTCGATCCCGCTTGAATGAAATTAACACCAGAGCTAAATCGAGCGTAAACAAGCTCCAATGAGACCGCGACACATAGGAGTGCAACCTGGTGCATTTTAGGAGTGTTTCGCTCTGGTGCAAACTTTCACAAAATCCACCTATTCGGATCTCAACTTGTTTGAAATTAGCATCAAAGCGAATACGACCGAAACAAGCTCCAACAAGACCGACAGCACATACGAGGGCAATCCGGTGTGTCTTCGGAGTGTTTCGCTTTGGGGCAAACTTTCATAAAGTCCACATGTGAGGATCCCGGTTTGAACTAAATTAACACTAAAGCGAAGTCGAGTGAAACAAGCTCCAATGAGACCGGTGACAAATAGGAGTGCAACCTAGTACATTTTTGGAGTGTTTCGCTCCGGTGCAAACTTTCACAAGATCCACCTGTTCGGGTCTCAACTTGTACGAAACTAACATCATAGCGAATTCGACCGAAACAAGCTCCAACAAGACCGACAACACTTATGAGGGTAATCCGGTGAATCTTCGGAGAGTTTCGCTTCGGGACAAACTTTTATAAAGTCGACTTGTTCGGATCCCGGGTTGAATGAAATTAATACTAGAGCGAAACCGAGCGAAACATGCTCCAATGAGACCGGCGACACATAGGAGTGCATCCCGGCATTTAGGAGTGTTTCATTCTGTGCAACTTTCACAAAATCCACCTATTCGATCTCAACTTGTTTGAAATTAGCATCAAAGTTTAATTCGAACCAAACAGCTCCAATAAGACCAACAACACTCACGAGGGCAATCCGTGTGTCTTCGAGTGTTTCGCTCAGGCAAACTTTCATAAAGTCCACTTTCTCGATCCCGCTTTGAATGAAATTAACACCAGAGCGAAATCGAGCGAAACAAGCTCCAATGAGACAAAGCATACACATAGGAGGGCAACCTGGCAGCATTTTTCGAGTGTTTCGCCCCGTGCAAACTTTCACAAGATCCACCTGCTCGGTCTCAACTTGTACGAAATTGACATCAAAGCGAATTGACCAAACAAGCTCCAACAAGACCGACAACACTTACGAGGGCAATCCGTGTCTTCGAGTGTTTCGCTTTGGGGCAAACTTTTATAAAGTCCACTTTTCGATCCCGATTTGAATGAAATTAACACAAGAGCTAAATCGAGGAAACAAGCTCCAATGAGACCGCGACACATAGAGGGCAACCTGCATTTTAAGTGTTTCGCCTCCTGCAAACTTTCACAAGATCCACCTGACGGTCTCAACTTGTACGAAATTAACATCAAAGCGAATTCGACCAAACAAGCTCCAACAAGACCGACAACACTTACGAGGGCAATCCGTGTGTCTTCGAGTGTTTCGCTGGGCAAACTTTATAAAGTCCACTTGTTCGGATCCCGCTTGAATGAAATTTACACCAGAGCTAAATCGAGCGAAACAAGCTCCAATGAGACCGCGACACATAGGAGTGCAACCCTGCATTTTAGGAGTGTTTCGCCTGCAAACTTTCACAAAATCCACCTATTCGATCTCAACTTGTTTGAAATTAGCATCAAAGTTTAATACGACCAAACAAGCTCCAACAAGACCGACAAACACATACGAGGGCAATCCGGCAGTGTCTTCTGAGTGTTTCGCTTGGGGCAAACTTTCATAAAGTCCACATGTGAGGATCCCGGTTTGAACTAAATTAACACCAAAGCGAAGTCGAGTGAAACAAGCTCCAATGAGACCGGTGACAAATAGGAGTGCAACCTAGTACATTTTTGGAGTGTTTCGCTCCGGTGCAAACTTTCACAAGATCCACCTGTTCGGGTCTCAACTTGTACGAAACTTACATCATAGCGAATTCGACCGAAACAAGCTCCAACAAGACCGACAACACTTACGAGGGCAATCCGGTGTTTCTACGGAGTGTTTCGCTTCGGGGCAAACTTTTATAAAGTCGACTTGTTCGATCCCGGTTTGAATGAAATTATCACCAGAGCAAAATCGAGCTAAACAAGCTCCAATGAGACCGGCACATAGGAGTGCAACCTGCTGAATTTTAGGAGTGTTTCGCCTAGTGCAAACTTTCACAAAATCCACTTATTCGATCTCAACTTGTTCAAATTAACATCAAAGCTTAATTCGACCAAACAAGCTCCAACAAGACCGACAACACTTACGAGGGCAATCCGAGT
>CM070516.1:3699502-3899151 GCA_036346375.1 Guadua angustifolia
CACAAAGGACTGCTGGGTACTAAGGAGCGGTAATACCGGCCAAGGGGCGGTATGACCGGCCTCTTAGCACGATTTTGGCTAACTTTTGGCCAACTGTTATATTTGGTTGGTGGGGGTTATAAATACCCCTCCACCTATATTCTAGAGCCAACTTTGGTCCTCATTGAATACATTTGAACTCTAGTTAGTCTCCCAAACTCTTGGTGCATTGAATTCATACATTGAGAGAGTTAGGAGCAAAATTGAGTGGTGCATTTAGGGTTGAGCCTTAGACACTCAATTTTGACCTCAAGCAAGCGTCAATACTTGTTACTCTTAGAGGTTGCTGCCTCCTAGATGGCTTGGAGGTGTGGAAATCGGTGATCTTCACAAAGAAGGTTGTGTGAAGGCCCGATCGTTGTGAAGGCAAGGAGCTCGCCTACCCGAAATGGGGAAGAGTTACCACGAGTGATCGAGAAAGGCTCAAGCGGGTGGAGCTGGCTTGAAAAAGTTCAAGTCACCTCAATGTGGAGTAGAGGAGACCGGCAAGTCTCCGAGACCACGGGATAAAATTCTTGTATTCATCTATCGTGGTTTTCATCCCTTATTCTATTGAGTGAAGTTACATTTCATGCTATTTGAATATCTTGCGTAGTATAGATTTGTGTTTTGGAATACTTGAGTAGTTGAGATAACTTAGTGATCATTAGAATTGCTCGGTATTGAAAGTACTAAAATTGCAATTTGTGCTTAGCAATCTTGGAACTTGAATTTAGAGTAGTAAAATTTAAAAAACCTCCTATTCACCCCCGCTCTAGTCGGTTATCTTTCATCCTACAAGATTCACCTTCTGCCATATCAGAAAGCCCTGGGCAGTGATGTACGACTCTATTCGGGACTTCCAAAATGGAAAATCAACTCTAGAAAAAATAGGAGGCTTGGTGGAATATTTGTCAAGATCTATGGAAGAGCAAAACCGGCTTTGATACCAATTGAAGGATCGAGATAGCAATAAGAGGGGGGTGAATGATCCCAAAATAAAGTTTTCTGGGTGAATGATCCCAAAATAAAGTTTTCTCCCACTCAAATTACTCCAAATGAGCCCGCAACAAAAATCTACAAAAAGAGTCAAAGCAATAGAGGCAGCTGTTCTGCCAGGCCAGTGCTCCTCAAATTCACCGACCCTCCAAAACCCAAACAACTAGACAACTATATGTACCCCTTGCATGGATGAGAACCATGCAATATGTGGGGAATTTTTTAATCACAATCCTGGTTATCAAATATTCAAACAAAAGGAATCAATTCAAATCTTACTTTTGAAAAGGAGATCAAGCCAAATCACCAAAATTTCTTTCGGAAAAGCAAAAGCAGATTTTCTAGAAATTGTCCTTAATAGGAGCAGATGGTTGGTGGATTTTTGGTGCTCTAAAATTTTTTGGAATTTGTCTCCCTACGAATTAATGAGATAAGAAGCACTCCACCAAATACCACCTCAAAAATCCTTGTACAAAGTCAAGAAAAATCAAAAACTACAGATCATTAGGAACTTCGAGTAGAAAGTTTGGGGCTCGGTATTCACCTCATGGAACCAAAACGGTGTAATCAGTGGACTCCAAAAGTTTTAAACAGATGGAAATATGAGTCACGCACTGAATCCAAGAAGAATTACTCAAAAATGATTTTTCTAAAGTTTTCTAAAAATAAAAAACTAACTCCTACACGAAGAACAAGTTCTGGACAGATTTGCAACTTGATGAAAACTTGATCTCTAGTCTATCCTAGGGTGCAAGAGAGTTGTAAAATCATATGAGCACCCTCAAGACATCATGGATCAGTAGAATTTATAAGGAGGGGAGGCAAATCCAAATGTGTGTAAGGTAAATTGTGAGAAAGTAAATTAAGGGAATTTAAATGCTAAATTTAAAATATAAAGTAAGTGCGTAATGTAAATTCAAGCATGTATGAAAATGATTTATATTTTAGGAAAGGGTGGTTTACAAAGCCTCACAACAAAGTGGGCAAAGCTCAAAGGAGCACAAAATTCTCTACCACCTTTAAGGGAAAAAGGCTACCCCTTCAACCCTATTTATACTACTCTTGAGCCACCTACCACTTTTGGATGAGCCCCTTAACCCTAGAGCACTCATCAAGGGCTAGGATTAACCCACTCAACTAGCCATGCAAGGGCTAACCCAAAACCCATTCACACAAAGGGTTTTCTTGCACTGTTTTCAAAGCATACCATCTAGACCTGCTAACCTATCAACTAGACTGCGATCTGATGGTCCTATCCTTTTCTTGTCTTCTTGGCTTGCCCAGACTCTGTCTCCAGGTATCTTCCTGTGATCCCCGACCGTCTGGACCTTCGACGCTCCTTGCCTAGGCCCGGTCATCCTCTGCCTCACTATGACCTAGCACTGTTGTCCTACAACCATCAAAGACAAGAAAAACCCATCACATAGCAATGTCCAAAAAGATATACAATAATCATCACAAAATCATTAATCAAATCATTAACGCTCAGAAGATCCGATGCTACCACCCCTAGGCCGGTAATACCGAAAAAGACAGACAAACCTCAAATTGCTGCAAATTGAAATTTCAATTCAAATCAAACTCAATTCCAAAGTAAACATGCTAAAATTTAGTTAAATACTCATCATACACAGGTATAGACCTCTACATAGTCTTTCACTGGCCTTCTTCTCGAGTCTCCATTCCTGTTGCTTGTGCTGGAATCAAGGGACATGGTGATCATAGGGTAGGAAGATCGGGTTGTGTGAAGGAGCAAGGAGCACGTGATCTGAAGGGAGGGAATCACAGTCATTGTTGATCCATCATTGCTAAGATCCATCACTGCTAAGAGTGAAGGTATAATTTTAGGTTGATTTTGGTGTCAAGGATGCTATATTTAGGGGATTCTTGGTAGTTTCATTAGTAGTTGTGTCCAGGATTGATTATTAGATTCTTTTTGTGTAAGTTCGAAATTTAGATGGTTCTGGATTCAAATTTTAGATTGAGTTTCAGGGCACCAATGCTCGGGCGTATGTGAAGTCCTTTCAGGGTGTTTGTCACTCAGTTTTATTATGCGACTTTTTGGGGGATAATCTGTTTAGGGTAATCTATGTTCTCAAGCAGATCTAACTATGAACTTCTGAACGAGTTTTGGAGCACCTAAGCTCATTTCCAGAGCATTTGGATGTTGTAAAAATTGTAGATCTTTGTCTTAAGTTTTCGTAGAGATCAAGAATGTGAAATTTGGTTAAACGGGGTAAAAGTTATGGCCATTTGAAGCCCTGCTTCATAGAATCTATTTTTGTTGGGAGCAGTCTCGATATTTTGTAGATTAGGGCTATTTTGAGGCCAAATTAAATTATTTCAATAATAGTGTTAGCTTGGAAATTTTATGTAAATTTCAAAATATCATCATTTGCTTAATTTGGAGTTGTAAAAAGTTAGTTATACTATTTTGAATTATGCTGTCCAGAGAGCTAGCAGATTGGTTTTCATGGCAAGAAATGAAAGGCTAGATGGTTTAATTGAGAAAGTTGGTTAACTAGAAAATTTTGAGTAATGGTTAACTAGAAAATTTTGAGTTATTTTTGGTAGTTTCCTTTAGACTACCAGGACAGCAAGGGATTGGTCTGTCCCGTGAGTGAGAAAGGTTGAAAATCGATGGCGCAAAGGTGTGAGGTTGTTGTGTTGTTGTGTAATATCCCAATTTTCACCTTTCTAATTGATTAATATTATGTTATTGCTAAATATGATTTTTGTGAATTTCTGGATTTATTCGGATTTTCCGGAAGTTATTGGAGTTCTTGTGGATTGAAGAATAGTACTTTCATCAAAGATTAATTATAAGTATATAAAGATAAAATAAAGTTTTGTCGAATAATCTATGTAAGTTCGAACAAATATTTTTATTATTTTAAATAAATTAATTTATTTTCTCGAACTAATTAAGTTGAGGAAACCATAGAAGCATATGGCTGCGTTGTGTAGCAGTCAAGCCACGTCGCGTTATTTTGGAAAGGATAGATCGCGGCTGACAGTTTTGGAAAGGGCAGGATAGATCGTAGTATTTCGGAATAAATCGAGTCCGCTCGTTCTAATCGGACGGTTCCGCTCGTCGTTCGCGATGGGGTTTCCAAATCGATGCTGAATTCGTTCCCGCCATGTTGTTGCCGTCCTTGCGCGCGCGTGGGGAGACTATAAAAGCCGCCCGTACCTGAGGACTCGTCATCCGGAACGTGGCCATCGGTGCGAGCTTCTCGTCGACTCGTAGCTGTCGCCAGGGATCGATCGAAGGAGCGCAGGCGTGTCAACGATCGAAGCATCTCGCGAGGAACAGACGAGCACGTACGCAAGGAAGCGCAGCGGAAGAAAAGAAAAGGCGAAGGAGTACTTCGGTGCTTCTGTTCTCGTGGTGCTACAGTAACCGAAGCTACAGTATTTCGAAGCTACGGTGCACGCGAAAGTATTCTGAATCGGCTCTGGAAACGCAAAGTTGCTAAGAGAAAAGAGAGAGAGATTAGAAGGAAAATTAGAGGAAAACTACAGAGATTAATTGAGGTTGGTTCTTTCATGTATAATTGCTCTCTAGTGTGCATGTTAATTTAATCTAGTTTCTCTTCTATAGTATTAGATCAATTATTCTACATTGATTTGTTTAGTTATTCTAGATTACGCCACGTTTTGTCCGTACAAGCCAGGGCGGGAAAATTCGGATTTTCTTTATAAAAATAATTCGGAAAGATCTAGAGTTTCTAATTCCAAAGTTTAGTTTATTTTCAAAACTTCTAAACGCTATATCTTTTGCATTTTAACTCCGATTTGGGTAATTCGAATTTCGAAAAGTTTGTAAGATTGAGATCTTTCCAATGGTGGATTTTATTTGAATTTTCGAGTTCATTTGCTATTTGTTCTTGGTGTTTATTTGCTATTTCTCTCGATTCGCGTAGACGCTGAGTTGAGCGAGGTGTCGGAAAAAGGATTATTATTTCAAGAGCAATCTTCGGAGCAATATCAGGAGCTTAAGAAAGGCAAGTTGTGCTTTGATCATGTTGCACCCATAAATTAGATTGCATGCTATTTTGGTTTACCTTATCACTTGTTATTTCATGAGTACAAATGATTTTGACCTAGATTGGGATTTAAATATTATACCCTCTTGAATTACACCCTACCTTGTTAAATTGTATGCCATGATCCACTTGTCACCCTAGGTTGGTTAATTATAGTTGGTTAATAGAAAATCAACATGGGTGGTTAGACCGAATTAGAGATGCTTAGACATGCCACGCCATCACATGCTCTTGGAATATTGTTTATTAATCTTGACTAATGGAATATGGAACTATGATAATAATTTGTGGGCCATGTGTGGTCGCATTTAAAAGATTGAGTTGTTGTGACAATGAGTCACGCGAACGATATTGATTTGTGAAGAGCACGTGGTGTTTGGTAATCAAACTGGGTGGAATAATGATTTAAACCGAGGCAAGTGGCAAGATTGTTTTTGTGGGCCAAGAGTGGCAATTGGCGGTCGCATTTGGTTTTTTGGGCCAAGAGTGGCAATTGGGCGGTCGTAATTGGTTTTGGTGGGCCAAGAGTGGCAATTGCTGTCGATTTGGTTTTTGGTTAGTCTTGCCTCGGTCAACTAAGGGTAATTAATTAAAATAAACAATCGGATGGGATGGCGGGATGCCATGTGGATAATGGAACTTGGATTTAGGATGAGAAAACTTGGTTTACTTGAGGAATACTGAATCTATCTATTACTGTTATTTGTTTTACTGTCATTTCAATCTATATATTGTACTTGTTTATAAATGCTGCTTAGTTGCAAATAACCATTGTTAGCCATTCCTTTGGAATAAGCCTGCATATAGTTATAATAGAAATGCATTCTGTGCACAACTTGTTGAGTACGTGTTGGTGTACTCACCCTTGCTTAACAACCAACAACAGTGGAGGAATCATCTCAATATTGGAGAAGGACTTTCAGGTGGACGCGTGTCACTAGGCCAATCCTTGTCAGTCGCCTGTGGTGTGCTGATGGGACATCTACGTTTTCTACTACTTTCCGCTGCATTTGTCTTATTGGTCTTATTATTGCCTTGCAAGGCTGAATAATGTAAGTGATCATAAAATCATACACTAGTTACATTCAATCAATAAAGTCCTATTATTCTTACCGTTGTGTATGATATGATGCTTACCGATGTTAAGCTGTGTGCACTAGCGTTTGATCCTGGGACTAGTGCGGAAAAACACAGTGAATTCGAATGGTTGGATTCGGGTTCTTACAAAGGTGGTATCAGAGCATACTGACTGTAGGACTTGGCCCTAGTTGGTAGAGTGTCCAAAAATTATTTTCTAAAAGGAAAAACTTAAATTGATTAAAACAACACTCTTGACTCATCTTATTCTCTACTCCTTATCTTTGCCCTTTGCTGAAATCTACTTAAATTTTTCGGGGTGGCCATTAGAAGATGAAATCCGAGTAGAAGAGCAACCAACAAGAACGCTTGGAGCGATTTGTACCGCACTGCACCAACCGTCAAAAGATATCCGCCAAGAAGTTCCTATGGAGGATGGCTCGAAGAGTGAAGAGACTTAGTTTAAGTTGAAACTCAAGTATTGAGTTGCGTCAAATAGAATAGTCTTACCCAAATGTAATAGACGTTAAGGGTGAGTGTTTAGTTTGGATTTTAATGTCTCTGAAAGTGTGCAAGTGATTGTGTTAGCTTTTAGGCTTATATAAGCAGCCATACCAAGTTACTAATATTGATTGCTTAAGTTATTGGGTTAAAACCTATCTCCCCTGTATTAGGATTCTTGCTCCTTACCTATGCTATTTTTCCTCTTTCCCTAACCCCCTTGAGGTAATCAAGTAGATGGTTCAGATTAGTGATAGCAATAAAGTCAGTGAAAGTAAAAACCCACTCAATAGAAACTCCAAGGATGGATTAGTTTTTCAACCGCTACCACCGATAGATACGAGAGCTTCAAAGAGTTTTTGGCCGATCAGACTCTTAATGCAGCAATGATGAAGCAAATACAGCATATGACCAATCAAGCTAATGTCAGTAAAAGCGTCTCGAACTGTTATTAGTGACCCCTATACTAACTCAA
Source organism: Guadua angustifolia (assembly GCA_036346375.1). Lineage (NCBI taxonomy): Eukaryota > Viridiplantae > Streptophyta > Magnoliopsida > Poales > Poaceae > Guadua > Guadua angustifolia. Next base: position 3,706,622 of record CM070516.1, read on the forward strand.
GGGTACTAGAATTCATAAAGACTCGTCCACCAACGTTTTAAGTAAATATTTCGCCTTTAGAAGCCAAGAATTGGCTCAAGACTTTGGAGAGAAACGCTACCCTGCAGTTATTCTAGAGCTAAACATTGTTCTATGAAGAACTGTCAACCAAACAACTTAAAAGATCGTGTGTGCATTCGTTGAAAAATAAAAAAAAAAGCACCGTCCTGAATCTACAACCTTAATCAAGAAATCAGTAAGTAGTCATTACTCACGGTAGGTCTCTTGTGTGAGAAAGGAGATTGTTTTGTGTTGTGAATCAACAAGTAATGAATCACAAGAAGAGCAGCATTAAGTGCTACAACTGTCACCAAAAAGGTCGTTATGCTAATCAATGCCCACAGAGAGAACAAATAATTCCTATAGCCACGAGTATACCGAAAATTACCTTAGTCCGATACATAACACCAAAAATTAAGTGACGAAATTGCGAGAGAACCAAATATAAAAAAAAACGTCTAGGTAAAGACACTATTCCAATCAACGAATACTAAGAAAGTTCACCTAGACTCTGTTATAATTGCCGCAAATCCAAGCACTTTGTCAATGAGTACCCCCAAAAGGGAAGCAATCATGTCAGTTCAATTCAATCCCCAACTCCGGCCCTATCGAAGCCCTAGTGTTAATGCTAAATAAGGAAAATTAGGAGCCATGAGTTTACTTAAGGGCAATATCGTAACCCTATTTGCAAAGCAAAGAAATTAGTAATGAATTTCATGAAAAGGTCTCATTAATAAAGAAATAAAACAGAGATGGTTGATACATTGGTATACTGAATAGTAGAATAAAGAAACAATAAAGTGAAATGAGGATTCTCTAAGAGTATTCCCAAGCATTTCTGAGCTCAATTGAAAATGATGCATGGGAAATAATGGCTAGTTTAGTGGTACCAGTGTGCGCTTGTTAACCAAAGGATTTGTCATTGTCGGTAAAGTGCTGTTCTAAACTAGAAGGTTAAGGGTTCAATGCTTATTGAGTGAGTAAAGTTCCAAGCAAATCAAATTGTGAATGGATACTTAGACCTTGACGTTACTATTGAAATTAGTTGGACACTCAAACCATAAAGCTATTTTGGTGAAGAATATATCGATTTAAAACCCTAGATATGAAAAACAAGGAGTTTCAAGTGATGATAGTTCAAGTTAGCCACTAAGAAATAATAGTGTGGAAGTTGCCAATTAGACGATACGTCGGTTGTCAGAGAATACATTGATACATTTTCCAAGAAATTGCTCAATATGCCATCATATCAAATAATCAAGTTCGTGAGCGGATTAGTGCCTGGTAGAGCACCAATGGTGGAAATACCATGTCATATATATATATATATATATATATATATATATATATATATATATATATATATACTAAGGAAAAAAACGGAGGATGCACTCAATCATGCTCTAAATAAAGAAAAGATCAAAAACAAGTATCTAATATCGGGATCGAAGGAAATGGGAATTTCTAGGATAAAGTTTCGCTTAGGTTATTATCAATCAAGGAGTCATGCGAAGAATGATTCTAGGGTTGCGTTCTCTACACAATATGAACAAAATGAATTCTAGTTATATTTCTCGATTGACTAATGCCTCGTGTATGTATAAGGTGTTTATGGATTATTGGGATAAGTTCATAACGACTATATAGATAACATCTCTAGGAATAAGTTTTATGAGAATAGTGGTCGCACGCTAAAGTTCAATAAAGTGTGAAATTCTAGAAGAAAAGATGGAATCTCGTTAGCCACGCTAAGGACAAGCTAAAGGAGTCGATATTGAAACAAGTAAGATGGAAATTGTGTTACATCGTAATCAACCAAAGTTCGTTATTTAGTTTGAAGGTTCTAGGAAGGGCAAGACATTATTACGGTTCATAGTAAGGTTCTCGACAATAGCTAAAACTCTTATGCGATCAGGAAATAGTTTTGGTTTAAAAAGCACTTAATATCAACGCCTATGTTAGTGTGGATTAGTTTCGATATATAAGTGATGCTTGTAGATATGATTTAAGACACTAATTGGCATGAAAGGGACAAGATTGTTGCCTATGTAGTAAGTGAATTGAGACAAAGATGAGGAGGATCACCCCACGATAACTTGGAACTAGTCATTATAGTGCGCGATTTGAAAATATGGTGTCACTATTCCAACGAAGATAGATATGAATCATAAGAGTCTAAATTATATATCTACTAGTTAAATCTTAATATGGAACAAAGAAAATGGTTGGAAGTGATCAAGGGTTTTAGTGTTAAAATCCATAAGTATTATAAGTCCAATATGATAGATGACGCTTGAGCTACGAGGCAGTAGTACAAGTAAGTTGATAATGAGCGTTAATCAGGGTTATGCAATGATTCAGAGGCCAAATCGAAATCGTTGACAAAATTTCATATCCGTCTTAAATCAACATTAGAAGATAAAATCACAGAGAGTACGAGGGGAGAAAAATACAAAATCAAGTTAAAGAAGAAGGCTTAGCCAAAAAGTAGAATTTCGAGTGATTAGGATACCCTAGGGATTTAAGGGCAAATCATTGTGCCGGATAGGAATATCCTAAGCAGATACTTGAGGAAACCCATGATTTTAAGTACTTGATTTATTCAGAAGTGCCAAGATGTATTAATACCCAAAGAAAGCATTGGTAGTCTAAAATGAAGAGCGGAATTGTTGGATATTATACTCGATGTGACACGTGTCCAAGAATAAAAGCAACGCAGTCAAAGCAGAAAAGCTATGCTGACAACCGCCGTCTTGATTTGAGTTTTGAACCCAATAATTTCGTAAATCTTAGGGTTACTTCCCTCAAAGGTGTTAGGAGGTTCCATATCAAAGGAAAGCTTGCACCTGTGTTTGCTTGACCATTCAAAATCCTAAGCCACAATGAGAGGTTGCATGGTTAGTTGGAGTACCGCGTCGTTAGAGTGATTTCATCGTGTGTTCCACATGTCACAACTTAGGAAAATGTCTCGAGTGCCGCCCAAACAAACGCCAAGTAGAAGCTATCGAGTTCTGTATGATCTCGACTTCAAAGAGCAAGATTAAAATTCGGATGCAATGGAGCGAGACCGTAAATAAATCTACCCGCTTCTGTAGAGTTCAGTGGAGTAACCATTCGGAAAATGAAGCAACCTGGGAGAATGAAGAAGATCTAAAAACAGAATTTTCAAACCTATTCTCTAGTCAGCCTTTAATCTCGGGGTCGAGATTCCGTTAAGGGGGGGAGGTTTGTAATAGCCCAATTTTCAGCCTTTCTAATTGATTAATATTATGTTATTGCTAAATATGATTTTTGTGAATTTCTGGATTTATTCGGATTTTCTGGAAGTTATTGGAGTTCTTGTGGATTGAAGAATAGTACTTTCATCAAAGATTAATTATAAGTATATAAAGATAAAATAAAGTTTTGTCGAAATAATCTATGTAAGTTCGAACAAATATTTTTATTATTTTAAATAAATTAATTTATTTTCTCGAACTAATTAAGTTGAGGAAACCATAGAAGCGTATGGTCTGCTGTGTGTAGCAGTCAAGCCACGTCGCGTTATTTTGGAAAGGATAGATCGCGGTGACAGTTTTGGAAAGGCGAGGATAGATCGTAGTATTTCGAATAAATCGAGTCCGCTCGTTCTAATCGGACGGTTCCGCTTGTCGTTCGCGATGGGGTTTCAAATCGATGCTGAATTCGTTCCCGCCACGGACTGTTGTTGCCGTCCTTGCGCGCTGTGGGGAGACTATAAAGCCGCCCGTACTGTGGACTCGTCATCCGGAACGTGGCCATCGGCTGAGCTTCGTCGACTCGTAGAGTGCCGCCAGGATCGATCGAAGGAGCGCAGGCGTGTCAACGATCGAAGCATCTCGCGAGTAGGGGTGCAACTGGAACGGATATTTTCCGACCGACCGACCGACCGAATCAATTCGGATAGCGATTTGAATAGTTTTTCGGATATTCGAAGAATTTTCCGGATACGGATAAGGATAGTTATCTCGGATAAGGATACGGATACGGATAGTAATTATCCGACGGATACATGAATATCCGAGTTTATAATCGGATAATATCCGGATATAAAATATGGATATTATCCGAAAACTTTAAAGACTTCTCCAAGACTATGAGTCTGTAACTCTCCGATCAAAGAGCATCAGTCACCAAAGTCTGGAGGCACTAGTACCAGTGTACCAATATCACTCTTGGTAGTCTACCAGTACCAGTGCCAACTGCCAAGTGCCAAGTACCAACTACCATTCTACCAAGTGCCACACTGCCACTGCCAAAGCGCCAACGCCAAGTGCACCACAAATACCAAAGTGCGTTCATTATTAATTCTTAATTATGTACAATGCAACTATAGTAAATTTTTGTACTATTTTCTTGAAATTTTGTCAATAATTATTCATAACTCATAAGTAATCTACCATTCAAGATGTTATATGTGCAATAAATAATCTATATTTTCGTATTATCCGCTAAAAATATTCATACCCGTATTGAATCCGTCCGTATTCGCTTCAGATTCGTAAGTGATAGTATCCGTATTATTCGCATTCAGATTCACATCCGACACCATTCGATCCGACTTCAGTATTCGATAAAAATATGGATACGGATACAGAATGAACAATATCCGACCGTATCCGATCCGATTACATCCCTACTCGCGAGGAACAGACGAGCACGTACGCAAGGAAGCGCAGCGGAAGAAAAGAAAAGGCGAAGGAGTACTTCGGTGCTTCTGTTCTCGTGGTGCTACAGTAACCAAAGCTACAGTGCACGCGAAAGTATTCTGAATCGGCTCTGGAAACGCAAAGTTGCTAAGAGAAAAGAGAGAGAGATTTGAAGGAAAATTAGAGGAAAACTACAAAGATTAATTGAGGTTGGTTCTTTCATGTATAATTGCTCTCTAGTGTGCATGTTAATTTAATCTAGTTTCTCTTCTATAGTATTAGATCAATTATTCTAGATTGATTTGTTCAGTTATTCTAGATTACGCCACGTTTTGTCCGTACAAGCCAGGGCGGGAAAATTCAGATTTTCTTTATAAAAATAATTCGGAAAGATCTAGAGTTTCTAATTCCAGAGTTTAGTTTATTTTCAAAACTTCTAAACGCTATATCTTTTGCATTTTAACTCCGATTTGGGTAATTCGAATTTCGAAAAGTTTGTAAGATTGAGATCTTTCCAATGGTGGATTTTATTTGAATTTTCGAGTTCATTTGCTATTTGTTCTTGGTGTTTATTTGCTATTTCTCTCGATTCGCATAGACGCTGAGTTGAGCGAGGTGTCGGAAAAAGGATTATTATTTCAAGAGCAATCTTGAGCAATATCAGGAGCTTAAGAAAGGCAAGTTGTGCTTTGATCATGTTGCACCCATAAATTAGATTGCATGCTATTTTGGTTTACCTTATCACTTGTTATTTCATGAGTACAAATGATTTTGACCTAGATTGGGATTTAGATATTATACCCTCTTGAATTACACCCTACCTTGTTAAATTATATGCCATGATCCACTTGTCACCCTAGGTTGGTTAATTATAGTTGGTTAATAGAAAATCAACATGGGTGGTTAGACCGAATTAGAGATGCTTAGACATGCCACGTCATCACATGCTCTTGGAATATTGTTTATTAATCTTGACTAATGGAATATGGAACTATGATAATAATTTGTGGGCCATGTGTGGTCGCACGAAGAGATTGAGTTGTTGTGACAGCGGAGTCACGCAACGATATTGATTTGTGAAGAGCACGTGGTGTTTGGTAATCAACCGGGGTGGAATAATGATTTAAACTGAGGCAAGTGGCAAGATTGTTTTTGGTGGGCCAAGAGTGGCAATTGGGCGGTCGCATTTGGTTTTTGGTGGGCCAAGAGTGGCAATTGGGTGGTCGCATTTGGTTTTTGGTGGGTCAAGAGTGGCAATTGGGCGGTCGCATTTGGTTTTTGGTGGGCCAAGAGTGGCAATTGGGCGGTCACATTTGGTGGGCCAAGAATGGCAATTGGGCGGTCGCATTTGGTTTTTGGTTAGTCTTGCCTCGGTCAACTAAGGGTAATTAATTAAAATAAACAACTGGATGGGATGGCGGGATGCCATGTGGATAATGGAACTTGGATTTAGGATGAGAAAACTTGGTTTACTTGAGGAATACTGAATCTATCTATTACTGTTATTTGTTTTACTGTCATTTCAATCTATATACTGTACTTGTTTATAAATGCTGCTTAGTTGCAAATAACCATTGTTAGCCATTCCTTTGGAATAAGCCTGCATATAGTTATAATAGAAATGCATTCTGTGCACAACTTGTTGAGTACGTGTTGGTGTACTCACCCTTGCTTAACAACCAACAACAGTGGAGGAATCAGCTCAATATTGGAGAAGGACTTTCAGGTGGACGCGTGTCACTAGGCCAATCCTTATCAGTCGCCTGTGGTGTGCTGATGGGACATCTACGTTTTCTACTACTTTCCGCTGCATTTGTCTTATTGGTCTTATTATTGCCTTGCAAGACTGAATAATGTAAGTGATCATAAAATCATACACTAGTTACATTCAATCAATAAAGTCCTATTATTCTTACCGTTGTGTATGATATGATGCTTACCGATGTTAAGCTGTGTGCACTAGCGTTTGATCCTGGGACTAGTGCGGAAAAACACAGTGGATTCGAATGGTTGGATTCGGGTTCTTACATGTTGTATGTATTATTGCTGCATGACTTTTTTTTTGAAATGAATGCACATATATATTTATTGTAGGGGTGTAATTTCGGTAGTGGCTTCAACCTTACGCCACTCCATTCTTCGTGGGTAAAGAGGCAAGTGCATGGTAGAATGATAATTTGGTTAAGAAGGATTGTTATTTAAATTGATTAATGTTTTCCTGTTATTTTACATGATTATGATTAATCATTATTTTGCTTTATATTTGAGATCTTGATATTATTCTGATGAATACATGTTGAGAAGGAATATTTGGTGATGCTGATTCATGATGATTGATTTTTGAAAAGTGTTACACCACTTGCATTCATATCATGAAAGTTGCATTTGAGCCAGGTCGATAAAAGAGTCATATAACTAATTCAGGCATGAGCCAGGTTGGTGAGAAAGCTAAATAACTTGACCTGAGTGCTCTTGAGTAAGACCTACTTTGGTAGGCCCTCTCCACAGGGATGGAAGCGAATGAAGAGTGCGACACCAACGGGTGTGTACTCAAGATATACCGGTGTAAGCTATGAAATGTGCATATGAGCATGCAAGCATTTTTGCATTGTATTGCATTGCTAATGATGAGACATGTTTAGTGAGATTATTGTGATACATGGTTATGAGATTGAATCATGGACTCATCCAAAGATGAATAAGGTGTTGTGCTAGTTGAGTCATGGACTCACCCTTGTTGATTTTAAACGCTTTAAAAGGTTATGTTATTGTTTTATTATGTACTTGCTGAGTTGTAGATTCACTCTTACTTTCTTTAAATGTTTTAGGCGATCATTGAAGGTGACATATATAGGAAGGGATTAGCGTCATTGTGTCACTTGTCACACCGTCCTCACCATGATCTAGTTTAGTTTTCACATATGAATAAGATAGCGCTTAACTTCATTTAGATGATGGAACCCCATAGTCGCATTAGGGACAAGTGAACCTAGTTGGTTGTAATTGATTAATAGAGAAATATGGATAGTTAATCTGTTGTTTAATTAATATTGTTCTTTGTATCTAAGCTTGAAGACTTGGGTGCGCTTGTGCGCACGGTTCCAAATCTTCTTTTTGTTATTGATGGTCTAGAATTGGTATTACTTGTTTAGGTAGCATGCTGAAATTATTCTCTAAAATGCTTATCTAGTGTTATTTTCAGTGTTATGTAACTTGAGATTGTTTGTGGCTTCCAGTTATATCTAGAAACTATCCTTTAGTGGTTATTTAGCAATTAAATATTTAATAATATTTTTCTAAAATTTATATGTAAAATGATTAAGACTTAGCAATATAGTATGATGTTGTAGCATTCAGGGCATATGGGGTGCCAAGGTGTTACACTCGCCCCCAAACACTTGAAACACTAAATTTCTCTACTCCTTATTGTAGATCCCACAGAGGAAGTAGCACTGGCTACTAGAGCTTACCTTGCAATTGGAGTGGATGCCTCCTTTCCACTTTTTGTTGCCTGTGAATTGGGAACAACACTTCCACTAGAATTATTAGCACGAAAGGAATTGAACCATGATGTGTATTTACTTTTTGTAGGAATTGATCAGGGAGTGAAGGAAGAGATCTTTGTGATCTTGGTGTCTTGTTGTACACGCCTTTCCGCCATTGTCGCTTGATATACCAACTCCACCACGGATTTGAAATGCATGCTGAAATGAGCTAGGGCACATATGAAGCCCATTCGGGTTATTTGACACACGATTTCATTATGTGGGTTTTTTCGTACGCATAGAGTCTACGTTGCCAATTGCCACTTGACGTGAGGTATATTTTACACCGACTCGAACAGATTCGAAACACTTGCCTAAATGAGCTAGAGTGCATATGATGTCTATTCGGGGTGTCTGGCAATCAGTTTCATGATGTGACTTTATTTCGTTCGTATGGAGTCTACAATACCAATTGGGGCCCGACATGAGGAATATTTAACACCGACTTGGATGGATTTGAAACACTTGCTAAAATAAGCTAGGGCATATATGATGTCCATTCGACGTATTTGGCACTCAGTTTTATTATGTGACTTTTTTCATATCTACGGAGTCTAATGTGCCAATTGGGACCTATCATGAGAAATATTTAACACCGACTCGGATGGATTCAAAACACAAACTTAAATGAGCTAGGGTGCATATCAAGTCCATTCAAGGTGTTTGGCACTCAGTTTTGAGATGTGACTTTTTTTTGCCCGCATAAAATCTAAAGTGCCAATTGGGATCCATCGTGAGGAATATTTAACACTAACTCGAGCGGATACAAAATACATGCTAGAATGAGCTTGGGCACATATGAAGTCTATTCAGGGTGTTTGGCACTCAGTTTCATTATGTAACTTTTTTCGTACGTGTGAAGTCTAAAGTGCCAATAGGGACCTGTCGTGAGGAATATTAACGCTGTCTCGGACAGATTCGAAACACTTGCCAAAATGAGCTAGGGTGCATTTGAAGTCCATTATGGTTGTTTGGCACTCAGTTTCATTATTTTTTCGTACGCATGGAGTATACAATGCCAATTGGGACCCGATGTTAGAAAATATTTAACACCGACTCGGATGGAACGCATACTGAAATGGGCTAGGGTTCATATGAAGTCCATTCGTAGTGTTTGGCACTGAGTTTCATGATATGATTTTAAGTACGCATGGAGTCCACATTACCAATTGGGACCTAATGTGAGCTATATTTAACACCAACTCAAACAGATTCGAAACACATGTCGAAATGAGCTAGGGCGCATATGAAGTCTATTTATGATGTTTGGCACTTAGTTTCATTATGTGAGTTTTTTTACATTCATGGAGTCTACGTTGCCAATTGGGACCTAACATGAGGAATATTTAACACCGACTTGAATGAATTTGAAACAGATGCCAAAATGAACCAGGGCACATTGAAGTCTATTCGGGGTGTTTAGCACTCGGTTTCATGTTGTGACTTCATTTCGTACGTATGGAGTCTATAGTGTCAATTGGGACATGACATGAGCAATATTAACTCGACTAAGATGGGTTCGAAACGCATGCCGAAATGAGCCGGGACGTATATGAAGTCCATTCGGGGTGTTTGGCACTCAGTTTCATTACGTGACTTTTTTCGTACGCACGAAATCTAAAGTGCCAATTTTGACCCTACATGAGGAATATTTAACACCAACTTGAACGGATGCAAAATGCATGCTGAAATGAGATATGGTGCATAGAAAGTCTATTTGTGGTGTTTGGCACTCTGTTTCATTATTTGACATTTTTTTGTACGCGGGGAGTCTAAAGTGCCAATTGGGACCCGTCGTGAGGAATATTAACGCCAACTCGGACAGATTCGAAACACATGCCGAAATGAGCTAGGGTGCATTTGAAGTCCATTTGGATTGTTTGGCACTCAGTTTCGTTATGTGACTTTTTATGTATGCTAGGAGTGTACAGTGCCAATTGGGACCCGATGTGAGAAATATTTAATACCGACTCAAATGGATTCGAAACTCATACTGAAATGAGTGAGGGTGCATATGAAGTCCATTCAGGGTGTTTGGCACTTAGTTTCATGATGTGAGTTTAAGTATGCATGGAGTCTACATTGCCAATTGGGACCCAACGTGAGCAATATTTAACACTGACTTGGACAGATTCAAAACACATGTCGAAATGAGCTAGGGCCATATGAAGCCCATTCATGTACGTGAGTATTTTTTGTATGCATGGAGTCTACATTACCAATTGCCACCACACATGTGGAATATTTAACACCGACTTGAACTAATTTGAAACGCATGCCAAAATGAGCTAGGGTGCATATGATGTCTATTCAGGGGTGTCTGGCACTCAGATTCATGACGTGACTTTTATTTTGCATGCATGGAGTCTACATTGCCAATTGGGACCCGACATGAGGAATATTTAACACCGATTTAGATGGACTCGAAATGCATGCTGAAAAGAGTTAGGGTGCATTTGAAGTACATTCAGGGTGTTTGGCACTCAGTTTAATGATATGATTTTTTTTTCGCACGGAGTCAACATTTCCAATTGAGACTTGACATGGAGAATATTTAACACCGACTTAGACGAATTCAAAACACATGCTAAAAAATAGCTAGGGTGCATAGGAAGTTCATTCAGGGTGTTTGGCACTCAGTTTCATGATGTGACTTTTTTCGTACATATGGAGTCTAACGTGCCAATTGGGGCCCGTTGTGAGTTATATTTAACACTGACTTAGACGGATTTGAAACGCATGCTGAAATGACCTTGGGCACATATGAAGTTCATTCAGGGTGTTTGGCACTTAGTTTCATTATGTGACTTTTTTCATACATGTGGAGTCCACATTACCAATTGGGACCCAACGTGAGGAATATTTAACACTGACCAGACAGATTCGAAATGCATGCCAAAATAAGTTATGGCACATATGAAGTCTATTTGGGGTGTTTGGCACTCAATTTCATCATTTGACTTTTTCGTACGAATGGAGCCTAATGTGCTAATTGGGACTCGTCGTGAGGAATATTTAACACTGACTTGGACAGATTCAAAATGAGTACCTAAATGAGCTAGATCATATATGAAGTCCATTCGTGCTGTTTGGCACTCAGTTTTGTTATGTGACTTTTTGTATGAATAGAGTCTGAATGCCAATTAGGAAACTTCGTGAGGAATATTTAACACTAACTCGGATGGATTTGAAATGCTTGATGAAATGAGCTAGGGCACATATGAAGTCCAATCGGGGTGTTTGGCACTCACTTTCATTATGAGACTTTTCTCGTATGCATGGAGTGCAAAGTGCCAATTGGGACCCATCGTGAGAAATATTTAACGACTCAGATGGATTCGAACATGTGTCAAAATGAGTTAGGGTGGATATGAAGTTCATTCAGGGTGTTTATCACTTAGTTTTATTATGTGACTTTTTTCATTCTCATAGAGTCTACAGTGCCAATTGGGATCATCATGAGGAATATTTAACAACGACTCGGACATATTCGAAACACATGCTGCAAAGAGCGAGTGCTTATGTGAAGTCTATTCAGGGTGTTTGGCACTAAGTTCATTATGTGACTTTTTTTGTACGGATAAAGTCTAAAGTTCCAATTAGAACCCATTATGAGGAATATTTAACACCGACTCGGATGGATTCGAAATGGATGCCGAAACACGCTAGTGCACATATGAAGTATGCTCGAAGTGTTTGGCATTGAGTTTCATTATGTGACTTTTTTCGTACTCTTGGAGTCTACAGTGCCAATTGGGACCTGTCATGAGAAATATTTAACACTAACTCAGACGGATTAGAAACTCCTTCTAAAATGAGCTAGGGCATATATGAAGACTATTCGGGGTGTTTGGCACTTAGTTTCATTATGTTACTTTATTTCATTTCCGTAGAGTCTACAATGCAAATAATGACCCGTCATGAGGAATATTTAACACCAACTCATACAGATTTGAAATGCATGCAAAAATGAACTAGGGCGCATATGAAGTCAATTCGTGGTGTTTGGTAGTTAGTTTCATTATGTGATTTTTTTTGTATGCATGGAGTTTATAGTGTTAATTGGCACCCGTCTAGAGGAATATTTAAGACCGACTCAGATAGATTCAAAACGCTATTCGAAATCAGCTACGCTGCATATAAAGTCTGTTCTAAGTGTTTGGCACTCATTTTCATTATGTGACCTTTTTCGTACGAGTGGAGTCTACAGTGCCAAACAGGACCCATCGTAACAAATATTTAACACTGACTAGGACTGATTCAAAACACATGCCAAAATGAGCTAGGGAGCATATGATGTCCATTTAAGGTGTTTAACACTTAGTGTCATTATGTGACTTTTTTCTTACGTATGGAGTTTAAGTGTTAGTTGGCACCTGTAGTGAGGAATATTTAACACTGACTCGGATGGATTCTAAACGCATGTCAAAATAAGCTACGATGCATATAAAGTTTATTCGGGGTGTTTGGCACTCAGTCTCAATATGTAACTTTTTTTATGCGCATGGAGTCTATAGTGCCAATTGGCATCCATCATGAGGAATATTTACACCGATTCGAACAATATTGAAATGCATCTGAAATAAGCTAGGGCACATATAAAGTCCATTAAGGGTGTTTGGCACTCAGTTCCATTATGTGACTTTTTTCGTACGCATGGAGTCTATAGTGCCAATTAGGACAGTCATGAGGAAATTAAAACCTGCTTGGATGGATTTGAAACACGTGCCAAAATAAGGTAGGCGCATATGCAGTTCATTCGAGGTGCTTGGCATTCAATTTTATTAAGTGATCTTTTTTCATACACATGGAATCTACAGTGAAAATTGGGTCCCATCATAAGGAATACTTAAAACTTGACTCAGATGAATTTGATGCACATGCCGAAATGAGCTAGGGCACATATGAAGTTCATTCGGGGTATTTGGTACTATGTTTCATTATATGACTTTTTTTGTATGCATGGAGTCTATAGTGCTAATTGGCACCCTTCATGAGGAACCAACTCAGACGGATTCGAAATGTATGCCAAAATGAGTTAGGGTGCATATAAAGTCCAGTCGAGGTGTTTGGCGCTACATTTTATTATGTGACTTTTTTCTTACGTATGGAGCCTATAGTGTTAATAGGCACCTATGGGAGGAATATTTAACACCGACACAGATGGATTCGAAATGTGTGCGAAAATGAGTAAAGGCGCATATGAAGTCTATTCAGGTGTTTAACACTTAGTTTCATTATGTTACATTTTTGTATGCATGTAGTCTATAGTGCCAATTGGGCCATTGTGAGGAATATTTAATATCGACTCATACGGATTCGAAACACGTGCCAGCATGAGCTAGGGCACATATGAAGTCCATTCAATGTGTTTTGCACTTAGTTTCATTAATTGACTCTTTTTCGTACACATGGAGTATACAGTGAAAATTAGGACCCATCATGCGAATATTTAACACCGACTCGGACGAATTCGAAACGCTTGCCAAAATAAGCTAGGACGCATATGAAGTCCACTCAATGTGTTTGGTACTATGTTTCATTATGTCACTTTTTCTCGTACACATGAATTCTAAAGTGCAAATTGGGACCTGTCTTGAGAAATATCAAACACTAACTCGAATGGATTCAAAACGCATGCCGAAATGAGCTAGGGCACATATTAAATCCATTTGAGGTGTTTGTCTCTCAGTTTCATTGTGTGACTTCTTTGCACACAGATGGAGTATACAATGAAAATTGGGACCCGTCGTGCGAAATATTTAACACTGACTCAGACAGATATAAACTCATGCCGAAATGATCTAGGGAACATATGTAGTTCTTTCAAGGTGTTTCGCACTTAGTTTTATGATGTGACTTTTTTCGTTCACATGGAGTCCATAGTGCCAATTAGCACCTGTTGTGAGGAATAGTTAACACTAACTTGGATGGATTTGAAACGCATGCCAAAATAAGTTAAAGGATGTATGAAGTCTATTTAGGGTTTTTAACACTTAGTTTTATGATGTGACTTTTCTCGTATGCTTGGAGTCTACAGTGCTAATTGGCACCCGTTGTGAGGAATATTTGACACTGACTCAGATGGATTCGAAACACATGCCAAATAAGTTAGAACACATATGAAGTCTATTCAGGGTTTTTGGCATTCAGTTTCATTATGTGACTTTTCGTACGTATGGAGTCTACTGATGAGGACATCACTTCCATGGATACAACCACATCTACACATCAATTTGAACCCACTGTTGTTATACAAGGACCGATTACTCGAGCTCGCACACAACAACTTAATCATCAGGTGAATGCGTTCCTAAGCCTCCCCATTAGTGATAATATGAATGAGATGCTCCTTAATACTTGTGATGATTTGATTGTACTTAGGAACCATGAAGAAGGACCCTCGTGGAACAAAATTGAGCCAAAGAACAAGTTCAAGTTGGATTGGGAAGAAAAGTTCAAGTTCGAGTCCAGTTCGGCCTCACCAACAGCACTGACTTTAAAAGGCCATAACTTTTGATTCTGAAGGTTTCTGGAGAACCATGAGTACACGTTTGAAAGATCTCAGAGTCTACTTTCCAACAGATCTATCCTCATCTCAAAACTCTTTCGGATATGTTCAAAAACTGCCAAAAACCACACATTGCTTTTTTAGTCCGAGTCAAACTCCAATCAAAGTAGACTTTGTGCTTTGAATTTGAGTTATATTAGATCTCCTATACTATGGCCGACCCCCTCCTGCTCCCATAGTATAAATAACCACCCAAACCCTCATCTAAGACTTGGATTTTGTTAGATTGAAAGTTAGCTTTGCTACTTCATGTTGTAATCGCGCGTGTTGGCTAAACCGCCCGAATTACTATCTATAGAACGCCACCTATCTCTAGTTTTCAGATTGAACACTTCAATTCATATTCATAATTTTATATTGCTTTTAACATTGTTCTTGCTTGTTTTTCGGTTGCTTGCAGGAATTGAACCTCGTGTTCAAGTTGATCGTGCCAACGGTAAGATCAATAACCCTCTGGAGTTGGTTTAGCGATTGCTAAGGCGCATCATCATCGTACGTTGTAGTCGGATCGTCAAAGTCAGTTCCTCCAAATGGAAGTTATCACTCTCATCGAAAGATCAGGACCCAAAATCACATCAGGTGGTATCAGAGCGCCAAGTTGCTCGGTGAGAGATTCAGTACCCTAGATTAGTTTTTGTTTTCTATCCAAAATTGAAAATCCTCCACAAAAATTTAACTTTTAGATTCAATCTGGTATTTTAGTGTGTTTTGTTAGGTTTTGATCCATTAGAGTCCTTGTTTTAGTTACTGATCGTTTTTTCTTCGCGTAGCTTTTATTTTAATCTGTCCAGTTCTTTGTTTTGTTCATAATTTTCGTATACGAGCTCGGATTCTGGTGTTTTTACACTTTCCTAAAACCTTGAGATAAGATCCACAAAAACCTAGTTGGGCATGAACTCTAATTCAATATCAAAGTTTGTTTAATCTGGACGTCAAATTGGAGAAGCAAGTTGCAATTCCAATCCAGATTGGTTCGGTATTTTGATCATAACTCTCACATCCGAACTCCAATTGAGAAGTTTTTATACTTTCCTGAATCCTTGAAGAGTCCTCTACAAAAACGTTTTTGGGTGTCCTTCGTGATTCGGACTCCTTCAAACCGAATTTGACTCGGATTCGGATTTGGTCAAATCGGCTGAATTTTGTGAAATCTGTGCACCTTAGTATTTTGGCCATAACTTCTACATACGAGCTCCAAATTGTGTGTCCGTATGCTTGTTTTAAAGCCTACGACAGCACCTTCAATTTTTTACATTGTGAGCAAGCTTGATTCGGTCATTCTAATGCCTTAATTGCAGTGACAACTTTGCTGCACTGTTCTGGCTGAATTTGGGTTTCTTTCTTCAATTTGTGTTCTAGCTTTGTTCCTTTGAGTTGGTTGAGTCCAGTAGCATCCACAACCATAAAAGTCTAAAATATCAGTGCACATACTTTTGGGAACCAATTCATCCTTTGCGAATACTTTGATCCCAATTGAGACTAGCAATTTGAAATTGCTTAGGGCTGCTCCTTTTGATACGTTGCAGTATCATATATCTTGTGATATCACGTTAGGGATTCCTATACTTTTGCTCAAACTAGTGTTGGCCGAAAGTCACCAAAAAGAAAAAAAAAAGAGAAAGAAAGAGCCAAAAGGCCAAAAAAAGAAAATAGAATAGTGGCCAGCAGCACTACATTGATCAAAACCCTAATTTGTGCTCGTTATTTTCAGATTGTGCAATTGTATTAAATAGTGAGCAATCTTGTGCCTTTTTATCTTTTCTGAAGTGATTGGCTAGCGTCTCTCCATAACTTATGCAACACGAGCTTTGGTGCTGAATTTTTTTAGCTCATTCCATTGGTTGCATTAAGTTTCATTATCTTTGCGCGTGTGTTGTCTTGAAATTCACTTACATCTTTGAGATCGGCAACTAGGGCTTGTGAATTCTAGTTTGGATCATTATATATCATTACAATAACTAAAATTATCAGATTGCATAGGAAATTAACATAGCCTATCTAGCTCCACATATTCTACCTCGTACGTTTGTTCGGTCCCTTGGCAATCGCGTTATCCAAGCTTTGGAGAACTTTTGACACCACCAATGGCCGACAACTCCTGCTACACGGTAAGAACTTGTAAAAGCTTTGGTTAAAGTTTGAGTGTTGAGCGACTTTTCTCCACATCCTACGTAGTGATAGGAACATTATACTTGCGATTTTGTTTCTTGTCTTCACTAACAATGGCAGGTTCTCAACGCCATGGCGCTTTGGGCCAACAACATCCTAGGAGAAGAGATAGTTCACACTCGAGACACAAAGAATGTACTGAGCACAACTTCAAAGACCACGGAGGTACGATTGCATAACACATGTACCAAAAAATAAGTTTACTGCACCCATTTTTAGTGGTAAATATGATCCGAATGTTATCTTATTTGGGAATTAGCTGTAGAACAATCATTTGATAAATATGAAATTCCTGAGCATGATAAGGTTAGGGTTGTGACTAGTGGATTTGCTGATTTTGCTGCACTATGGTGGAATGATTATATGAGTAAAAATCATGACATTCCTAGCACATGGACAAAATTGAAAAAAATTCTAAGAGCTAGATTTGTTCCTTCATATGTTGCTCGTCAATTACAAAATGAATTGCAACATTTAAAACAAGGTACTAAAACAGTGGATGAGTACTACCAAGAATTTCTGCAAAGATCTTTATGTTCTGGATTAGAAGAGACCGAAAAGACTTAGATGAATAACTTTTATTTTGGTCTAGATTTTGATATTCAAATTATGATATCTTGTGCAGAATTCAATTCTTTGTCATGTTTACTCAATCTATCACGTGAAGCTGAAAGAAAGAAACAGAGAAAATAATCAAACACAATTCAAGCTCCTACAGAGTTAAATGCTACCCCTATCACATGCACTGCACCAAACCTTAACGAGGGCATACACCATGAGCAAGCCAAACAAACACCAGAAAATTCGAGGGAAGTAGAGGATAGCACACATGAGGATGATTCTATTAACATAATCCAATCTACTTCTGTTACTTCTGTTGTTGCTATTCCATATGCTATTCAAAGTACTTCTGAAGAAAGGGAGCTACAAGCTGAAAAACTAGTGTTATCAAGTGAAAAATTTGATATTCCTACTTCTTCTGAGAAGGCAATTGACCATGGTACTGATCTGATTTTATCGCAAGAAAGGGAGCAAATTTGTGAGTATATTCCTGCTATACCTAAATCTAATGAGTTACCACCTTGTGCCACAATTGTAGAACCATGTGATGAATTACATGCTTATAATAGTGATCATGTGGTGCTGATTATGCATAAGAAGGTGATAGCTAGAATATCCCCTGTCACTGTTTTGTGCTATATCATGTTGAATGAGCCTATTAGTTTGACTTGTGCTATGGACAAGATTTTTGAAATTTCATCTCTTAAGTCTTTGTCTAGCACCTATGCCTATTGTTTTAAATTCAATTTATTTGGTGATTATGGCATAGATGGCAAATTTCTTGTTTACAGAATATGCATAACTTGTGATAAACTTGCTGAATTGAAGCTTGCTATTTTGGGCAATTCTAGTTGTATGCAACAACTTGTTTCATTTGCGGCACCATCAAATTTTCCTGAAATGTGTGATACCCAGAGCTTGCTGCCACATTGTTTGAATTTTAGTGCATTAACTTGTATTACAAATCAGCATGTCGTAGTTGATGCATGGAAGCCCATTAGAATTGTATCACCGTTATCGGAATGGTTTGATATTTCTTGTTTACAATTTGATGATATGAATGAGCCATGCTTGATGCCAGAACTTGTAGTATTGTCCACAAAACATGTTATTGAACGAGGCTCACGAAACATTAGTTTTCTTTATCAAAGGTCAGGGATAGATATGTGCTTTCTCATCAAGCCATTATATGCTGGAAAGAAGTGTTGAGCTATATGGATAACCATCAGCTGAATCCTCTAAATGTTTTTCATGTCTTCAAAATATATAAAGAGGTGGAGCTACTATTTTATTTAAATAAATACAGGACCTATATGAGAATGTTTTGTGCTGAGGACAATCTAAAGGGTGAGCTTGAGTCGAGGACGACTCAAATTCAATAAGGGGAGGATGATGAGGACATCACTTCCATGGATATAGCCACATCTACACATCAATTTGAACTCGCTATTGTTATACAAGGACCGATTACTTGAGCTCACGCACGACAGCTTAATCATCAGGTGAATGCGTTCCTAAGCCTCCCCATTAGTGATAATATGAATGGGATGCTATTTAATACTTGTGATGATTTGATTGTACTTAGGAACCATGAAGAAGAACCCTCGTGGACCAAAATTGGGCCAAAGAACAAGTTCAAGTCAGATTGGGAAGAGAAGTTCAAGTTCAAGTCCAGTTCGGCCTCACCAACAGCGCTGACTTAAAAAGACCATAACTTTTGATTCCAAAGGTTTCTGGAGGACCATGAGTACACGTTTGAAAGATTTCAGAGTCTACTTTCCAATGGATCTATTCCCATCTCAAAACTCTTTCAGATACATCCGAAAACTACCAAAAACCACATGTTGCTTTTTCAGTCCGAGTCAAACTCCAGTCAAAGTAGACTTTGTGCTTTGAATTTGAGTTGTATTAGATCTCCTATACTATGGCCGACCCCCTCCTGCTAGTATAAATAACCACCCAAACCCTCATTTAAGACTTGGATTTTGTTAGATTGAAAGTTAGCTTTGATACTTCATGTTGTAATCGCGCGTGTTGGCTAAACTGCCCGAATTACTATCTACGGAACCCCACCTATCTCTAGTTTTCAGATTGAAGACTTCAATTCATATTCATAATTTTATATTGCTTTTACCATTGTTCTTGCTTGTTTTTCGGTTGCTTGTAGGAATTGAACCTCGTGTTCAGGTTGATCGTGCCAACGGCAAGATCAATAACCCTCTGGAGTTGGTTTAGCGATTGTTAAGGCGCATCCTCATCATACGTTGTAGTCGGATCATCAAAGTCAGTTCCTCCAATCAAAGTTATCACTCTCATCGAAAGATCGGGACCCAAAATCACATCATCTACCGTGCCCGCTGAGACCTGCTGTCGTAAATATTTAACACCGATTCGGACAATATATGCCAAAATGAGCTAGGGCGCACATGAAGTTCATTTGGGATGTTTGGCACTTTTCTTTAATATGTGACTTTTTTTCGTACACATGGAGATTTTATTGTGCCAATTGGGACCCATTGAGAGGAATATTTAACACAAACTCTATGGATTCAAAACACATGCCGAAATGTGGTAGGGTGCACGTGAAATCGTTTGGGGTGTTTGGCAGTCAATTTCATTATATGACTTTTTTCATACACTTGAAGTCTATAGTGTCAATTGGAACTCGTTATGAGGAATATTTAACATCGACTTGGATGGATTCAAAATACATGCTAAAATGAGCTAGGGCACATAAGAAGCCCATTCAGGGTGTTGAGCATTCAGTTTCGTTACGTGACTTTTTTAAGTACGCATAGTCTGTAGTGCCAATTGGGAACCTTTGTGAGAAATATTTAACACCAACTCGGACAAAGTAGAAATGCATGCCGAAATGTACTAGGGCACATTTGAAGTCCATTTAGGTTGTTTGTCACTCTGTTTCATAATATGACTTTTTTTGTACACATTGAGTCTACAGTGCCAAATGGAACCCATTATGAGGAATATTTAACACCAACTCAGACGGATTCAAAATGTATGCTGAAATGAGTTAGGGCACATATAAAGTCCATTCAGGGTGTTTGACACTTAGTTTCATTATGTGACTTTTTTGTATGGATGGAGTCTACAGTACCAATTGGGACTTGTCGGTGTACTTTGCATCGGGGTACCCTTTCCGCCGTGAAAAGTAATAGGCCCAAGAAGTGGCCTGGCCCAATTTAAAGCCCACGCGGCCTCGGGCGAAAATGGGCGACCACGCCGCCACGGTGAGCGGTTCAGATGGCGCTCGGTGGGCGGCCGAAGCGAGCATCGCCTTCGGGCGAGTAGCCCACGCAGCCTGGCGAAAGGCGGCCTAGCGACCACGCCTGGCGCCTGGCGAGCTGTCGGGCCCACGGCGAGGAGCCCACTTGGCGGCTCGCCGAAGCGGGCGGGTGTTTGGGCCCCCCTTGTCAGGCCATGGATGCAACCAAAGGAATGAAAGGAAGGCTTCGCCTCAATGTTTCCCTCTCCTGGCACCTCGTGTCAGGATCATTAATTGTGAAGGGTCCAGCGTTCGACACGACGGCGGCTCATCCCTTTAACATCTCTCACCAACCCATTGTAGAAGCGTCCTGTCCCGGGCGGACCGGGCGAGGCCTCTCACCGACATTAAATGATGTTCGAAGGACAAGGGCACGGAGGTGTGCTTAATAAATGAGTCGTGGGTAGACATGGAAGCTGGAATGATGGGTGTAATTAATGTGTGTAGATAAACATATCGCCACCTTCTCTCCTGCTTAGGGTGGCTTGTCTATATAAGGGCCCCCTGGTGCATGAAGAAGAGGACCGGTTGGCTAGAATAAGAAGCATAGAAAAGCAGACACAAAGAAACACCTTTGTAAATATTTTCCCCATTTCCTCAACAAAGAACTCGCAGGACGTAGGGCTATTACCCACACTGAGGGCCTGAACCTAGGTAGATCAGTGTGTCCACCAGCTTGCTGTTGCCCGGAACTCATCGCTGAGAGACATTAGGGTTTCCAGCCACGAAGATGCCCTCTACCGAACCATAATTTCCGTCTAGGGAGTAGACACTCTGTTAGCGGAATCTTGTCAGGCGAAATACGCCGACAGGACTCATTGTGAGAAATATTTAACATCGACTTAGACTGGTTTAAAACACATGCCAAAATGAGCTAGGGCACATATGAAGGTCATTCGTGGCATTTGGCACTTAGTTTTATTATGTGACTTTTTTCATACGCATGATGGCTATAGTACCAATTAGGACCCATCATGTGGAATATTTAACACCGACTCGGACAGGTTCAAAATGCATGCCGAAATAAGCTATGGCACATATGAAGTCTATTTGGGGTGTTTGGCAATTAGTTTCGTTGTGTGACTTTTTTTATGCATGGAGTCTATAGTGCCAATTGGGTCCCATAGTGAGGAATATTTAACTCCTACTTGGGCGGATTCGGTATGCAAGCCAAAATGGGCTAGGATGCATTTGAAGTCCAATCAGGGTGTTTGGCACTTAATTTCATTATGTGTCTTTTTTCATGCGTATGGAGTCTACAGTACCAATTGGGACCCTTCGTGAGAAATATTTAACACTAACTCAGACGGATTCGAAACACATGACGAAATGAGCTAGGGCACTTATGAAGTCCATTTGTGGTGTTGACACTCAGTTTAATTATGTGACTTTTTTAATACACAAACAATGAATTGAATGCTCTAGACAAGTGCACTCACTTGCTCTATGGATGACACATTGACAAGGCAAATGAGGACGAGCCTCATGTCCATTTCAATGTGAGGTATCGACGAGAACATTTCCACCGTCAGGAGTGTGGGACATTCCAGCGAGTTTTGAGGATCTATTCCTTTTATAAAGCCTAAAAACCATCGATATTTTTACTGTACAATCCTGGACACTATGAGTACCCCACCATGCAGCATGTTCATGACTATTGTGTGATTTTCTATTATATTTTTTAATAATTGACATGAGTTGTAGGATGACCAGATAGCAAGCCATGATGGGTAAACACCTTGATGGGTTCGTCAACACCGAGATTGTTTATGCGACCATGGCTAGGCTTCATTCAGAGTTCCTTGTCAACCACATCAAGTAGGAATTGCGGGCTGAGGCAAAAAAGGACTTCATTCTCTTCCCGTACCACGAGGAGTAAGTACTACACTAATGACTTTATCCTTTAATTACTTGTACACACTTAAACCT
Source organism: Guadua angustifolia (assembly GCA_036346375.1). Lineage (NCBI taxonomy): Eukaryota > Viridiplantae > Streptophyta > Magnoliopsida > Poales > Poaceae > Guadua > Guadua angustifolia. The sequence continues at coordinate 3,729,386 of CM070516.1, forward strand.
TGTATGAACTTATTTTCTTGCACTGTATACCATTTAATAGGTAACTATTGGGTTCTGCTCTTATTTGCTCCGAGTAAAAACAAAGTGTACACTTTTAACTCGCTCGAGAAGGGACTAATGGCCTACTCGATCAAAGCACGTTTTGCAGAAGTAAATACATTCCTCTAACCTAACACTTTTTGTATTTAATTACATTCATTTTTTTGCCTCAATAGCATCTTTCCAATGTATGTAGAGCTTTCTTATCTTAGGTTACTAAAGGAGAGTGACACGATGACAAACGAGACAACCATTTGGAGTGAAAGCGCTTCAAGGTACGAGTGCCTAGCATAGAATTTTTTCTGGCGTTTATTCTTTATCTCCTAATTTGATTTTCTTTATTTACAGTATCATCAGGGGTGCGACGACCTATGCGGTGTCTACGTCATGCATCACATGCTGATCTTAGTCATTAGCACACAATTTTTCCTTAAGGTATTTGTACATACATAATACACTCAACCTTTGCATACAAATTTTAACTTACTTAGTGCACTACTTTCTATTTTGCAGAACCTCAATATTCCCCTCAAGAGATTAGACAGCAAAGATCTCAACAAATTATGAAACCACATATGTCAGTAGTACTAGACAAAAGTTATAACGGAAGACGGTAGTTTTATAGAATCAATATGCTCCTACTAGTCCATATGTAAATAATATTATATCATGTAAATGTGATATGTGTATTGTGAATCTGATATGCTTGTGTTGTGAATATTATATGGTATATAAACAATATTATATATTGTGAATGTTATGTGATATTATGTTAGATATTGTGAATGTGATATATGTACTATAATCTGGGGCTATTTTTGGACGATGTACATAGAACATCAAACGACACATCACAATCGGTTCTGAGCTAGAACCGATTATAATAAAAGAACTATCATCACAACCGGTTCTAACTTAGAATTGATTGTGATGTGACCCAATCACAATCGATTCTATGCTTAGAACTAATTGTGATGATCATTTATCACTATCGAGCGAAAACCGTATGTGATAGCGCCTGCTTATCACTATCTAATGACATTGTATCGCCACTAAAACTGACTATAATGACTAAAAAGAACTAATTGGGATGTATATTCCTATAGTACTGCCACATAGGCTTGGTGCCCTAGCTGCATAGGGTGGCTGTAACATCCCAAAATTAGGGTTTTCAAAAATTTATATCAAATTAGCTTTCCAAAAATTTTACATCAATCTTATTTGATTAAAGAAGCTTAATTTAGAATTTTCTAAATCTAAAACAATTTAATGTGCCTTCTGTGTGAATCAAGTAATTTAAAATTTAGTTTTAACAGTGTTCTTTGTATCTCAGGAAATTTCCTAAATTTGAGATTTACTAAAAACTAATTAAAATTACTAATTTAAACATTTGGATGTTAATTGGATTTTTATTGGATTTTTAATTTGAATTATTAATTGTTCGGGCAATTCTATATTCAAATTCCAAATTCAAACCTTTCCTTTGAAATTCCATTTAAATTCAAAATTTGGATTTTCCTCAGTGTTCTAATTAACCTGGCATCCAGATCCTTCCGAAATTAAAGTTCAATCCTTTACCGGCCGCAAAGTCAAAATTTCAATTCCGGTTCTTATTTGAAATTTCACCCGAGTTCCAAAATACTCTAAAAATCTCAAAATTTATAGAATTAGGTTGCAAATATTCTAAAATGATTTTGGGAATTTTTCCAAGATTTATAGAATCCCTCTGGTATTTTATCTCTCATGCTTTTTATCAAATCCATTATTTTCATCCCAAAATAATCTAAATTCCAAAGTTCATCCAAAAATAGTGAAACTAATTTTATTTGGTTCCATTTTATTCTTTAGAATTTTTAGAATCTTTTCCAGTATTTTTAGATCTTTTTATCTATTTTATCTCGCGCGCTTTAAAAATTTCCCTGTTCATCTTCTCCATTGGTCCAGCACTGTTCACGTCTCAAGTTCCAAGTCTGGCTCCATTTTCAAAACCCCATATCTCTCAATTTACTGTAACAAATCTCGTGGGAGCTGAAGCATTGTGAAGGTATTGATGAGAGGAACAAGTTCCAAGTCGCATCCGCCCTCAATCCGCCAGAAGTACCGCAATTAAGCTGCTAATGGCAATTTATTGCTCGGTCAATATCTCGAGTCTCTTCACCTCCCGAGACGTGCGAGTACCCAAAAGTTGCGTATTGATGCCCTCTATCCCATGCTCACCTTGCCCCATCAGTTCAGTGCCATTTCCCTTTCCCATTCACCCCCCTCTGATTGACGCCATCCGATCCTACATATAATTGCTTAGCCATGCCACGCAACTCATGTCTTTTGAAAATAAAAGGATAATACTGATTAATGGATTATGAAATGTGTTTGTGAAATGGTGTGACGTGTTGCCACACGATGATGTTGATATGTGGAACCAACATGGTTCTACATGGATGTTGAGTTGTTGTTGGCATTGTGTTGCGCAATAATCAACTGGGGTGGTAAAATGTTTTAGACCGAGGCAAGTGGCAAGAGTGGCATTGGATATGTAACTTTGGTATTTGGTGGTGTTGTTGGTAAATGATGTGATGGTATTGTTGGTAAATTATGTAATGGTATTGTTGGTGAATTATTCGGGGTAGTCTTGCCTTGGTCACCCTAAGGACTTCACCTTGCAAGCCTTTTGAACTGAGTCACTCAGACAACCACATGTCCGGTATGGGATGCACCTAGTTTAGTAGGATTCGATATCTCACCTTTGATACTCGGGTGGCGCTACACAAGGGTAACTATATGGGGAGTAGGGTGGGCATTCGGTTTTTCAGTTTAATCGGTTCGTTTTAAAATAATTCGGTTTTTGAAAACCGAAACCAATTTCTCGCCAAAATAAAAACTAAACCTAATTAACCAAATATTTCGGTTCGTTAATTCGGTTTTTCGTTAACCAAATATGAATAACACTAGGTAGATTAGATTTAGTCTTTCTCATATTACAACATAGAGTATGGATAAACCCACACAATATTCATATGTCATTACAATATAAGCATAATAGAACATATGAATACACTAAACATATGCATAAATGTATTATAACATGAGAATTATTTAGTGGCTTTAGGAAGAATATTATAAAAGTAGTATTGTATATCGTAATTAGGTTATTGGTTATTTCGGTTTTTGAAAACGAAAAACCGAACCAACATCGAAAACCGAATTATATCAAAACAAAATCAACCGAAAACCGAATAGAATAAACCAAATAATCGTTAATTCGGTTCGGTAATTCGGTTTCGGTTTAAAAATGCCCACCCCTATGGGGGAGCGCACTGTGCTACGGCTTGGTACCCATCCAACGGTGTTCGTCGGTCCTATACTTCACCTCAGGAGGGAAGTGATAGTGAAGGCAACACGGAGAGGTTCTCATGACACCAAAAACTTGACGGAGGGTTTTCACCAACACACCGGGACGAACACCGTTCAAGTGTGTAGGCGTGCATACCGATTTGACCTTGCAATCGGCAAGAAGATAATGGATCTAATCGACTTATGCAAGTCTATTTCGATCAAAGCTTAACAGTAAGTCTAGTCGATCCCATGAAAGATGGATGGGTAAATAGGCCACTTTTTTCCTGAAAAAAGGCGATGCGCACCAAGATCAAGAAAAGATGAACCAAAAGGGTGTAATGCAACAAAGATCAATAACGCGGCAAGAACTCGATTGATCAAAGAGTATTACAGATGAAAGATTACAAGCTAAATTGGCTACCCTAATCGACAGAAAGTAAAGGAAAAGTAGATGCGTGTTTGTGGGTTGGCTCGGGCCTCTTTTTCCTCTCACCTCCGACCTCTTATATAGCACTCGGTCCGAACGTGTCCTCCTCGGCTTCCTCAATCACCCGTATCGGCCTCAATCTCTCCTTACCATGTAAAGCCCGATCAGATCGGCCTCAATCTCTTCTTACCATGTAAAGCCCGATCAGATTATTCTCAATCTCCAATCCTACCCGTATTGGACTCGATTTTTTGGGATCAAGCCTTCCAAATCAAACCATATCACTTGCTATAACCGACATATCCCTTACCAAACCGATCTCTACGAGATCAGCCTTGCCAAATTTGGGTGCAAACATATGCCCCCCATTTTTTGGAGATAACTTGTTATCTTCCAAAAAATCTCCATCATCGGCTTGTACTTCATCGGCTATTGAACATTAAGTAGCCGATACACACTCAGCTTCCTCATGCGGCCAATTCATAGCTGGATGAATGCCTCTTTAGCCGATTGTATCTCATTTTTGCTATTCTCGAATTCCTCTTTAAAGCCGTCATTATTAGATAAACGACTTTCTTGAGCCGATACTCGGTGTAGGAGGTGACTCAAATCGTTGAATTCTTGCCCGCCAAATCTTTCCTTTAATGGGGAAATTAACCCATGGAAAGCTAAATCGGCTAACCGATTATTCGCAAAGTTACACCAAAACACCGACTCTAACCTTCTGAATCTCTTAATGTACTCAATTGCCGATTCTCCGGACTTCGCGGATCGAGCTCAAATCGGCGATTCGAGTGCCTGGTTTCCTGTGAAGAAGTATTCATGAAATTGACTTCTAAATCGTTCCGTAGTGGACCGAACTTGAGGAAGATTTATGAACCACGGAAAGCGCCGCATAATGATAATGAAAATAATCTAATCCTTAGCCCATCGGACTGGGCAGCTTCACCGCATTGGGCAATAAATCGTCCGATGTGTTCTAAAGTAGTAACGGAATCGTCCCCTGAGAATTTGGCAAAGTCTAGGACTCGGTAATTGTGTGGATAGGCTATGTGATCAATGTAACTGGCACGGCTTTGGGTAGCCGATCGCCCTACCCCTTGGTTGCGTGCCAAACCGGTCTCTCAATCTGACGAGATTTGGTCGACCAGCTGACATCCCGCCCCCGAAAGTGCCAACTCGGTTGCCGACAGGCCTTTGGCCATAAACGGCATCTCGCCCCGAGTACAAACTCGGTCGCCGATCGGGTATCACCTCCGGTATTGTTGTGGCGCTTGATCACGCTCTATCGGCCTCAGGTGCAGTGGCTCGCACGGGTGCAAAGGGTTTCGTAGGCAACCACTGGTGAGTCGCTCGATTCGCGGTCGAATCGGCTGTTCATGTGCTCGGTTTGTCGGTAGCCGATTGGGTATAGGCACCAAGCGATACCGAAGGCAATAGCGAGCCGACGGCCGGGTTTTGCAAATGTCGGTATATGCATAGTAATCGAGTGAATCCATCGGATTGTGTCAAGATCGTGGGTTGAGTCGGCATTGCAGAATTGCCGATGCCGACTTAATCGCCACGTTAGTTGACGCCCAAGATAGGCGTGATACGCCGGAAGTTGTTGCAATGGTTCTAACAGACTTCCTAACGTGGCCAACTCTTGAGCGATTGTCTTAACGCTGTTGCTTATCATCGCCCCAAAGTTGTGACCAAGGCCGATGATTGGTTGATCGCTGCATGATGTACCGATTGCTCAATCAAAGAAGATAACTCGGCCGAGCGGCATGTATCGACTTACCCGATCGGCTGGTTTGTTGGTATCGCCGATAGGGTTGAGCGCCGGAGCTGTTTTGGATAACCCTCGTCGGGTTTTTGGTAGCAACAAAGATCATCTCCTCGAAGCGCTTTTCTTTCTTTGATCTCTTGTCGCTGCCGTAAGTCAAGTCCTCCATTGTGGCGGTGAAGATTGCCTCCGTGTTGACGCCTACCGAGCGATGGATTTGTTTATGCTCATCCTGTAGATTGGTTCTTTGGTCCCACCGGCGTGCAAAAATGTGTTGACACCAAAAACTTGACGGAGGGTTTTCAGCCTCAACACACCGGACGTAACACCGGTTCAAGTGTGTAGGCGTACACCGATTTGACCTTGCAATCGGCAAGAAGATAATGGATCTAATCGACTTATGCAAGTCGATTTCGATCAAAGCGATCAGAAGTCTAGTCGATCCCATGAAAGACTAGATGGGTAAATAGGCCACTTTTTCCTAAAAAGGCGATGCGCAACAAGATCAAGAAAAAGATGAACCAAAAGGGTGTAATGCAACAAAGATCAATACCGGCGATGCTTAACTCGATTGATCAAGGAGTATTACAGATGAAAGATTACAAGCTAAATTGGCTACTCCTAATCGACAGCAAAGTAAAGGAAAAGTAGATGCGTGTTTGTGGGTTGGCTCTGGGCCTCTTTTCCTCTCACCTCTGGACCTCTTATATAGCACTCGGTCCGACGCGTGTCCTCCTCGGCTTCCTCAATCACCAGATCGGCCTCAATCTCTCCTTACTATGTAAAGCCCGATCAGATCGGCCTCAATCTCTTCTTACCATGTAAAGCCCGATCAGATTATTCTCAATCTCCAATCCTACCCAGATTGGACTCGATTTTTTGGGATCGAAGCCTTCCAAATCAAGTATCGACTTGCTATAACCGACATATCCTTACTAAACCGATCTCACGAGATCAGCCTTTACAAATTTGGGTGCAAACAGTTCCTAGGTTGAGCTAGAAGTTTCGAAGGCTTTGTTATGATCACTCATTCGCATACTTTTGTATGGCGATTCACTACCGACGTGGTGAGTTAATTGTATCTTGTGGGTAAAGTGTACAACCTTTGCAGAGTGTAAAACTATTCGAATAGCCGTGTCCACAAGATCTTTGGACAATGCTCGGGATTACAAATAAGGGTTAGATTTTGATAAAAATGAGATTGGGAATATGGACAATGTGGTATGGACATTGGTTAAGGAAGAGAAATGCTTTACTTGAGAATGATTACTTAAATTTATTATGGATATTACTTGTTTTACTGCTTTTCAATCTATTTATGATATTCATTTGGAAATGCTCATTCACCATTCCTTTGGAATAAGCCATGCATGTAGTAATAGAACTGCATTCTCATGCATGACTTGTTGAGTACGGTTGTGTACTCACCCTTGCTATAACAAAACATCACCGCTTGAGAAGAAGTCCTTGTCTTGAAGAAGGAGAAGTTCTGCAAGAAGGCTAATATCTAGGAGTTGAACCTTGTCAAATGCCCGTGGTATTTTGATGGGATTCACCGACGTTCTTCGTTCGCCATCGCTCGTTTTACTCGAGTTGAAGCCATCTAGGCTTCACAATTGTAAGTTGACCTTAAGGTTGTTCTACATGTTATATTAAAAGATGAATTCTTTATTTATTATTCCGTTGTGTATGATTGTGATATTCATCTTTGTTAGCTGTGGGCACTAGTCACGATCTCGGGACTAGTGTTGAAAACACAAAGGATTTCTGGATTGCGAATTCGGGTCCCGACAAGGGATGGTATCAGAGCATACTGATTGTAGGTCTTGACCCTAAATAGTTTGACCATTCTTTAGGAACATCAAAATTATTTTCTAAAGAGCAAACTTAACTTGAAGAATAACAAGTTCTTGACTTATCTTATTCTTCCATTCTTTTCCCCTTTTGCTAAAATTTCTATCTTTCCCCGACGATTTAAGTTGAAAAATCTTACCTCAGTTGTCTTGAATAGATAACGATGTTTCACAATTTAGGAGAAAGCACCGATGTCATTGAACCTTAAGATCGTGAAGATGTGAATCGCCGAGCTCAAAGAAGAGTGCCGACGAAGTAACCCAAAAGGTAGAAGAACCAAAGGCCGATGAAGTGTTCAAGAAATTCAAAGAAATCGATTGCTTGAGTAGCCGTTGAGACTCATGTGTGAGAGTCGCATTCTGCCTGCTAGGAGTGTTTCCTTTCTAGACGTTAGACTTGTGTGCTTAGGTTAATTTGGTTTTCTGCTTGCTGAATTTGTAAAGATGTGTTGCATGGCCCTTAGGCTTTTGTGAGCAACGATACCAAGTTGTAAATAATGATCGTATAATTTGAGGTTTTGGGTTAAACCTAATCCCCGTAATAGTTCTTGGTTACTTATCTATACTTTTCCTCTTGCCTATTAACCTTGATCACCAACAAATGGAGAATTTTTTCGAAGGATGACCTTGGCGAGTGATTCAAAGCGCTCTAAGTCGATTCGAGATGTTGCCGCCAAGATGTCGATAGAGCAGATGTTGACCAAAAGCAATCTCCAGTTCCACCGGTTGAAAATTCAACAGTGCGTTCTCAGTGCAAGTTTGCAAAGTTCATTGAAACCAAGACACCATTTTTGAAGAATTCACCTCCCTACAAGGTACAGAAACCTGGATTCAAGTCATAGAGAAGAAGCTATCTTCCATACAGTGTGATGATAAAGATAAGGTTATATATATGCCACCAGTCAGTTAGAAGGTGCAGCATTAGCTTGGTGGAAGAACTACCGTGCCATCCATGGTAATAATCAGACTATCACTTGGAAGGAATTCACTACTGCGTTTCGTGAGTTTCATGCTCCGATGAAAGGTGCAACCAAGTTAGAGGAATATGCTACTCCTGTATACCATAACCAATATGGATATTGTTCTTTAAAGTGTTGCCAACTAGGCAAATCAGAGGATCGTGCATGTACCCATGGTGGAATAATAGGACATACCTCGGACGAGCATCATATCAAGTGTTCCAATTGTGCAGGGAACCATCCTCTTGGAGAATGTCCGAATAATAAGATTTCATGTCTTCTTTGTGAAGGCCAAAATCATTGCCCAAGCCAGTGTGCTATGTATTCAGTATTGACCTCTGCAATGCAATGTCAACAAGAAAATTTCCGAGCCACTGTGGTTCAAGAGTTAGCAAAGAAAGGCATGTTGTCATCTACCCATGCTTTGTCACAAGAGCAGTTAAAGGAGAAATACCATGAATCTAGCAGTCCACCTCAGAAAAGAAGCAAGTCAATGACACTAGGAAGTTATTTCCTTTGTGGTAAATAAGGTCACTATGCCAAACAATGTCCCCGAGCGTCAACATCCACTTTACCTTCACCATCCGAAGTCATTCGGTTCAAAGCATAACACCAAGATTGCATGGAAAAGATCAAAGAATCGATTATGCTATGCCCGCCAGTAAAGAGGTCACTTTGCCAAGCAATGCCCGCTCAAATATGAAGTACCTTGTGGAATTGAAATTGTCCCCGGTTACCTCGGTTGAGCTCAGATTGCCAAGTATGCAGAAGCAACAACAGGTTTATTGTTCCAAGAAGATTGAAAAAAGACGGTTGGTCGATGAAGCTACCAATAAGTTCGAAGCCATGATGCCATACTCTAGTCTATAAGAGTAATGTCAAGTAATTCTCTTAGCAATTCCTATTTGTGGAATAAATGTATCCAGAATTCTAAATCAAAAGTATTAATGGTAATAAAGGATTTGATATGTCTTTGAGCATTCACTTTACTAGATAATGTTCATATGTATGTTGGCCATAGAACCTGAGTTCTCAGTAATGTGATGTAGAGACAAAAAATTGTTGATTTAGCATATTGAAGACCAGTACTTTTACTTCAGTGGTAATTGAAGCATTAAATCGCTATAGAAAGAATATCCAGCTGATATAGAATTTCCAGTCGCTACTCGAGAACCAAACTGACAAAGATAGTATCAGACCAACTCAACAGAAATGATGTTCAAATCTTTGATCAAGACCGCAGAATAGCAAGTTGCTTTTGCCGTCAGGAGTAACTTGTCCAGTTTCCAAGGGAAGCAAAGAATCAAGTGTCAGTGGATAAATAAAAGGTTGCTTAACAATGGAAGTTGTCAGCATGGTTAGGAAGAGTGCATATTGTCTTCCAAGGGCCTTAGTGGAAGAAGTGTTTCATATGCCAGAAAGCAGACCCAGTTGAAGCCGATTAAGTTTGCAAAAGGATCCTGTCTGCAAGGAGCAGCTTATCAGAATTTGACCCAGTAGAAGGATGTTATCCAGCATTTGACCTCGAAGCAATTCCGTCAAGCGTGCAGTTGACTGCAAGTGTGAAGAGCCTCGAAGGTCGAGTTTCCCCGAACCTATTCTTTAGTCAGCCCAAATCTCGGGGACGAGATTCTGTTAAGGGGGGTAGGTTTGTAACATTTCAAAATTTGGATTTTCAAAAATTTATATCAAATTAGCTTTCCAAAAATTTTACATCAATCTTATTTGATTAAAGAAGCTTAATTTAGAATTTTCTAAATCTAAAACAATTTAATGTGCCTTCTGTGTGCATCAAGTAATTTAAAATTTAGTTTTTACAGTGTTCTTTGTATCTCAGGGAATTTCCCAAATTTGAGATTTGCTAAAAACAAATTAAAATTACTAATTTAAACATTTGGATGTTAATTGGATTTTTAATTTGAATTATTAATTGTTCGGGCAATTCTATATCCAAATTCCAAATTCAAACCTTTCCTTTGAAATTCCATTTAAATTCAAAATTTAGATTTCCCTCGGTGTTCTAATTAACCTGGCATCCAGATCCTTCCAAAATTAAAGTTCAATCATTTACCGTCCGCAAAGTCAAAATTTCAATTCCGGTCCTTATTCGAAATTTCACCCGAGTTCCAAAATACTCTAAAAATCTCAAAATTCATATAATTAGGTTGCAAATATTCTAAAATTATTTTGGGAATTTTTTCAAGATTTATAGAATCCCTCTGGTATTTTATCTCTCGCGCTTTTTATCAAATCCATTATTTTCGTCCCAAAATAATCTAAATTCCAAAGTTCATCCAAAAATAGTGAAACTAATTTTATTTGGTTCCATTTTATTCTTTAGAATTTTTAGAATCTTTTTTGGTATTTTTAGATCTTTTTATCTATTTTATCTCGCGCGCTTTAAAAATTTCACTGTTCATCTTCTCCATTGGTCGAGCACTGTTCATGTCTCAAGTTCCAAGTCTGGCTCCATTTTCAAAACCTCATATCTCTCAATTTAATGCACCAAATCGCGTGGGAGCTGAAGCATTACGAAGGTATTGATGAGAGGAACAAGTTCCAAGTCGTTACCCGTCCTCAATCCGCGCGTAGCAGCCGCAATTAAGCGTTAATGGCAATTTATTGCTCGGTCAATATCTCGGGTGTCTCTTCACCACCCGAGACGTGCGAGTACCCAAAAGTTGCGTATTTATGCCCTCTATCCCGTGCTCACCTTGCCCCATCAGTTCAGTGCCATTTCCCTTTCCAAAACTCAAGAAAACCCAACACCGGCGTTCTCCAAAGACACCGGTGAGCCATCTCTTGCTCCGGTGAGTTTCCGGGTAATCCGACCACGTCACTTTATGCCTTTTGCTTGCATGATCACAACCATTCAGTCGGATTTGATTTTCGTTGCAGTTTGACCCCGAATTTCGAGTTTGTTCGTCGTCGGTCGTCGCTCCGTTCGTCGTCGATTCCTCCCAAACCGGTAATCTCCAATCAAATTCCTTCTAGTTGTAGCCTAGTATGATCTTGCTCTACGCCGTGCTCTCGCTAGTTTCGGAAAATTCCGCGTTTTACTATGTTTTTGGCCGCCATGCCATTCGGGCCGTTTTTGGTCGCTCTGGTCGTCCATGGAGCCGCTGCCCTAGGCCTCCCCGTGCTCAGCCGATGTGCCCATGAGCTTCCCCTCACCTTGCCGCCCCCATCCCACCCCTTGGCCGCCTCCCTGTCATTTGGAGCACTCACGCCATCGCCGCCTTATGCGACGACATTGCCGGCCAGACCGCCTCTTCCGCGCCATCCGGCCCGTCATTGCCGCCCTACCCCACCTCCTCACGTCCTGCGCGCCCTCCTGCGCCCGGCTCCCCATGACCCCCTCGCCGAGCACCACGCAACCACACCTGCTCTGTCTGAACTCACGGGGTGCCGCTCCGAATCCTCCGCTTGCCGCTCAGTCACATGCTCAAGACCAAGCGCCGCCTCTTTCCATTTTGCTATTTGCCATGCGCCGCCATGCCCCCAAGCTCTGGCAATCCTTTGTGCAAAAAATTTGTAGTTCTGTTCTGCAGCGTCCATGGTGAAGAGCACTTGAAGAGGATGACAGCATGGGCCCACTAGTAAGGGAGAGAAGAAAATATAAATTCAGGAAAAATAAAGATTCTAAGGAATATTCCGTCATTTTCGAATTATTCAAATCGAGCCTATTCTTTTGACCATATCTTTGTCGTCGTAACTCCGAATCGAGTGATTCAAATTTCTAAATTCATGTAAATTCAATACCTTCCTGCCAGTATTATTTTTGTAATTTTTAGAATTTATTTGTATTTCGGCTAATTAATTGTTGCTCCGTTTTGCATGTAAACCGCCTTGTCATCACCTAATCCGCCTATACTGTTGAGTTCGTCTCGTCATGTTCTACGCGATGGATATTTCCCCTTTGCTGTTGCATCTACTAAAATTCTTTTTATTCGTCAGCCGCCGCCTTTTGCCGCCGCCGCGCGTCGTCTTGTGCCGCCAACCATTTTTGGTTTGTCGTGGCCATGTCATGACCCCGCTGCCCTATCCTTCAGCCGATGGTTGCCACCTTGTAATCTCATATGTGTTCTGTTAACTTTTCACCTTTCCCGTTAACGTTCCATCGTTAACGTTCCACCGTTAATGTTTCGCCGTTAACGTTCCATCTTTTCGTCGTTAACGTTCCACCGTTAACGCTTTGCTCTCGCTTCGCTATCATCGCATGCGCGCATTCAAGCAAGAGCGTAGCGCAATGTCATTATCCTTTCTCACGTTCCTATCTGTTCATCGCCGCTTCATCATCGTCAAATCTCTTCATCATAGTATGACCGAACCCAAACCAAATCCTAGCCCGAGCGCATTTAGACCCTTGTGTCGATGCCTTCTTTGCGTAAACCTTAATCTTCTAGAAACCTGTTCGTGGACTTGGTTAATAGACCATTGGCCCATATGTCACCCTCTCGTATCAAACCCTAATCTCTCGTGATCGCTCTATCTATTCCATCGGTCAACAAAAGTCAACACCGTGCCTGAGTTTAGTTCATCGTGGACTAATATATCTTAATGGTCCCGATCTATAGATCGAGAGCCCATATGTCAATATCTGTCTAATCAAGTTAATTAATCTCGAAGGATATTCCTCGAATATACTCCGTTCTTTCCTAATTATCGATCAGAACCTTCTCGATAAATCTTACAAAGCTCGTTCTCTTTCATCCGATTTTTGATCAAATCTATTCAAGTTCCTAAATTCAATTCCTTTCGTTCAGTACCAATCTAATCTTAATTTGGAGTTTATTTGAATTGCCTTTTGAGATTTGTTGTATTTGTGCTTCTTTGTCGTTAGACGTGTCGTCCAGAAGTTACCCGAAGTAGACGAAGGACGAGGAAGTCAAAGCATTCGATTGAAAAGCCAAAGGTTGAGGAAGTCGAAGATCAATTTAAAAAGAGTAAAGAGCAGTTTATAGCAAGTGCCAGGCAAGTCGTGCTTTGATCATATTGCTCCCAATTTTACAAATTTACTTTGATTCAAATTATTGCATGCTAGTTCAAGATTAAAATTATTTAAATTAATATGGGAATTAGTTATTCAATCCAATTGCTAAATATCACCTTGCCATGATTATTTGCATGCCATAATTCATTTTTCACCCTAAGATGGTTGATTATTAATTGGTTGTTATTACTTGCAAACGTGGGTTGGTTAGACCGTATATAATGTGAGATCATGTAATGAAAAATTTGTTGAATGGTGAAATTGGCATTGTAAAGTGACTTTGATTATAGCATGTGTGGTGCTTGTGCATGTGCCATGTTGAGATGATTATTATGCTGGTGATAGCATGATGGATTCTGCTTAATGCAATGCACTCGTGTGAGTGGTTGCATGGATTGACCTTGAGTCAAGTCGTGGACTTGTGCTCATGCACGGTTTGTGTATTTATTCATGTGCAGGTGTTGCTCGAGGGCGAACGTGGTCGATGACGAGACCGGAACTAGGTTCATGGAGGAACTGAGGTTCGGGACTAGGTTTAGGGAGGAATCGAGGTCCGGGTGGTCGAGGATGTTATGCGAGACGTTCGGGCTAGAGAACATGCACATGAAGGCTGGTTAGTCACGTATGCGCAGCAGGGCTGTTCATGCGTGCAAGGTTTTGGTTTTGGCCATGTTATTAAGTAGAGATAGATACTAACGCTTTCCATGTTGGAAGTGGAGTTGTATTCTATCTCGTGTGTTTGCTCTGTATAAATGGGGGGAGGTGTCTCCTGTTTATTTTTTAGCGTTCAGGTTTGAGGGTTTGTACTCTTGTGTTGGAGTACTTTAGACAATGAAATAAAAATCAATCTTCTAGAGAGCTTCTTCATGCGGCTGTGATTTGCTCTTGGGTTTGACATAGTTGATCAATCGCTTGAAGTTTTATTCATCACAACAGTCACGAAGTTCATCACGGAGTTCGGTTCTTTGTAAAGGTATTGTCTTGCAAAGGTAATATCTTTTGATCCGTAGATCCGATCGGATTGATTCTTATTGGGTTTGATTCATAATTGAATCTATTTGCTACAGTTAAAATTTCACATCAATCCAACAGTTAGATCTTCTGTAATTTGTGGTCACCCAGATTGATGTCCTGCTCGCCCGACTGTTCGCGTGGTCGCCCGGATTCAGTCATCTTGCGAAGGACATAACTTTAGATCCGTAGATCCGATTGACCTGATTCTTTTTGTGTTAGCTTTGGAATTGAGTCTAACTTCTACAGTTAAAATGTTACATTAATCCAATGGTTGGATCTCTGGAAATTTCAGTTTTTCTGAACTAGTCGCCTGATTGATAACGTGGTCGCCCAACCTGCTCACCTGCTCGCCCAACCTGCTCATCCAAGTGCTTTTCTGGTCGCCCAAGTGTCCTACTGGTCGCCCAGGTGCCCAAACTAGTCGCCCAAGTGTTCTACTGGTCACTCAAGTGCTCTACTGGTCGCCCAGACTTCTAAACTGGTCTCCCAACTTCGTGAACAGGTCTTCAAGCAATTTGAGTTTGAATTGGGGTGTTTCAAAAGTTTAAGAATAAGATTTTAGCTTCGGCGCAATCATTCACCCCCTCGATTGACGCCATCCGATCCTACAAGTGGTATCGAGCAAGGTTGAGGTATGGCGTCGATAAGTATGTTAATCGCCCTCCTATGCTTAATGATTCAAAATTTTCTTCTTGAGAAAAGTCGATGCAATCCTATATTGAAGCTCAAGGTAATGATGTTTGGCGCAAAGTATGTATCGCATATGATGTTCCCGATATAGTCACTAATGATAATAAAGCGACGTTGATTTAAATGCTAAAGCTAAAAACTTGATTTTTCAAGGAATCTCGAAAAAGAATTTGATCATGTTTCTCATTTATGTTCTCGCACATTCAGTTTGGAAGACATTATGTGACTATCATGAAGGTTCAACTAAGATTAAGAAAGTGCAAAAATATTTACCAAAAGGACTTTTCGATTTTGTTATGAGACCCGTGAATCAATTGATGATCTTTACTCTCGATTTGAGAAAATTTTGTGCAATTTGCGTGGTATTGGAGTTAACAATCCAGTAGAGGAGAATGCTAGTAAGATTTTGAGATCTCTGACTCCTGAATGGCGCATGGTTGTTACTGCAATCAATCAAACTGTTGATTTGGATATGTTGACCATGGATGATCTGTATTCTAGGTTGAAAACTTATGAGATGGATTCTTTATCACCTAGAGTGATAAAACCTCTACACATGCACTTGTTGCTAACCCCAAAGACGCTTTTCTCGGATTACCATCTTCTATCTCCTTGTCTGCATTAGCTTCTTTTTCAGATGAACAGTTTGGGATGCTCCCTGAAGAAGATCTTGTGCTCATTTCTTCACGCTATTTGTCAAACTACTTGAGGTCTTTCAACCTGCTTTGGAGTGTGGTCTTCGGGCATATCAAAGCAAATTCTCCCAAGTTGAAAAAGAAGGAAGAAAGAGAACCAACACAACGTAGCTCAAGACGTACTACTCCTAGGCGTTCCAATTTTCGAAAAGTCGCTAAGAAAGTCTTAGCTGTCTTGGAGGAGTGTGATCTTAGTAATGTGGACTTTGAGAGTGACAATGAGCCACGGGACAAGAAGGGAGATACCGATGATGACTTCACTGGCATGTGCTTTATGGCTAAAAGGGATAGTGACAGTGATTCTGATTTTGATGAGGTAGGACCTTCTTATGATGAACTTGAGTATGCTATGGTTAAATTAGCTTCAACTTAAAAATCTAAGAATGCTCTTAAAGAAAAAGATCTAGAAATTGATAGTTCTAATTCGAAATTGCAAGGCTTAGATCTTTGATTCCTAATGATGATGCTGTAAGTCATGTGACTTAATTCACAATGAGCTTGTTTCACTTAGGAAAGAACATGCTTCTCTGTTAAAGCAAGATAGGAAAATGAGAAACAAATGAAAAATGCTAGTTGTTCAACCATTGATCCGCATGATTCAACTTCTTGTTCAAAATGCTCCATCATCGAATTGAAGTTGCATGATGCAAATGCTAGAGTTTCTCAAATGATGATGCCTTGCTCACTCATGAAGTTCTTTCCTGCTCAAATTGTCGAAAAATAGAAAGGAATAGTGGACGTTCCTGTAATAATTGTTTAACTCTGTCTAGAAAGGTTGATTACTTGGAAAAATCATTAGAACGTTTCACTAAAGGAAAGAAAACCTAAAGATGATTTTGGATCAATCAAAAGTCAGCACTCATAACAAAGGTTTAGGTTTTGATTCTTATGCTCATCATAAAACAGATGTTCCCACTGTTGTCAAAGTTCTTGAAAGTGGAAAGTTTGAAATTGCAAATGAGCCTAAGAAAACTGTCTTTAAATCTACTGAAATTTTATCTTCTACTGTGATGAATGCAAATGTTGCTTCTACTTTTAAAGTTAAATATTCTGTTAAGTACACTTGCACTCATTGTGGTAGAGATGGACATCTAGTAGATTTTTGCTTTAGGCTCGCCAAACAACAGAAGCAAGAAAAAGCTAAGGCTAGGTCTAATTTCAGACAAGCACGCTTTACTCCTCATTATGTGCCTAAGGTGATGCGAACACCTTTTGTTGCAAGAAACACGAGAAAGAGCAAAACTGATTTTGTATACAAGTATACTCGTGCTGTGCCTACTCGTCGTGTGTCTCAGTGCTGGATTCCTAAATGTCTTTTATCTAACCCCAGTACTGAGACATCGACATCCTCTTTTGTGTAGACTGTGGAAGAGAGGAAGGAGAACATATGGTTCATAGATTCTGGATGTTCAAGACATATGACTGGTGATTCAAAATGGTTCTCCTCCCTCACACAAAGTTCTGGTGATGAGGTCATCACTTTTGGCGACAATTCAAAGGGAAGAATTCTTGGAAAGGAATTGTGCGAGTCAATGAAAACTTCATTCTCAAGGATGTAGTTTTGGTAAGCAAGCTCAAATATAATTTGCTCTCAGTTTCTCAGTTGCTTGATGAAGATTTTGAGGTAAGATTTCAGAAAAATTCTTGTCGTATATTAGATGTTTCTGAAAATCTAGTATGCAACATCACTCGCCTTGGTCGCTTGTTTAAAGGTGATTTTTCATGTCCAACATCTGAAATGACATATCTTGTATCTCATGTTTCAAAAGATCTAACTTTTGGCATCATAGACTTGGTCATATTGGTTTTGATCACCTTTCACGCATGAGTAAATCAAATTTGCTCGAGGTTTGCTGAATTAAAGTATGACAAAACAAGTAATTTGACTTGCTCTCCCTGTCAACATGAAAAATGACTACACCTAAACATTTTCCTATCACTCTTTGTTATGACTAATGCTCCAGTCGACTTCTACACATGGATCTTGTGGGACCAAAGAAGAGTAAAATCTGCAGGAGGTAAGTGGTATGTTCTTGTGATTGTAGATGATTACTCTAGGTACTCTTGGGTATATTCCATGACTACCAAAAATGAAGCTTTTGAATTGTTTCAAGAGTTTGCATTAAGGTTGCTCAAGGAATTGCTCAAGCACTTAAAGTAATTTGGAGTGACAATGGAGGAGAATTCAAGAACAATCTTTTTGCTTCCTTCATTCGAACATGGAATTGAGCATCAATTTTCTTTCGCTTTCGAGTTCCTCAACAAAATGGTGTTGTTGAGAGGAAAAATCGTACACTAGTTGAGATGGCTAGGACAATGCTTGATGAATATTCTACTCCTAGGAAGTTTTGGGTGAAGCTATTTCTCTTGCTTGCTACATTTCAAATAGAGTATTTTTGAGAGCAAAGCTTCATAGAACTTCTTATGAACTTGGTTTGGAGTACTCCTAACATCTCCCATATCGTGTTTTTGGTTGCAAATGTTTCATTCTCAAACATGGAAATCTTGATAAGTTCGAATCTAGATGCTCAGATGGATTGTTTCTTGGTTATGCTCTCCATACTGTGGTTACCGTGTCTGAATTTAGAAACTAACAAAATTGTTGAGACTTGTGAAGTCACTTTTGATGAGGCTAGTCCGGTACTAGACCCGAATTTTCGAGGACACAAGTTACTTGCAACTCGAAAGTATCTTCTTGGAAGAAAGTGATGATGAAGATAAAAGTGGTAATCAAGTTGGCAACTCGGCTCAGCCAATTCAGCCACAGAAAGAAAATCAGTAAGCATCTTCGGAAATTCTTTCAGCAAACACACATGGTACTGGACCTCAGGCATCTTCAGAAATTTCAGCACCATTGCATATTCAACGAAGACATCCTCCTAAACAGATGATTGGTGAGTTAAATGTACGTGTGCTTCGAAACAGGTACAATACTGCTTTTGTTGCATCTTTTGAACCCCAAGATGTAAGTCACGCGTTATCTGATGAGTCTTGGATTAATGCCATGCATGAGGAACTTGAGAATTTTGAGCGCAATAAGGTTTGGATTTTAGTTCCACCTCCTTTAGGTCAGAATATCATTAGAACTAAATGGGTTCTTAAGAATAAACAAAGTCAAGATGGGGTTGTTGTTAGAAATAAAGTTAGATTGGTTGCTCAAGGTTTTACTCAAATTGAAGGACTTGATTTTGATGAAACTTTTGCACCTGTTGCTAGACTTGAAGCCATTAGAATTTTGTTGGCCTTTGCTGCATCTAAAGGTTTTAGATTGTATCAAATGGACGTCAAAAGTGCTTTTCTAAATGGTTTTATTTCTGAAGAAGTTTATGTCAAACAACCGCCTGGGTTTGAAAATCCAAATACCTGCACCACGTTTTAAGTTGTCCAAAGCTTTATATAGTTTAAAACAAGCTCCTTGGGCTTGGTATGATAGGCTTAAATCATATTTGATGGAAAATGATTTTGAAATGGGTAAAGTTGATAAAACCTTGTTTTCTCTCAAGCATGGCAATGATCATTACTTGTTGATTTATGTGGATGATATCATTTTGGTGGTACTTCTCATGCTCTTGTTGCCAAGTTTTCAGACATTATGAGCAGGGAATTTGAGATGAGTATGATGGGTGAGCTCACATACTTTCTGGGTTTACAAGTCAAGCAAACAAGGTAATGTATCTTTATTCACCAAATGAAGTACACAAAAGATCTCCTTCGACGTTTTGAGATGGAAACATGCAAACCAATTTTCACACCTATTGGCACAACAACTACTTTGGATCCAGATGAAGAAGGAGAATCGGTTAATCTAAAGGAGTATCGAAGCATGATTGGATCACTTCTTTATCTCACTGCTTCAAGGCCGGATATACACTTTGCGGTGTGTTTGTGTTCTCGTTTTCAAGCTTCCCCACGTGCTTCTCATCGACAAGCGGTAAAACGAATTCTTCGCTATTTACAATCCACTTTAGAGTTTGGCTTATGGTACTCCTCATCATCATGTTTATCACTTAGAGCCTTCTCTAATGCTGATTTTGCGGGTTGTAGAATTAATAGGAAAAGTACCTCTGGAACATGTCATTTTATTGGTACATCTTTAGTTGCTTGGTCATCTAGAAAATAAGTTTCTGTTGCTCTCTCAACTGCTGAATCTGAATATGTTCTTGCTTGCGCATGTTGTGCTCAAGTGCTTTGGATGATATCAACTTTAAAGGATTTTGGATTAAACTTAGATAGTGTTCCTTTTTCGTGATAACACTAGTGCTATTAATATTGCTAAAAATCAAATTACAACATTCTCGAACCAAGCATATTGACATTCGCTATCATTTCCTTCGAGATCATGTGGAAAAGGGAGATGTTGTGTTGCATTTTGTTGATTCTCGAATTGCAAATTGTCGATATTTTCACAAAACCACTTGATGCTTCTCGATTTGCCTTTTTGAGAGGAGAGTCTGGGCGTTGTGCATTTCATGAGCTTGTTTTGAGGGGAGTTTTATGCCAAGTCTCATTACTTAATGAGCTTACTTTATCATATTTCTTTATATATTATGTAATTGAGCTTATATGTGATAATTTAAATTGCTTTACTTGAACTAAAAGTGACATTGCGGAATTCCTTGGTTTGACTGTCTATAGCTAATACCTTGTGATATCTTGCTTCTATAGGCTTGATAATGAATCGTCTTAACAAATTTGGGCTATGAAGCATGTATATTTTCAGCTTTACTCTTTCATAGACCATTTAATCACTTTGCATGTTTACAATAAAAGAAAAGGGAATAAGTAAAAAAAAAGGTGTTCAAATCTGCAAGAAGAAGCTTGTTAAAATTATCAAAATGTGCAAAAGCTTCAAGATGTATGCTTCAAGCATGTCATTCCCTAAAAGATAAGATGTATGCTACAAGCATGCCATTCCCTAAAAGATAAGATGTATGCTTCAAGCATGCCATTCATTAACAATAAAAGAAGTATGCTTCAAGCATGCCACATGCAGTCTACTGTTATCAAGATTAAGTTGGTCTACTAGACTGGAGTTGAAACTACTTGCTTGCCCTGAGTTGTTAGTTGCTTCATTTTTTTGGCCTAGTGTTTTCTGTCAAGATTTTGCTTAGTACTTGGCTATAGTTGATTAAATTGAGGTTGAGATGTATGTCACTCCCTGACTTGTTAAATAATATTAAGTTCATGTATTAAGCTTATTATGTGATCTATAAGGTTATATGATCAAGGAAGCTCATTGGTTCTTGTCTTGGCACTCATTTGTTTTTCCTTGTTGAAATCATTGTCAAAGGGGGAGAAGAAAGCTTACATTCAGGGGGAGAAGTGAAATGTTTTATTGTCAAAAGGGAGAAATTTTGGAGTTCACACACAATTTGGTTTCCTTTTAGGGGGAGATTTTTCACTTTGCTTTTTGATCACTTTGCTTTCTGTTTTAAAATGAAATTTCTTAAAAAAAATTCTTATGAGGTTAATGCCAATGTTCAGGTCCAAATGGTGTTGCCAATGTTTTCATCAAGGGGGAGATTGTGAGATCATATGATGAAAAATTGGTTGAATGGTGAAATTGGCATTGTAAAGTGACTTTGATTATAGCATGTGTGGTGCTTGTGCATGTGCCATGTTGAGATGATTATTATGCTGGTGATAGCATGATGGATTCTGCTTGATGCAATACACTCGTGTGAGTGGTTGCATGGATTGACCTTGAGTCAAGTCGTGGACTTGTGCTCGTGCACGGTTTGTGTATTTATTCATGTGCAGGTGTTGCTCGAGGGCGAACGTGGTCGATGACGGGACCGGAACTAGGTTCATGGAGGAACTGAGGTTCGGGACTATGTTCAGGGAGGAATCGAGGTCCGGGTGGTCGAGGATGTTATGCGAGACGTTCAGGCTAGAGAACATGCACATGAAGGCTGGTTAGTCACGTATCTTGCAGCAGGGCTGTTATCGCGCAAGGTTGCTGGTTAGTCACGTATGCGCAGCAGGTGGGCTGTTCATGCGTGTAAGGTTTTGGTTTTGGCCATGTTGGGCCAAGTAGAGATAGATACGAACTCTTTCCATGTTGGAAGTGGAGTTGTATTCTATCTCCGTGTGTTTGCTCTGTATAAATAGGGGGAGGTGTCTCCTGTTTATTTTTGAGCGTTCAGGTTTGAGGGTTTGTACTCTTGTGTTGGAGTACTTTAGACAATGAAATAAAAATCAATCTTCTAGAGAGCTTCTTCTTGCGGCTGTGATTTGCTCTTGGGTTCGACATAGTTGATCAATCGCTTGAAGTTTTATTCATCACAGCAGTCACGAAGTTCATCACGGAGTTCGGTTCTTTGCAAAGGTATCATCTTCCGAAGGTAATATCTTTTGATTCGTAGATCCAATCGGATTGATTCTTCTTGGGTTTGATTTGTAATTGAATCTAGTTTCTACAGTTAAAAGTTCACATCAATCCAACAGTTAGATCTTCTGTAATTTGTGGTCACCCAGATTGATGTCCTGCTCGCCCGACTGTTCGCGTGGTCGCCCGGATTCAGTCATCTTGTGAAGGACATAACTTTAGATCCGTAGATCCGATTTACCTAATTCTTTTTGTGTTAGCTGCAGAATTGAGTCTAATTTCCACAGTTAAAATTTTACATTAATCCAACAGTTGGATCTCTGGGAATTTCAGTTTTTCTAAACTAGTCGCCCGATTGATAACGTGGTCGCCCAACCTGCTCGCCTGCTCGCCCAAGTGCTTTTCTGGTCGCCCAAGTGCCCAACCTGCTCGCCCAAGTGTCCTACTGGTAGCCCAGGTGCCCAAACTGGTCGACCAAGTGCTCTACTAGTTGCCCAGACTTCTAAACTGGTCTCCCAACTTCGTGAACCGGTCTTCAAGCAATTTGAGTTTGAATTGGGGTGTTTCAAAAAGTTTAAAAATAAGATTTTAGCTTTCGCGCAATCATTCACCCCCCCTCTGATTGACGCCATCCGATCCTACATATAATTGCTTAGCCATGCCACGCAACTCATGTCTTTTGAAAATAAAAGGATAATACTGATTAATGGATTATGAAATGTGTTTGTGAAATGGTGTGACGTGTTGCCACACGATGATGTTGATATGTGGAACCAGCATAGTTCTACATGGATGTTGAGTTGTTGTTGGCATTGTGTTGCGCAATAATCAACTGGGGTGGTAAAATGTTTTAGACCGAGGCAAGTGGCAAGAGTGGCAATGGATATGTCACTTTGGTATTTGGCGGTGTTGCTGGTAAATGATGTGAAGGTATTGTTGGTAAATTATGTAATGGTATTGTTGGTGAATTATGTGATGGTATTGTTGGTGAATTATTCGGGGTAGTCTTGCCTTGGTCACCCTAAGGACTTCACCTTGCAAGCCTTTGAACTGAGTCACTCGTACAACCACATGTTTGGTATGGGACAAACCTAGTTTAGTAGGATTCAGATATCTCACCTTTGATACCTCGGGGTGGCAGTTACACAAGGGTAACTGTATGGGGGAGCGTACCTGTGCTACGGCTTGGTACCCATCCAACGGTGTTCGTCGGTCCTATACTTCAGCTCAGTGTGAGGGAAGTGATAGTGAAGGTAACACGGAGAGGTTGCTAGGTTGAGTTAGAAGTTTCTGAAAGGCTTTGTTATGATCACTCATTCGCATACTTTTGTATGGCGATTCACGGCTGACGTGGTGAGTTAATTGTATCTTGTGGGTAAAGCGTACAATCTCTGCAGAGTGTAAAAACTATTCGAATAGCCGTGTCCGCGGTACTGGACAATGCTCGGGGATTACAGTCAAGGGTTAGATTTTGATAAAAATGAGATTGGAAATATGGACAATGTGGTATGGACATTGGTTAAGGAAGAGAAATGCTTTACTTGAGAATGATTACGAAATTTATTATGGATATTACTTGTTTTACTGCTTTTCAATCTATTTATGATATTCATTTGGAAATGCTGCTTTATTGTAAAAGAACCATTCAGCCATTCATTTGGAATAAGCCATGCATGTAGTAATAGAAGCTGATTCGTGCATGACTTGTTGAGTACTTGTGTACTCACCCTTGCTATAATAAAGCATCACCGGTTGAGAAGAAGTCCTTGTCTTCGAAGAAGGAGAAGTTCTCGCAAGAAGGCGAATATCTAGGAGTTGAACCTTGTCAAATGCCCGTGGTATTTTGATGGGATTCACCGACGCTCTTCGCTCATTCTTTGCTCGTTTTACTCGAGTTGAAGCCATCTAGGCTTCACAATTGTAAGTTGACCTTAAGGTTATTCTACATGTTATATTAAAAGATGAATTCTTTATTTATTATTCCGCTGTGTATGATTGTGATATTCATCTTTGTTAACTGTGGGCACTAGCTGATCCGGGACTAGTGCCGAAAACACGAGGGTTTCCTGATTGCAATCGGGTCCCGATAAAGGGCCCATGTGGTTATGGTTACCTTCTAGATCCTCCACGTGGCCAGCATCCTCCCTTACCTTCTGCTGTATTCCACCATAGTTCATCAACAAAATTCAACTCTATTTGATATTTGTCCTCTTTGTACCTAACAACAAGCAATGACCTGCTATTAGGTAGTAAACTATTCTCATATAATAAAGATAATTGTCTAAGGAATAAATTCACCTGTTGATATTTGATATGACTTAATAATTTTTTACAATTAATTAAGATATCGAATTGAAAAGTATTTGAAGTATACGTATCCGCATCACCGTCGTGATGCATGGAAGAGTACAAGGAGAAAGAGAGGCTACCTGATGATAGGCGGGATCGGTGGGAGCAAACGTGGGTTGACTGGTTGGGCTGGCTTGGTCGGCGTACACCATAGCTGTGTGAGGCTAACAGTGAACAAATGTGGTGGCGAACTGGGGGCGGTGATGTGACTAGTAGGGCCTGTGGTGGATCCCATTGGTCATTTGCCAGCGCGAGGTGAAGGATGATCACACACGGCTAGTGGTGCAAGCGAGCACGACCACTGGTGGCAAAGATGGGCGTGAGGTGGAAGGCGGCTGACAGCTTGGGCTCGATTGTTAGCCGAAAAAGAGAGAATGGAATTTAGCTAGCGGCTTTCGGGGTGATCGTGCATGGGTTGGCGCAGTGCCAAAAACAGTAACAAGCTAGGCCAACAATGCCGAATTTGGCCTACAAAGACAGAAATTTTTTAAAAATGTTTGTCCAATTGTTTTAATTGCAGAAATTGAGTTTGAATTTTTAAAATGAATAAACCAACTTCAAAAATTATGAAAAATTTTGAGAGGTACTTTAGATTATTTAGAACCTAGAAAAAATACTCCTCGACTATGAACAAACTCGACTTGACTTTTAAAATTCAAGAACCGTAGCTATAATTTAGAAAAGGGGAATGCTAGCGCCCGAACGTCTGATTCAAGCGTTGTACCGGACGCACATTCCACCCGTCCAGTTTTAATCGGATGGCTACAAAGAATTCCCACAGATGATTCATCGAATGCATGCATATTTTAGAGAAATTCCCACCACAACATCAAACAATGTCACGTTATGTTTCACACAACATCCGTGGCCATCAGACGGTGGATGCAACATTGGAGATATATATTCTCAACATTACAAAAATAGTATATGCAACATTAAAATTAAACTTTTGCAACATTAAAGATTTGAATTAAAAGTTCATCGCATAAGAGAAAAATTTCCACCGCAACAAAGTCACAACATCCATCCGCTTAACTACTGCAACATCACATATATAAACCATGTGACAATAAAAATTAGTAATGAAATATTTTGAATCACCCCATGCAACATCAAAAAATACAATACGACAACATCCCAAAATCAAATGTGCAACATTAAAAAAAATGAAACATCACAAAATCAACCGTGCAACATCAGAACTCAACTGATGAAACATCTGAAAAACACCTCATGCAACATCAAAGAAATCAACTATACATCGCAAAAATTCCGCCGCAACATCACGAAATCCATCGTACACATAAAAATCAACAGATGAAACATATCAATTCATCTCATACAACATTGCAAAATAGATAAAAACACTCATGAGATCGAACATCTCAAATCAACAAATAAAACATAAAAAAGTCACCAACTACAACAAAAATCCCATTATCCTCACCAAACGGCTTAGAGTTCTCGCCACACGACAAGCGATGGTCGATCTTGTTGAGGTCGTGGTCGCCACGACGGGAGCGCCACGGAGGCTGGCCAGAGCCGCAAGGCAAGGGCAATGGAGGATTCGAGGATCAGCGGCCGGGCGCGCGAGGGCGCGCGGAGGACGGCGTCGGCAGCGGCCAGTGCACGCGCGGAGGCGCGGAGGACGGCGGCTGTATGCGGCGCGTGAGGGCATCGGAGGATAGCGTCGGCAATGGCCGGTGGCACGCGGGAGGCGTCGAAGGGCAGCGGCGGCTGCTGCGCGCGGAGGGCGCGGAGGGCGGCGGCCGAGCGTGCGTGCACCATAGCCTAGTCAACAAGAGAGATGGCTTTGAAGCTTACGGAGTTTGAGATGCAAAGAAGGGAAGAGACGGAGGAGTTGAGAGAACAGATGAAATGAAGCAGTGTGTGCGTGTGAGGATAAGAACGAGCTGGATGGTGAGAATGAGTACGAGCTAGGAAATATTTTATTTGAAGCGTTGCGCCGTCCGTAGAGTCAGACGCGCGTCGGACGCTCGGTCCACAGCATTCCCGTTTAGAAAAACATTTCCAAAAATATGAAAACTTTTGGAAAGTACATGATATTGCAAGAAAATGATTGGAAACTCATTTAAACAACTTTCAGGAATTTTTAGGATGTTACATTTTTTTTTTAGTTTTAGAACGACATTTCATGAAAGGGATTATTGTGGTTTTGCCACCCCTCGGTGGCAACTTTAGAATTTGTCATTATTCTTTTACTGTTAGCTTCGATGTTTTCCCACCATCCTCGTTGACATACTCAGTTTTGTTTTGCCATTATCCATGTATTCTGTAATTTTTGCATTTTATATGAATAGTCATAAAAACGAATATATTCACTTTCATATATTAAGAAAAATCACTTGTGTTCCTTGAATTTAACGAAAAAGATTTAAAAAATGAGGGCCAATTGTCTCTCCTTTCTTTGTCGCCCTCTCACTCCCACTACTCAATTCATTCTTGCTGCTCGTCGTCCCTTTCCCATCTCGGACTCGGAGAAGGTAGGAATACAGCAATGCTATAGATCCACGTGCAAGGGTTTCGGTTTCGTGCGCTGCCAGGCCTCGACCGTCGGGCGGCGGCGGTGCCACCCCCTCTGCGGCGTCGGCCTCTTGCGCTTTCCTCTCCTCTCGTCTCCTCTCCTCTCCTACCACCCGCCACCGGGGGATGAAGGATGTAGTGGGGAGCCCAGGGACATGGAGCGGCATGGCGCTGCGGGTGTCGCAATGCTTGTTCGCCGGCGCCTCCATCGCCGCCATGGCCTCCGCTTTCGGCTTCTCCAACTACACCGCCTTCTGGTACTGCCCCCTGTCTCTAGTCTCTCCCCCTCTACTAATTCTACTAATTTGCTTCTTGTATGCTGCAATGCTAGTTCCGGATTTTGCACGACTCGCTCTGTGTTCAGGTAAAGATGTGAAATTTTTTGGTAAGCCTTCTTGGAATGGAATATGGCAATTTCTTGCAAATTCTTGAGACATACGTGATGCTAAGTGGTTCTTGGCCTAGTTTGGAACAGTTTGTGACTGTGTAGATTCTGAATTCTGTAAGAAGGTGACAACTTCTGATTCTTTAAGAATCTGGATCCTGGATTCTCCACGAAGTTTCTTGAGAAGCTTGTCTCATAATCATAAGTAGATTTGTACACAAAACCAGAAGCTATCACCCACCCGATTCTTAGATAATCCAGAATCTATACAATCAGAAGTTGTCCAAACTGAGCCTTGAACAACTAATGAGTTGGGGCATAGGGATAGCCTGATCTTCATAGTACTCAATTTCAGCAGCATTTTTCTCTCCATTTCCCCATGTGTATGACACGTGACAAACTAGGCCTCCGTAGTGAAATTGAATATCTACCTGCAGCCCTCCTTCCTTTTATTCCCCTTGCGCCAAGTGAACGGCAATAATTGGCAGCTGATTAGCACCAAGCTAGCAATGAAGCAATCGGTAAGACCTTCTCAAACCGTGAACAAAAGCAATCGGTAAGACCTTCTTAAACCATGAACAAGATTGTCACGAATTGAACAAGTTGAACCGTGTAGATTCAATGGTGTGTGTCCTTGCCTTGCACCACAATAGCAAACCCGGGATGGGAAACTCATGCACACACGCTCAGTGGCACCACTAACCAACCATGGTATTTTATTATTTCTCATGCATAATAATCTAATCTCTACAATGGGGCATACCCCTAGTAGGCCTTATATTGGTGTGCAATGCATAGCCAAAACATATCTAAACTGGCTTAAATTCATCTCTAAACGTATACAACTTGGACTCTAAAAGATAGAAAGAGATTACAACTTTAAAACTTAAATTCCGGCCAACCAGTAAGTTGAAACTTATCGGCTAGATTAAAAATAGAATGAATCAAAATTGGAAGGTCTTGCTATGGAGAGATATGAAGGTAATCTTCTAACCTTTTAGGTAAGTCCAAGAATATCAAAATCCGAGCTCAGACGTGAGAGTTATGGACTTTTTAATTCGGCATGTGCTATCAATCCGAGTTGATTTATTTCTTTCATTCTAAACTGAGTTGGAGTCTTTCCTTCCTTCTCTTCCATGATTTGGACTCTTCTTTTCTCTTCCCAAATCACAGGGCAGCCCACAACCCTCCATCCATGTGGCCTTGGCCCATGCGGCCTTGGCCCATGTGGCCATGCCCTAGGCTAGTCCATGCGGCCATAGCATCTTGGCCCATGTGGCTGTGCCCTTGGCTGGTATGTGCGGTCATAGCTAGCACATGTATTGCCTCTATGAATTACGCATTGACAGCATAGTATACTTCTCATGATTTAGGATTCCAACTATTCTCCCTTGGCCTTGTTGTTGCAAAACAGCACTAACTTGAGCTTTACAATTGGTTTGCATGTGAGGATCAACAAACAAAGTTGGGGTGGTAAGTTGGGCCTCATTGCTATGGCTCTATTTGAGCTTGGTACACTAATATAATGCTGAACTTAATTTTCAGCATATATTGTGGTTTTTTCTTCAAAGTGGCGTTATCTTGGAGATAAGATGGTCCCATTTTTCTCTGTCCTTTTTGGCTTGATGAATCTTGGTTTTCGTTATAAATTGCATCTCCATAATTTAGGATTAGTTGGCTTGTAGTAACTGAAATGTGCAGAAAATATTGATGGATAGAGTTAGGTGCTTCTCGGATGAGTTGCTAATTACTTGCTGGTCTGCAAATTCAATGTGGTAAGTGTTCTTGACCAAGAATCTGTGTGCTAGGCGTTAGGTGGGTGGCACACTGGCGCCTAGCGACTAATTGCCAATTAGGGGGCTAGGTGGCCGCCTAGGCGGGGTAAATCAACCAGGCGGGCTAGGTGGCCGCCTAGGGGAACACTGGAAATGTGGGGTATACTTCAATTGTATTGTATTATCCTGTATATTCTGGTTACTATAGTTCATCATGCAATCAGTGATTTGAACATGCAAATATTTTGTCTGTTACATTTTGTTAGGGAAGCTGCTTAGACAAAAGGTTAGATGTGGTTGGTGTCTAATGCAAGTTGTCCTTTAGTATCATGTCATGCAAATCAGAGCCCAAATTTGAGCAGATGCCATTGGATGAGGAATACTAGATATAGTGCTTGCCTGACGAGTATGATTATATCATTCTTGAGAAGAAAAAACAAAACAAGGAAGATGACAAATCAATCGAAATTTGGATAAAAGAACAAAAAAATAATTCTTTCTCCAAAACTGTCTTTTCTGTCTCATTTGAAAGATCAATTTATATAAAAGGTTTTTGCAAAATCTATTGAGGAGGATTTTTGGTAAATTTCACACTTACATTACCTTCTTAAATTATCTCTACTAACAAATCTACCATAAATAATATCTATCTACCTATGGCTTAGCATATGCAAATATGACAGAATGAGGAACTTTCTGACACTTTCTCGTCTTGATAAACTTTGAAATGTCTCGACAAGTCCTTTGAATGTTGTAAAAAATAGTAACTGCTTTTTGTTTGGTCACCCACTTAGTAATGATTATATGGCCTAACCGGCAATTATACGGTAATGGGTAGGGACACTCATTCGTTGTATACAGCCTAGTAGACTCATTTTTAGAACACTGTAATTTTTTTACCATAGTACATGAATTAAGTAATGCTCACTCAATTCTTTTTTGGATGTTGTTTTACCCCTCTACACAGTGAACAATGCACTACTTAGTGCGGTGGCTACGGATCCAACTTTACTGCTTGTTTTGCTTCGTCTCATCACCTTCTTGCAATCTTGCTCCATCTCTTTCAGTTTCACATTATAATCAAGCACTTTCTTCACTTTGGCTTTCTCATGTTGCTTCATCTCTCCATATTCTTTTTCTATCTCTTCTAGTTTGACATTGAGACCAGGCAAAAATCTTGTTCTCTGTTATATGACTCATGCTCCTCATTACATCAAAGGCCAAAAGCAAGGAATATGTACTATGGGTTAGTGGTACTGCTCCAGTGGTTTGTGGAAAAGGGTGTGAAATCTGAATTTTTAGATGGAGAGGAATCCATGATAAGTGATCTTGGAAACAATGGACTTGAATCATGATGAGTAACTGTTGTCAACTACATTTTTGTTGTACCTTCTTCTTTTATGCTTGTACTGTAATATTTTAATTTTCTAGTGATATTGGGAGTCCTGAATGTCAGCAGTGCCAAAAGTTCTGGATTCACCATAGACTTAATAACAACTATGCTAAGGTCCTTAATAACAACTATGCTAATAGAAATGGCTAACGCCTCGCCCACCTCCCCGCGTTTGCCCACCTCCCCTGCCCTCACGCTGGCGACCACTCCGGTCCCGGTGGCCACCTCCCTCTCTGCCGACTGCCGCGCTGCAGAGCTCTCTGTTGTCACCGCTTGCCTCACTGTTCTCTCCTGTGGGCCACTCGAAGGACCTTCGATGGCGTGATGCTAGTCCTGCTTCTTCATGTTCGGATGTCCCGCTCCCTGGCTGGCGATCGCCTTCTCTGGTTTCCTACTGTTATGTGGTCATTGCTACCGCTACATCCGAGGTGCCTGCTGTTGTCCGGGTTGGAGCGTCTCTCAAGGTTCCTAAAGTGTTGCAGCCTGTGGTTCCTACGCCTTGAGCTATTCCTTCAAGGGCGTCTATTCGTCGCTCCTCTGGCCCTCCTTCTTGTCTGCCTATTCCATCCTTCAGTTCAGGAAGGATTCGGCTTGTGACGGTTGGCAGAGAGTAGAAAGTTGCCGCTCCGCAGGAGGCATCTGCGCCCTGAGCGTCGGCAGCGGAGGAGAGTTCCTGCTGACCTTATCAGCAAGTGTTTTAACTGCTTCTCGTCTGCTCATTGTGTGGCGCAATGCAGGAAGACCACGTGCTATTTCCACTGTCGTCTGCCGGGGCATCGCTCTTTCGATTGTCCTCGTTCGCGTCCTTCCTCCAGAGGCTCTGGTCCTCGTTTCATGGCGCCTCTGAGATTGGTTTGGCGTCGCATTTCGCTGCCTCCGTTCTTAGCTGATGTGACCTTCGGCTTGTCAGGGCGTGCTTTGGTCGGGTCTGATAGCGGCCTTGCCCCCGACGGCGTCGCTGATGGGCATGGTTCTTGCCGTCGTCGCAGGTCTCGGAGGCGGCATGCTTCGCGTGCTAGGCCTCCTGTCTCGTCGGCCGGGGATGATGGTTCTCCTCTTGAATCTCCTCCGGCCTGGCTTGAGACTCAAGCCACATTGGTGTCTCCAGTCGTTGGTCAGACCTTGGATTGCTCGACGCTGGAGCGTTCGCTAAGCATTTCTCAGGCGGAAGATCTTCACCAGGCAGTCTTCATTCTAGTGATTGGTAGCAGGCCCACGGTCTCTCCCCTTGATGTGGGTGCTCAACTGTCTCGTATCTTTAGTTTAGATGTCGGCTCCATGTCCATTCATTGTTCGAGGCCAGAGGATTTCCTTCTCCTTCTACCGGACGAGGCGTCTGCGGAGTTGGTTTGCAATAGCAGTCGACTAGTTCGCAATCCTTCCTTCAGCCTCTCCATAAGCGTTGGTCTTGCCAACCTCATGCTGCTGGTCGTTTGTTGCCGTTCAAGGTGGACCTCATTCTCCAAGGAATTCCAATGCATGCTTGGGAGCTAGCAGCAGCTGCTCATTTGTTGAATCCCTATTGTTGGGTCCAAGAGCTCCACCCTAGTACAACTGATCGTTCGGACTTATCGTTGTTCCGTGTCATGGCCTGGACCTCTTGCCGAGCTGCATTTCAGCGAGTAAAGAGCTTGTAATCATGGAGCCGTTGGTCTCAGCATCAGATGGGCCACCGATCAATCGAGCTCTTGTCTATCATGTTGACATTATGGTGCTGGATAGCTTTCAGCCTAGCCTTTCTCCGCCTTCATCAGATTCTGATGGTTCTGGAGATGTGGGTCGGCGGCACCAGTGTCTGGATTCCCCACTTGGCCCACCTTCGGCAGGTGGTTCAGCGGGGATGATTGGTCGTGCCGCGGATCGTATCCCGGTAAAATCAAGATTGGGGCCTCTGAACATCTCGTTGATCCATGTGGCAAGTCCTCTGCGGGTTTCAGCTGCATGCAGCCATCTCTTCCAGCTGCCTGCGCGTGAAGACCAAGGCGCTGCGGCTCTCCCCTTGATGGTTGCGCAAAGTCCCGAGAAGACCACCGCCGTGAGGGGATTTATTTGCGCAGGGTCCGAAGTGCCCCCCCCCCCTCTCCTAGCCCCTCGGTGGAACGGGTGGAAGTTAGGTAGGATGCACTTTTTGTGGAATCAAACAAGTTAGGTAGGAGACATGCATTTTTGTTGGGGATATCCTACCAAGGTTCATGAACTCTGATGTATCTTGGTTCCCGTTCACCACCTAGTTGCTGGAAAGTGACTGGCATTCACCCGGTTCCTGTGATTTTCCCAGAAAACCTTGGCTCGATGTAATTGGTCTAGATCACCAGGGATCAGTCTGGAACATCAAGAACTCAATTAACTTGGACAGAATTGCCAATATGTCGGTGTTAAATAATACTGGCCTGGGCTCAACATACCAGCTGGCAGCTTTGGCTGGTTTGGCACAGAACTAACCGGTGAATGGCGAATTCTTGTAAGGGATGATCCTACCAAGTAAAAAATACTGGTATCTACTTTATCGAAATATACAATTTCAACCAAGTAACATGATAGCTGTGGGTGAGTTCTTTGTGTTCCTTTTTATTTTTATCTTTAAAAGGATTAAGTATTAGAAATAATCTAGCTATTAATTCATGTCAGTTTCTAGTTTCTCCGAGTATCATGTTAAAATGCTTGAGCCCTTTTATTGGGGCGTCCTTCAAGGGTGTTTGCTAGGATTCCTGATTAAAACTGGAATCTTGAAGGGCGGGATAGTTTCCAAGCTCAATTTCCGCAAAAGGGTGAAAACAGCCTACTTCTTACAAAAAAGAATTTGAATATTGAACATGGTTTCTGTGGCGTATCCATGCTCATGTGTAATGAAGCCTTTGGCTTTGCCGCTTCGGTCTACCTGTAGTATATTTTTTTCTGTGATGATGTCCCATGAAAATTTTTAAAGTTAGGTATTGTGTGTCAATGTGATACATGTGTTGATTATTGTATGGGTTGTGTCGATGCTTTATCTTTTCGGCTCAAGTTTATATAATTGATTATGAACTGCATCAAAATTTAAAATTTCTTTGCTACTGTTCAGGAATCAGGATTGCTTGGGCAGGAGCTCAAGTTTGCAGTCTTTGCATCATCTATATTCCTAGTGGGTATTTATTCTGATCCCTCTGTTTTTTCAGCTACTTGATTGCTTCGATGGGTCTTCAGCTTCTTTGGAGTTTCGGCCTTGCTTGTCTTGATATCTATTCTTTGAAGACTAAAAGAGATCTTCACAACCCAGTGCTTGTAAGCCTGTTTGTTGTCGGTGACTGGGTAAGTCATTCACTGTTCCCTTCTATTGTTCATGCAACTACGTTTGAATTAGTTGAAAGCATGAACTGAAAATTGAGTGCATGTTTTTATTCAATGTCTTAAAATGTCATGCTCAAATGGACATTTTGTCAGCGGAAGTTGTTAAGGACTGTTTGATTGGGAGCCACAATTTCTAAACTTTTTGTGGCAAAGCGTGACACGCCATAGCTTTCATGGCAAAGAATTTCTTGACCCCACAAGTGTGGCAAAACTTGACTAAAATATGTGTCTATGACATGTGGGATATAGGGCAAAGAAATTTTATCATGTCACAAGTGCAGCAGTAAACCAGACACTGTCCTATGAAAGTCATACTTACCTAACTCAAGTGTGGCAAATTGTGGGCTGTGAACCAGACACCCCTATATATCTACACTCTTAGATGGAGATCATGGAACACTTGTCCTGCATTATTTTGAACGTCAGGAATGAAAAACTTTATTTTGAACATCAGGAATGAAAAACTAGTGATATGTTTTGCATCAGTTTTTGGTTGATCAGTTTTATAGTTTGTGAAGGTTTCACTACTACAAAAAGGACCTATAAGATGCCTGATCACAGACGGTTTTCAAAAATCATCCATGTTCAAGCTAATCACAGACGGTTTTGCTAGCATGACCGTCAAAGTTACAAGATATGTTAAGAACCGTCTATGATAGACAGTTCGCAATACAAATCGGCTATAATACTTCACAGACGGTTTATACCACGAACTGTCTTTGACATGAGCATAGTTGTCATAGCGATCCAGCTAGGTGCAGTGAGCCCATACCGCCAGGACACGTAGGCGCCTAGACGATAATTAGACGATGAAAATAATACATAATATCTCATATGATATGGAATTAAGTCAAATATGAAGCAAAAAAATGTGTAATCTTCAATGCACATATGTTCTATCCACGAGAGTATGAAGATGTAGAAATGTGTAATCTTCAATGCTTACCTCATGTTGCTACTTGTTAAGCGTCCCACCTCATGTTGCTACTTGATAAGTGTCCCGCCTCATGTTGCTACTTGATAAGCGTCTTCAATGCTTACCTTATGTTGCTACTTGTTAAGCGTCCCGCCTCATGTTGCTACTTGATAAGCGTCCCGCCTCATGTTGCTACTTGATAAGCGTCCCTTGGATAAACCCTCTACTGCCTCGTTTCTCCCACCCATTGCCGCCATGGACATCGGTGACCCCGCCTCCACCCCCTCGTCCTCGCCCCGCAATGCCCCAAGAAGACAACGCCCAACCCTCCCAAGCGCTTCGTCCACACCACGATCCCGCCCTCCATCCTCTCCGACCCCACCCTCGCTGCTGCTGCCACCTCCCTCCTCCCCAGCACCTACAATTTTGAGCTCCCCAAGACAGCCCACCGCATCTGCTCCTCCACTGCCCGCCGCGCTGTGCTCCAACTCCTCGAGGGCCTCCTCTTCTCCCTCATGTTCACCCACCTCCTCTCCCCCTCTCGCCCCGAACCCATCCAACGACGTCCTCATCCTCGTAGACCCTACCTACGGCGCATGCTACCTCACCGACCGCCCCACCGAGGCCCTTGTCGCTGACATCCTCGTCCACTATGGCCACTCCTGCCCTTATCTCTTGTGCTCACCATTCAATGCCCGCCCAAATCTGGCCACCGTGATGCTCAGTCGGTCACTGCCTCGACTAGATGCCTAGGCGGGCGCCTAACTCCCTCTAGTCGAGGTGGCTAGTCCAGGCATCCCCCTTCGGTCGCCAGGACACCTAGGTGTGGCCTAGGCGACACGCCATAACAAGTATGGACATGAGCTTAACACAGATGGTTTTTTTAATAGAATCGTATATGATATGAGCTTATCATAGGTGTTTCACAGATGGTTTAAAACCATCTGTGATACACTGTATTAGAACTGACACATGCTTACAGATGATTTATAAAACCGTCTGTAATGATGTTTTTCAATCATTTGTGATTGCCTTTTTTGTAATAGTATTTTTTTCGTGACCAAGAGTTGCCATCACTCTCTACAGTGCTTATGTGAAGTAGTCATCACAAAAGTCACAGAGAGCTCAAATTCATCAAGTGATGAAATATGTCTTTCTTTATCACATCTATCAGGTACATTAAGATATCATGCATCAAATATGTTAACCATAATCGTTTTTTCTTTCAAGAAAGAAAGCACCCTTATGTTCTTTCCTAGAAATTTGAGGACAAGATTACAAAAATAAAGAACTAGTTGATAGGCTGTCACATTATTATTTTTTATCTGGAGTATCAGTGTCTTTCTGTTGATGAAAATTCGGTATCATCTTGGTTCATCTTTTTGTCTTGACCTATCAAACTTTATATCAATGGAACATTAAGACCTTGATGTATTGCAGGTCACGGCGATCCTCTCATTTGCAGCAGCTTCAGCTTCCGCTGGTGTGACCATTCTTTTCGAGAGGGATGTACACTTCTGCAGGATGTACCCGCAGCTGTC
Organism: Guadua angustifolia; assembly: GCA_036346375.1. Taxonomy (NCBI): domain Eukaryota; kingdom Viridiplantae; phylum Streptophyta; class Magnoliopsida; order Poales; family Poaceae; genus Guadua; species Guadua angustifolia. Next base: position 3,765,715 of record CM070516.1, read on the forward strand.
GTGTGGTAGATTCGAACTTTCTGTCATCTTGGCATTTATCACATGGTCGTTCATAGCTACATCTGCTGTTTCCATGTTTTGGCTACTGGCTTCACTCTGAGTGATCCGATATGTTTATCACGGGCTTGTGCTAACCGTAAGGATTGCGTCGATTGTACTCTGCTTGACACATTTATATTTCAGTTAACGAGGAACCATCCTTCATCCTGTGTATATTTTTTATCTTTCTGCTTGGCCAGCTTCTCTTTATTTTAGGAGTTGGTTTTGAGCGCCGTGAGACGTGGATCATTTGAAGGGTAATTGATGTCATGATTTTACCTTAAAATGCTTCAGATATTGCAAGCATGCTAAGCACAAGCGTATACATGTACTGTCGAAAATGAAGCGGCATCTTTTTCTTTTCTTTTTCTTTTTTTATAAAAAGAGCTCACTTATCATTAATCATTACCAGGGGGTATACCATTGTAATGTTGAAACTGTATGTTAGTAATTGACAAACTGTGAAGGTTGAAGATGTAACATTTTTCTGTTGTAGCCAAAAGATGGAAAAAATGTAAGGATAATCAGGTGCAGCAAGTCGAGCTACTCATCTACGGGTTGAACGGGTCCGCAGCATCTAGGGGGCCCTAGCTTGTACTTGAAACAACCGCAGCATTAGCACCAACAATGTCGAGAATATGCTCACTAAACACAATCGGCAATGTACAATCAACAAGTGCATACCAAACTATCGTCTGATGCGCAACCATATACGTAATTCACAGCACAGCAATATTCAAGACGTGTGCAACCAGAGCTCTAAAAATGTTAGGCCGAACTACGTATGTTTTAAAACATATACTGCAAAAATCTAATAGTTCTTCCATGCGTTGGGTTTTTTGGCCATATAAGCAAATCTGGCAACATAAAATGTCCCTGAGATGACATGTTCATGACAATACAAAGTACTACTCGATCCAACAAATGTTTCCAGTGCTAGTTGTAAGCCTTGTACGTACTTCTTACCATCATGAGAAGAGCTACAAAGCTGCCACTCATCACTAACTGCATGTGAATAGAGCAAAGTAATCCATAGGCAGGGTGATCCACAGCACGCACCCCCATGTTTGGAACAAAAGTTTGAACAAAAGCTCATTTCACATTTAATCTTCTGAAAAATTGACAGCCAGGTCCCAGTAGTGTGGAACAGAAACATCTACAAACACCTTCTTAGCAGCAGCCTCACTGCGGCAATGGTGTACAGTGAACCTGTTAAACGTGGGCTTCGCCACGCTCCCCTGCCAGACTAATGCACAGCTATTCACTGGCTTGTCTGGTTCCCCGTCGCCGTTGTCCTCACTACCAACTGCAGTAGCCCAGTCAATCCGGTTCAGCATCAGCTTATTGTACCTTTTGATTGACTTCTTCCCTCCTTCAACAACCACAACACTGATACTATCTGTGATCACTGCAGCACCGGTTAGCCGGTTCTCTTGCGCATTCACATCGACTTTAAAGCGTGTCTGTGGGTGGGACAGGTCTCTGATTCTGTACACACAAACTATAGTCTCCACTGTGTTAGGATCATCAAAAAGCTTCCTCTCTTTCTTCTCGCGGCGCTCTGATGGAGTGAGCTTGCGGGCAATGTTACGGTCCACATGAGCCTGCTCACGCTCCGCAGCAGCAGTTCGTATTTCCATCTCCAGACGTGTTGGATCCTGTGTAGCTTCAGCGCCTAGTACTTTCATAAGATTGCTCATCTTGACCTTGGGCTTTGGTGGCTCCAATAGGCCTTGCCTAATCATTTCTTGCCTATCTTTTTCCTTAGCAAGGCGCCTCTGTGTTCTGAGCTTCTTCTGCTCCTTCTTAGTCAGCTTAAGCGGCTGAGGCGGTGGTGGTGCAGGCTCAGCTGGTGGCTCGTATGGCTCTGGATGCTCCACATATATAGTGATCTTGTCCATATTAAGCTTCTCCATGGGGGTATCCTCATACGTGGCAGCAAGTAAAATTTTTGCATCCCTGGAAAGGATTATACATTAGTACTCCCCCCGGTCACAAATAGTTGTTGTTTTGGACATTGGCATGGTCCCTAAAACTCAACTTTGACCACTAATTTCTATTGTAATATATTTAAAAATCCAATAAAATTATAATATTATGACAGTATGTTTCGAGACGAATATACACATATGATTTTCATGCATCCAATCTAAATATTAAAAAGATATCAATAGCTCAAGTTTCAAAAGTTTGACCATACGTATCCCAAACCAACAAGTTTTTGTGAACGGGAGGGAGTAGCTGTCTGTTGATAACGAAATCTAAAAATGATGAATTAAGTTGGGGAAGCAAACCATGGCTCAATGTCAGGTATCTCTTCCTTTTGTTTTTGCTTTGGAGGCCTTCCAGGAGCAACTTCAATCAGGTTTGGATTCATGTCTACTTCTGCCTTTGCCTTAGAAAGTTGAGCTTGCTTTACTTTAAGCTCTTTAGCTTGTGCTTCACCAAATTGATTCTAGATAATCAAACCATTAGAGTAAGGTACAAGAAATATGATATAAAAAAGGATCGAAACAAATCTTAAAAGGTTCATATCACAGACCTTAATTCTCTGCAATTCAGCCTGCTTCGAGAGTTTTCCTTCCTCAATAAACTGAAATCCAGGCCTCCTAGGACGGAGGAGTTTGTTTTCGTTGATGCCCATCCTTTCATCAAAATGGGCACTTGATTTTGCAAGGGAATCCAAATCTGGTTTGATTATTTGGAAAGCTTCCTTCTTTTGCTTATTTATGTTGACCTACCCAAAGGTAAAACCAAAAGTAGCAGTCAGTGTACAAACGAGTTGTGGATAACATTTCATAGTCAGTTCTATAATAACTTCAAATTTACCTTGAGAGTACTCAGATTGGTTGGCTTGGTCATGTTGATAACATTTCCATGCTCGTCAATTTCCCTACCCTGAGCATCAAGACGGAGAACAGGAGCCTTGGCAGGTCTTTGAGGCACAGTTAGTTCAGTGGATGTACCAGGAAACAAGTTGATGAGAGGCGCAAATTGTGGATCCTGGCGGAACCCCATCTTAGCAGCAAGCTCTTGTGCTCGCTTCACAGCATCCAAATTGGAAATGTTAGGTAGGCCTGGAATACCAACTGCACCTGATGTAGCCAGTATCCCAGAGACACTACTAGCAGGCAGATTAGAAACTGCACCAGAAGGCATTGCAGATGCACTTGAGCCAGAAACAGGTTGTGTTTCTAAACCTGATACAGAATTTTTTGCTTCTTCTTTCTTAGGAATTTGTGCATCAGCACTGGTAGTACCATGTTTATTATTAAGCTGTGTAAAAAAACAAGAACTTAGCATGGTTGCAAAGTTATAATAGAAACATTGAAATAAGGGGACTAGAAACAGCTGCAGTTCCTTACCCCAGGAAACTTCTTCAGTTTTTCTGCCATTTCCTTCTTCAGTTGCAAAGCTTTTTTAGCTTTGGCTAAAGCATGAAGAGATAGGCTACTACTTTTGCTAGCGGCTGATGTTGCACTTCCATCTGTACTAGATTTTCCAGTAACCTCATCAGATCTAATACTAACTCCCTCATTTTCATTGGTGCTAGTAATCGAAGATACCTTTGAAGGAACGGGATCAGAAGATGGCACCACAAGAACAGGTGCAGCATTGAGCGATTGCTGAGCACCAGCCTGCAAAATATAGAAACGCAAAGTCAACATAGAAAGTGCATCCAGTGAGAATATATAGGCAGCTCCCTATACATGAAGAGCAATAGTGAAACAAGGAAAAATCAATTTAGAGTCACATAATACATGAGACCTCAAAAGAACCAACAATGTAACAAATACAGAAAAATCAGCACTCCTTTACAATACAATAAAATCAGCATTCCTTTACAATACGATCAATAATTAAAAATGTATTGCAAGTAGGGGTATGTAGTGTAGCAAAAAAAAGCACAAAGAAACAACGCATCTCTAAATCCTGACCGACTAATCTGGCATATATGTTAGGGTTTATTTAGATATATGTCATTGCTAAGTTATTAGTTTTGAACTATGCCATTATAAAGTTTCGGCTTCAATATACGCCACTGTGTTATGTAGGCGAAATTGGAGATATGCCAGTATCAAAAAATCTGGACAACAATACCCTATCTTCTTCCTTCACACCTCCCATCCCCCATTTCCCTCACCGCTCCCATGGCCGCAGTGACCCTTCTCTCCTCCCCACTTGACACCCGTCATTTTTGCTTTAACTCTGGCAGCCACCTCAAACTTGACACCGTGCCATCCCTTCATGCCCAGTGCCACCATCTCCTCCGCTCTCAAATCCATCTTGAGATCATAACACTGCACACCGTAGCCTTCTCCCTGTTTGACTCCAGCAACTTTGATTGCTCGAGCTGGCAAAATGAGCGACAGCTGCCTTGCCGTGCTCTCCTGCATCCTCATGCACTCCAACCCCCTCACCATCCTGATAAACTCTAACTCTATAGTGGCATTTATTGAATTAAAAAATTTTCAGTGGCATATCTCAAAACTAGCCACTTTAGAGTGGCATATACCAAAAGAAAAAAAAACATGTTTATGAACTTCACTTTGAGCAGCTATAGGTAAAACTGACCAAGGTTCTAAAATCCGGTAAATGGTACTTGACAGGTCACTCCACCATTACACGGCTTAATCGGCCTATTAAGCAGCATAACCAACTAACCAGTAGGGGCACCAGTTACTTGTATACGGCCAATTATACACCCTAGTAGACCCGTTTTTAGAACATTGAAACTGACTATAGTATTAGTATCAGTAGCCAACCACATCATAAGAATCTGTAGGCAAACATCATGTGCCATTGCTCAAACAACTTCAAATTAATTATATACATTTGACTTCCATAGAGGATAATTGCAGTGTCCTTTTCTGTTAGACCAACTCAAACCAACCAGAAACTACTTGAAGTAATGAAAAATCCATAAGCTCCTGAAAAGTTGTTATGAGCAAATCAGCATAAAAAACTGAACAACTGCACCAAACTTCTAAAGTTAAGATTTCATACTCCTAAGCAATACAAAATTCCAGTGCTCACTTATGCTGGCAACAAATTCTCCTCACAAAAAGAAAGGCATTATTGCCATATCTGCATCACTCTCATTGGATCTAGGGCAACAATCCACACAGTGACAACACAAACGTTAATCTTCTGAAAGTGTTGCACAAATAAGAGAAATTCAACCAATACCACTCAATCTAGCTGACATCAACTTTTTAGAGAGAAAACAACCTAATAGACCCAAACTCTTATAAAATACTTAACCCTCGTATGTTTGCAAAATAAATGGTAGACTCACCACCAGTATACACTATGAAATAAACAAATGTCACTCAGTAAACTAATTCATCCATTTGATAAGGTTTCCATAACCCATAAACTAGTAGGATGACAATCACTTATTAGACAATTCTGAGTTACTAAAATTGATAGACTAACGCACATTAGCAAACTTGCTCAAATATCAGAAATCTAAATCAAATCATAAGAAGATATAACTGGAAACAGTATGCAACACTTACATTTGGCACAGCACCGCTCTGTGAATCTCCATTCACTGTTAACTCCACCTTATTCTGCTCATGAGATGAGCTATCCTTATTTCCCGTTCCCGTCTCATCACCGTACTTCCCATTAGCATCAACGTCCTCAAACCTCCGGCGCTCCCGCCTCGGCCTCTCATCCTTCTGCGGGGGTGGGTCCACTGAAACCCTCGCCCGCTTGCCCCCTTCCCGGTCAGACTCGTCGCCGCCACCGCCGCTCTCGTTGCCCTTCCGCTTCCGCGCCGACTGCGGCGGAGGCTCGCGGTCGGCCGAGTCACGGCGCTCGACGGACTCCCGGGGCACGGCTTGACGACCGATCCCCCTTCGCGGGCGGCGGAGAATCCGATTGGGACGGCGACCGGTGGCGGTGGCCGCGGCGACGGTCGTCCTCGCCGCCTTCTTCGCGGTGTCGGCGGCGGCGGTCGTCCTCGCCCTCGCGCTTGTGGTGGGGGTCGCCGCTGTCGTGGCGGCGGCGTCGGTGACGGTCGTCATCGCGGTCGCCGGAGCGGTGGCGATCGTCGTGTCTGATGCGGCGAGAGGAGCGGTCGCGATCCATGGACAGGGGAGGAGGAGAGGGGATGGGATTTAGGGTTTGAGTCCAGTCTGAGAAACGGGAATCGGGGATTTTCGGTCGGTTGGGGAACTTGGGGTTGGGAGTTGGGGCAGGCCGATAACAAGGATAGACCAGGGCCGGGCCCGTAGAATGGCTTACTACGAAGATTGCAACTTGCAACGTTCATGATTCTAAAAGAATTTTTTTTATTTAATATTTATTTTTAATCGTTCTTTCAGAACTAGGCGGCGCGGCAAAAAAATTTCAAATCTACACGGCCTTCGCCCTAGCCAGGCGATCGCCCGTCTGGCGTCGCGATGGTCGGGTGCCCTAACGACAAAAATCCAAACATAATCTACAGAGTATAAAAAAAATGTAATTGGTCGCCCCAAGACTGCATAATTTTTATTTTGGCAATTTTTTTGTAATTTGTTTGTACAAGAATTGTTGTATTGAACCGGAAGAATTAGAAAAAAAACTTATTGTCATGTAATGAACTGGAAAAATTATTTTAGTTCGTTAGTGATCACTTAGGTATTTTCATAGCCTTGTAGGGTCATAGAATATGTCCGTAAAATTACGGAAAAATTACATAACGTGGGATACCACTTGGTCTTGGCGAGATGGCGGACGTTGCCCGACATTTTGTTACCAAATTCAGAAAAAGGCACTCGCTACCCACGAAACCACGTAAAAATCGTGGGCACTTAGGGTTTCGTAGATTCGTGGGACAGTAGGACACGGTCCAAAAAATACGGAAAAAATCAAGGCGGCCTACGCAATGCGGGCTACCGCCACGTATGGGCGAGATGGGCGACGTTGCCCGCCATTTTGTTACTTAAAATCGGAAAAGGCACTCGCGACCACTTAAACCACGTAAATCGTGGCCACTTAGGGTTTTCGAGCCCGCGGGGACAAAAGTAGGACACGGTCCAAAAATCTGGAAAAAATCAAGGGCAGCCCACTTAATGCGGGCTACCACTTACGTATGGGCGAGATGGGCGACGCGTTGCCCGTATTTTGTTACTAAAATCGGAAAAGGCACTCATGACCACAAAACCATAGAAACTTTTACGACGAAAAATTTTGAAACTTTTATGGTGGTTCCGATAAATCGCTGATATTACCATAAAAATTTGATATGATTTTAAGATCTGAAGAATTTGTTAAAATTCAAACAATACATATATAAGGGCACATACAATCAAAGTTCAGATGATAAAATAAGCAATAGATTAGATTATATTACAAGGGCATTACAACAAATGATTGAAATTGTTTGATTTAACTAACTAACTAAAGCACTGTTCATCATGGTAGAACAAATGATCGTTCGCCTATCGAGTCTGCCGAGAATGATGTAAGACATTTTCGCATATTACGACGACCGTGTTAATTTTGCGATTTGTTATCGGACACCGCCGATCCCTACTATGAAAGAACTCCATGGGGATCCGCAGATGCTCCCTAACCGCCGCCGATTGGGTGGCCTATGCCGACGTCTCGGTGTATAAGACATAATTTTTGGTCTTTTTATGTGGATTTGCCTCCCATATGGGCATGTCATCCCGATTCAGCGTCCCTATGTTAATACCACCTGTGTTCCCGGTTGGTCTCGCATAGAACGTCAAGGATTTGTTGCGTCTTTGCGGACCTACCTACTGCTTCCTTGTCCTTCTTCTTTGAGAGGAGTAACCTCTTGCACCTCGGTGTGTTGTCCGCTGAGCGGACACATGCGAGACGCCGCCTGCTTTCGCTCAGACCGCACTATATGGTGTAGGAGGTGTGTGTTGGGCTTATCCTTGGACAGGAAGTGTGCCCCGCAGTCAATGCAGTATGCCCGCTTTGGTCGTTGAAGAACACCGTAGGCGTACTTGGGGTCTGGCTTTTTGGGCGGTAGTGGCACCACGGAGATGGTTGCTCCCCCCAGTTATCCCATGCAGGAAGCATGAGATGTGGGTGGTACGTCTCCGGGTCCACCCAGTTGAAGTACTAGCACCGTTCATCCTCGCCAAGGGGCACCGGTAGAATCTCCGGTCCGCTAGATCATCGTGGCATGTATCAACCACTGCCTCCAGGCCATGTACGCAAACATCGGGCTTTCGGGTGGCCCTGGAGGAGGTTTCTCCTTTGACTTGAGCACATTCGTAAGTTTCCTTTTGAACTCCTGTGTGCGATGAACTGCTTAGAACTACGGATTTGTGAGTTTAACATGAGTATAACGCATGAAACTCACCGATTGTTTGGCCCTTGCCCACCGCCCTAAGCTCGTCGATCTAGAAAAGGGACATATCTGGCGGCCTCCCATCGGGTGAAGTTCTCGCAAAGCGGGGTAGGCGCCGTGGCGCTTGTTGAGAAATTAGAGTCACGCCTGCTCCGCCTGGTCGATCCATTGGAAGAAGCAACACCAGTCCTCGTCCGAGAAAAGAAAGAACGATGCATGAGATGGTAGTGTTACCTCAGATTGTGTGGACACCAAGAGGTTTACCTTGTAGTCTGTGCCACAAGAATGAGTGAGCGCAGCGCCGCCTCTCCATGGGTAGATTGCTCCATCTTCACCGAGAGGTTGCGATCGCATTTGGGTGGGAAACTCCGGCAGAATCGGGGCGACGCCATCGGCATCGAGGATATTCGGGCGGGATGACTTCGCCATCAAGAGGCGACGGTAGAACGACATTGTTCTCTCTCTTTATCTTTCTTGTTGTCTCACAGGCCTTTGCTCTCATTGCGGCTTTGAGAGGAGGCGCGAGAGCGAAGATTATAAAGGGTAGATATCGCCTGGGTATGGGGCGATCGCCCCATTTCGGGGCGATATTTATCTTAGGACAGTGTGCCTCCTGACATAGCAGGGCGATCGCCCCATTTCGGGGCGATATTTATCTTAGGGCAGTGTGCCTCCTGACATAGCTGGGCGATCGCCCCATTTCGGGGCGATATTTACCTTTGGGCATGTGCCTCGACATTTTCACAAAGAAAGTTATTTTTTCATCGTTTATTAAACGCCAGTTATATACTGTCGAGCTAGCCGGACGTTGCTCCGGCACGAAGTTGCGAAAATCAGAAAAATAAGCTGTACGACATGGCTAAGAAAAGATAACCTACGCAAATGTAAGCACTTAGTTCAGATAGTTAGACAACATGGTGGTGAAGAAAAAGAAATTACAAGAGTACAACTGTACAATAAGTCAGTGGCGACGCCTCCTGATCTGCCTGCTGGGGTACGTGAGTGGCGACGGCGGACGGACGACCCTCCTAGCCCGGCCCTGCTCCTGAGGGGTAGCGTAGTCTGTCGGCGACTTCGGTGTGTCTGGCTGGGTGGCGGGTCGGGTACTCGGTGGACATGAATCGTCCACGCCGAAACTCAAGGTCCTCGTCAATGTCGTCGAGCTCGAGTAGCGACAAAGATCGTGGGGACTCGCCGCGGCTCGAGACGAAGATCGCGGTGTCACCCCACAGTGGCCCTCGCGGTGTCGCGAAAAGACGGTGGCCCTCCTCACCCCACGGTGCCCACTGCGTCGGTGGGGAAGGACACGAGGGCACGTACTGGGTGACGTCGGGCAGTGTGGGCCGACTCGCTGGGCGAGGTGTGGGCACGGCTCCACTAGGCGGGGAGGTGTGGGCTGACGGGGACGTGCTGCGCTGCGCACCACGTCTCGCCCCCCCGGCAGGTGAGTAGGTGGCACAATCGCGACAACGTGCCGCTAAACCGACCAAAAGTCTCCCGCTGCTGAACGGGAGTGAGCGCGACGTCCACGTCGAGGCCCGCCAACACGGACTCCACCTCCCCGTACATCTGCCCTGCAAGACGTGCCTGCAAGTAATGCCAGCTTGATATGAGGTAATTTACATTAAAAATATACTTGTAGGGTGACGGGGGTGACCCTTACCGCATCTGTGAAGGGTACGTCTCCGACACCGATGTGGGAGCTGGGACATACTCTGCGGTGTGTACCCAACCCTAAGCCGAAGTCATGGCGCGCGAGCCACTCCATGTAATTGTCGTGACGTGGGTAACGCGTCATGCGGCCGGTCTCGCCCATCCTTTGTGTCTGGGCACTGGTCCCCTTGCATCGACCCACGGTATCATGCGCACAAAGAACGGAGTGCCTAGTGCATGCCCCGACGGGTCATCTGCCGCAGCAAAACGGCAATTTACATATAACATTCATTCATTTGGAATGGTAAGTATTGTGCTCATGACACTTACTTGTGCGCGGCACGTGAGACAGTGTGAGTAGTCTGCAGGGGGAAAGTCTGGAAGAGGCCGAACTGCCGCAGCACCCGGTGCGGCGAGTACTCCTCGACGCACAAAGTCAAACAGAGGGCCTTACGGTGAGGCAGAGGTGATGGTCACGCTTAGCAAAGCTCGGACAGCCCGCGAGGTGCTTGGACTCGACGTCATACACAGACGTTTTCCATCAAGACGTCCTCGTCGTGCAACTGTCAAACTCCCGAACGAACTCGGGGTATGACTTCTTGACTGCGGTGGGCGACACCATTGCATGAACAAAACGAGTGCATCTTATTAAAGTGTCCAAATTAGGGGTTAGATACAAGGGGCATACATCCATTGAACCCGAGAGGCCCATAGTGGGCGGTCGATCTGGGAGGCCGTGGTATGTGTCTTGTGAGTATGGCGCCGGGTCAACCTCGGGCCTACGAAGGAGAAGTGCTCCGGGACCACATTGCAGTAGAACGCAGCTCGTCAACGGCGCTGTGGCTACCTTGAGAGATGACCAAGACAGGCCCTCAGACGTGCCTCGCGAAAGCACCAGGCAGAGCCCCACGACCACCGCACCATCGTGGTACAACGGCAAAGTTAGACATGTCCCGTCGAAGAGATTTTAACGAAATGTGTTACTGGTCCGCCGGGTGTCGGCGATAAACCGGGCGAACTTGATCAAGCCGGGTCACCGTGTCCCGCGGCGAGGATTCGGAACAGTACCAACCGAACAGACTAGCAGTACGCCTGTGTGGCGTGCAGTCCTCTCGTCGGCCTCCGGTGGAGATGCTCACCGCAGATTCCGCTGATGATTGTCCGCCTTCGGCGTATCCGTTAAGTTGCAATGAACGAGGTACTAACCGTGAATCGGAGCACCACGCTTCGGACTCCGTGCTTCTCATCCGCTTGTAGGGAACACGACGGGTTTGGCCGCGGGGTGTCGGTCCACTCGCGGCCGCGCCCAACTCGCTCGCGCCAATCGAGGCGTCGTGCGGCACAACCGCAGGACCGTGCAGGGAGGCCTAGGAGGTAAGACACGCCCCGCAGCGTGGGAGCCATCTTCCGCACGGCAGTGGAACGTGTGTGTCTCCTGTCTCCACCGGCCCACGAGCGGCCGCGAGGGACCGGTCAGATGAGAACCGCGTGTGACGGCGGGCCCTCCACGATCGTCTGCTCCACCATCCGTGAGAACGGAAGTAAGCCAAGAACTCGTAACCTGCACGTAGTGTGTAGCGTCGTTAAAATTCCATAAACAGGTAAGTAAAAGAGTAGGAAAAGTCGGCAGCTTACTATGGAACCCAGGGCGGGTCGATCCGAAGAAACTCCTTCTAAGACCGAGACCGCAAGATGTCAACAAACGCCGACCCTCAGCTGCGGACAACCTAGACCGGTGGGTCAAGTCCACGTCTTTGGTCTAGCACTCGGAGAAGGCGTCAAGAAGACACCCAACTCTCGCCATCGTCGCCTGTGCCTGCATGGTTACAAAGAAAATTCATGGTTAGAAAGCAAATAAAACAAACTGGATAATAACTAAATGGTACACGTTGCAACTACAAAAAATTAAATGAAAAGTAACGAAATGTTCCATATTCAAATACATAGAAACGAAAACACATTGACGGGGACAACAAATAACTGGTACATAGAATCGAAAATACATTGACGGGGACAACAAATAACTGGTACATAGAATCGAAAATACGTTGACGGGGACAACAAATTAACTGGTACATAGCATCGAAATACATTGACGGGGACAACAATTAACTAGTACATAGAATTGCATTATCCACAATTACGACACGCCTCAGACTCATCCATATCATTCCTAATACGTCGTGTCCTTCGACGCCCGACCTTCTGCTTCAACATTCGGATGTCCGGTACCCATCGATGCCCTGGAGGGGGGGCTGCCGTGAACGATCCATCGACCCGGTACCCGTACACCTCGTTATGCCACGTGTTGAGAACACTTTGCTTGTAGTAGTAGTGGGAGATGTCACGGATGACATGGTGGTGTGTCTCGCTTTCTTTGCGGCAATCACGCGCAGCACGGCAAGTGCGATAAGGCGTGGCTTCTGGGCAGAGCACTCGCGATCGGCAGACTCGGAGTATGCAGATGGGAAGTCCTCTCGGTGGGCACCTCTTGACCCGGTCACCGCGAGGCACGTGGTACCTCCGTTCCACGCCACTCTCCGGTGTCAAGCGATGTGTCTGTGCCTTCCGTGTCTTGTTGGCCATGTACGCAGAGACAACCGTCGAGTAGGACAGGCGATTGTCCGACATACATGCAGCGGAGGCCTTGTACCGCTCAACAAAATATCTTTGGGTGCCTAGTAACACACCCTCAACAATGCCCACCAACGGGAGGCATCTCGCGCCTTTCATTACCCAGTTGTAAATCTCCGCTAGGTTGGTTGTCATTATTCCATAGCGGGAACCGCCCTCGTCATGCAGAATGGACCATTTCTCCAACGGCTCGTGTCGTATCCAGTCCGTGAAACTCTTTATACTTGTCCCCAACCTCTATTTGGATGTTTGGCGCTTCGCCGGGGCGCACACAAGGTTGTGGGGTCATCTCCTTGCTCGTAGTAGACCATAGGGTTCCTTGACGAACTAGCGACATCCCTTGGATTCAGTGATTGCTTCTTGGTTAGTTCATCCAACGTCCTCCACAGCGAGTCGAACTTCCTCCACCGGGTTCTGTTTTGCTGTACCGCTTGAACATGTTCATAAGCTCCTTGTTCTGAGCCGACGGAAAAATTGGCACCCATGTGCCTCATGCACCACCGCTTCTTGTCCGCCACTTTGCTACTCCCACGACGTCGAGACCCTTCTTGCATATCCACGATCGCCTCAAGAACCTGCAAGATATCGGTCATGGATGACACATACATCGAGGCGGTCTTGGACAACTACCATCTTGACTCTTTCAAGAAACCGATTAAGACTCTCTGTGTTTTCCCCCTCCACGAAGGCCAATGCGACTGCAGTAGAACACGGTTGTTGGCGCCCACCGTGATTGCGATTAGAATCGCCCTTGTATTTCCTGTGAGGAATGTGCCGTCCATGCAAATGACCCAAGGCGGCAAAGTCTTGGAAAGCATTTATGCATGCGCCAAGGGCGAAGAAGGCCCGCTGCAAGACCCACTTACCCGTGCACGCACCATCCGCGGGAAACTCCGCAAGGTCAATGACCGTACCGGGATTCCTACTTGATATTGCCCTGAGCAAGTGTGGAATATTCTCGTAAGAAGCCTCGTATGTCCCGAACCGTATTTGCAAAGTTTGTTCTTTTTGCTCTCCATGCCTTCCGTAGCTAATCTTGTATCAAACCTCTCCTCGACGGCTCGATAATGGATCGAGGTCAGCGGTCGCGGATTGTCCACGATCGACCATAAAACACATTTGCCACCCAAGTGGATGACAGATTATGTGTTCTGCTCCGCTTCCTCCGCTTAGCGGCTATGCTTCGTCACTATGGAACATTTCCAGTAGTCCCTCCACTTCCCCTTGTATGCATGCACCCGCCATGGGCACGAATCAACTACGCACTTGACGTCGTAGTCTTTTTTGCTGGACTTCACTACCCTGAATTGCCGCCGAAGAGACATTGACTAGTACTTCACCGCATCCATCACGGCCTCCTTGTCTTTATATATGGCCCCTACGCGACCTCGTTCTCAGGATACTCCCATGCATCTCTGTTCCCTTCATTCATTGTTAGGCCTTCGAAATTATAATTAGTCCACGCACCGGGGACAGGCACCTCATGAGTATTGTCCTCCTTGTCCGAGCGTTCGCCATCAGGGACTTCCTCATCCGCACGGTCCTCCTCCTCCATCAACTCAAGCCGTCATTGCCTAAAACTAATAATGCAAAAGAATTCATGACGAAGCTAGCTAAAAGCGTATTCCTAATCAGACATTACAGACAAGTCTATGGTTGGGAGTCTTATGAGTGAACTAACGATCAAGCAATTTGATTGGTCTATTCCCGTGCATGATCATGTGATTAGCATGGCAAATATTGTCGGAAAGTTAACATCCATGGGGATGGACGTAAGTGAATCATTTTTGGTCCAATTCATCATGAACTCCCTACCTTCTAAATTCGGCTCGTTCCAGGTGCATTATAACACCATAAAAGAAAAATAGAACCTTCAAGAATGCAAAACCCAATTGGTTCAGGAAGAAGGGAGATTAAAGAAAATAAGGGATCAATCTGTTCATCTCACAATGCACAGAGGTGCAAGTAGCAGCAAGGAAAACCAGGGAAAAAGGGTAAGGACAAGGCTCCACATCAAGTTAGTGATGATTAAATCCATAAAAAGCTGAGATGCCACTTTTGCAAGAGGGTCGATCATTCCAAGAAGGATTGTCCTAAGAGAAAGAAATGGTTCGAATAAAAGGTATACATTATGTTTCTGTATATTTTGAATCAAATCTTGTTGAAGTTCCTAGCCATACCTGGTGGTTAGATTATGGTGCTACTACTCATGTTTCACATGTTGCACAGGGATACCTTTCAATCCAACTCATAAGCAGATCTGAAAAGTTTTTGTACATGGGGAACAGATTGAAGGCACGAATTGAAGGGATCGGAACTTATAGAATAATACTTGATACCGGTCTTCTCTTAGATCTGAAGGAGTATCTTTATGTTCCTAAATGTACTAGAAATTTAGTATTTATGAGAAAGTTGGATATAATAAATTTTAAGTTTATGGTTGGAGACGGTATATTTTCATTATATAAGAATAAGTACTATTATGGTTTTGGTACTTTAATTGATGATTTATACCGCTTCAATCTTAATGTTGATTTCTCTGAATCCCTATTTCATGTTGAACATATTATTGGTAACAAACGTAGTGCACATAATGAGCGTTTTACTTTCTTATGGCATAAAAGATTGGGTCACATATCTAACGAAAGAGTTTTGAGGTTGGTGAAAAGTGAAATTTTACCTCAGTTGGATTTTGTTGACTAGAATGTGTGTGTGGATTGCATCAAGGGCAAGCAAACCTCACACATATCAAAGCACCCAGCTACAAGAAGTACTAAACTGTTACAGTTAATACACACTGATATTTGTGGTCCTTTTGACGTTCCTTCCTAGGGCGGTGAAAAATATTTTATCACCTTTATTGATGACTTCTCACGTTATTGTTACCTATACTTGCTGCATAAAAAGTCTCAAGCTGCGAGCATCCTAGAGGTGTTCCTTAATGAGGTAGAAAGATAGCTCGATAGGAAAGTCAAGGTGGTGAGGTCGGATAGAGGTGGTGAAATTTTGAAAAGTTTAATGAAAGTGGACAATGTCCAGGTCCATTTGCAAAGTTTCTTGAAAACTGAGGCATTTGTGCACAGTATACAATGCCCAGAACACCTCAACAAAATGGGTGGTTGAAAGGCGGAATCGTACTCTCATGGAAATGGTTAGGAGCATGCTAAGTTACAGTGATGTACCCTTATCTTTGTGGATGCACGCATTAAGAACTACTGTGTACTTGCTGAATATGGTTCCTAATAAGTCAGTTCCTAAGACTCCTTATGAACTGTGGATGGGAAGGAAACCTAATTTGAGGTACCTGCATGTTTGGGGCTGCCCAGCAGAAGTAAGAATATTTAATCCACATGAAAAGAAGCTCGATGAAAAGGCCATTAGTGGTTACTTCATCAGCTATCCTAAAAAATCAAAAGGGTACAGATTTTACTGTCTAACCATAGTATAAGAATAGTTGAGTCTAGAAATGCTTGGTTCATTAAGAATGGTGAAATCAGTTGGAGTGGTGATCCACGAAATGTGGATATCAAAGAAATTCAGTCCAATCCTACTCCCAGCATTGTTGTATCACCGTTGCACAACACTGTAGAAAATACAACTATTGAACCAGCTACTAATATACAAGTCACAACTGAAAAGGAAATTCCACAAGAAAGGATATTGCGAAGGTCTGTACGGAATAAAAGACCAGCCATTTCAGATGATTATGTGGTTTATTCACTTGAACATGAATGTGACTTAATATCGAAAATGACCCAGTCTCATTTAAGCAAGCCATGAAATGTGATAATTTTGGAAAGTGGTTTGATGCCATGAAAGAAAAGTTGAAATCAATGGATGACAATAAAGTTTGGGAACTAGTTGAGTTGCCACAAAGTTCAAAAGAAGTCGGGTATAAATGGGTCTTTAAGACCAAACGCGACTCAAAGGCAATATTGAAAAATATAAGGCTAGATTTGTCGCCAAAGGTTACACTCAAAAAAAAGGTATTGACTACAAGAAGACCTTCTCTCTAGTTTCAAAGGACTTTTTGAGAATTATTTTGGCTCTGGTGGCACCAAATGGATGTGAAGACCGCTTTTCTAAATGGTGATTTGGATGAAGAAGTGTATATGAACCAACTTTGAAGGATTCTTGGTTCCAGAAAAGAAAATTTGGTGTGTAAATTAAAGAAGTCAATATATAGGCTGAAACAAGCTTCCGACAATGGTATATAAAGTTCAATGATACCATTTTGAAGTATGATTTTGTAGAGAATACCATTGATCGGTGTATCTACATAAAGGTCGATTAGAACAAGTTTATTATTTTAGTCTTATATGTTGGCGACATTCTGCTTGCTACTAATGATAAATCTTTATTGCATGATGTAAAGAAATTTCTCTCCAATAATTTTCAAATGAAGGATATTGGTAAGGCATCCTATGTGATTGGAATAGAAATATTCCGTGATAGAAATCACAGATTGTTGGGACTGTCTCAGAAAGGTTACATTAACAAAATATTGGAGAGATTTAGAATGGAAAATTGCTCATGAATTGTTCCAATTCAGAAAGGGGACAAATTTAGTGAAATGCAATGTCCAAAAAATGATTTGGAACGGAAGGAAATGGAATCTATTCCATACGCGTCAATTGTTGGGAGCTTAATGTATGCTTCGACATGCACTCGACCAGATATCAGCTTTGCTGTTGGAATGCTTAGTCGGCATCAAAGTAATCCTAGAATGGATTATTGGAAAGCTATGAAGAAGGTTCTTCGGTATTTGCAAGGCACCAAGGATTATATGCTCACATATAAGAGATCGAGCCATCTTGAAGTAATTGGCTACTCGGATTCAGATTATGCCAGATGTATAAACTCTAGGAAGTCTACATTCGGCCATTTGTTCCTTTTGGCTGGAGGAGCAATTTCATGGAAGAGTGGAAAGCAATCTGTCATTGCTACTTCCACTATGGAGACTGAATTTGTGGCATGTTTTGAGGCCACTATTCAATCACTGTGGCTGCGGAATTTTTTGTCTAGCATTCGTATTGTTGATAAAGTTGAAAAGCCCTTAAGAATTTATTGTGACAATTCCGTTACAGTCTTCTTCTCCAAAAATGACAAGTACTCGAAAGGAGCAAAACATATGGATTTGAAGTACTTAACGGTAAAAGAAGAAGTGCAAAAACGAAAGGTATCAATCAAGCATATTGGTACATATTTGATGATAGCAGATCCGTTAACTAAAGGACCGCCGCCCAAGACTTTTAGTGGCCATATTGAGAGGATAGGCATTACAGATAAATCTCTATTAGCATGATGAGTATATATATATACATGACTTTGAGTTGCTCGTATGAACTTATGAATTCAATAAAAGTATTGTTTTATTGGTTATCCATATTATCGCGTATACAATCATGGTTGTAATGGATAACAATGAAAGTTTTCCATTAAAGTCAGTTTAAATTATGTCGATTGTGATACATGGAAGGGATCTTGTCACTATATGACTTGTGACTGCCATGATTCTGTCACTACAATTCAATTTAGCGATGACTTGATAGATTCGATGAAAGGTGTACATCTAAAAGTTTATCAAATCGTAAGTTTTTACAAGAGCCAAGTGGAAGATTGTTAAATTATTTTAACATAATATGGCCCATGTAAATTATAAAATGGTTCTTATAATAAAAGGTCTAAGTGTGATGGCTGTTAGACTAAAAGATTAAGAATCATGGGGTTTAAAATCCCTCTCCTCTCCCTTCCAAATATTTAGTTGTGTACTAATTAGTGTTATTAAGTATAATGCTACAAGAGGGTGCATGGCAATGCAATAGCAATCAATTTCCATGCATATATTAAAGTGCTGAGTTACAGTCAGTTTCATTAAGTTTTAAGTGTTGAATTAAAGTGTCAGTTTCATTGATTAAGTATTTGGAAATTGACTTATTTACGGCATGGAAACTAACATATTTAGTACTTGAAACTGATGCATTTATTGGAGGAATTTCTTTGGAAACTGACATTCCTCTGTAACTCTCTCCTTTGTTACAGAGGAACCTCTCTCTCCTTGGCTATAAAAGGAGGATACTCCTGTACATCAACTGCATAGGGAAAAGAAAAAAACACAAAAAGAAATAGTATACACATCAAAGAAAAGAACATAAATTTCTCTAACCATTGAGGGAAGTATAAAGATTAAGAAGAAAGAGAGGAGAGAAAAATTGATATGCAAGGCATTGTTAATATGTCTCAAAGTGGGTTTATGCTTTTGCACATATAAAGGATGATTTGTGCTTCTGCACATATAATAGTTGCTATTTGGTTTAATCAAATTATGCTAAATGATCTTATAGCTTATACACTTCTACTTACAGTGTTGACTGTCACCTGTGCCTGTCCTCCTTCCTGCCAGCTTCCATCCGAGTCTCAGTAGCAAACTTCCTTCCATGCGTCCTCCTTTTCCTGCTGCAAATAGCAATGACCCTATGGCCCTTGCAGTGCTTTGGCCACTGTTTTCTTCCAATCTGAAAATTGAAAATTGCAGCAGGCCAAATCATTTCTTCCATACAGCAGCGTGGATTCTTCATCTTTCCCGGTTCCTGTGCTGTAACTGCCACCTCATTTTTGTTTGAGCAGAAGATGCATGCAATAACATCCTCGCGCATCCTTCTTTTCATAATCAGGTGGAGCATGGGTGTTGGATGGGCTAGCACATGGGTAAAGATCATGAATGAATGGTTTGCACAGCTAGCATATATAGTCAGTCGCCAATTCCTGTTGCTTGCCATGCAACCAGCTACTACGGAAAGGGCCTTCAGTACCGGTTCAAAACAGCCTTTAGTACCGGTTTTGAATCGATACAGAGCTATTCGGGACCGATGCTCAAGGGCATCGGCCTCGGTTTCACTCTCGTCTCGATAGAGTATCAATCGTTGGAAGTCACACGTGGTAAAGCGTCGTGAACCCCTGAGGACCTTATCAGTACCGGTTGGTGTCTCCAATTGGTACTAATGAAGCCCTCATCAGTACCGGTTGGTTTCTCCAACCGATACTGATGTTTTGTATATATATATATATATATATGTCTGTTTGTGTGTGTGTCCAGTAGCTATTATATATGTGTGTGTGTTAAATCACAACTAATTAAAGCACATATAATTAATCATGCACATTGCCTGATAATTAAATCACTAAACATTCATTAACAAATTTAATTACATCTAATGTATTAAAATATGTACACATATTTGTTCTTCTGCTCATCGTCTAATGTATTACAATATATATGTACGCAACTTTAATTATAACTTTAGTATTTCTTTTCCTTCTGTTCATTGGGATCTTTTACGCGCATCGCTCTTGCTAGCCGTAGATGTCGACCCCGACAGTTCACCGGTCCTTATCGAAGGGCCCCACCAATTTAAATTTGGTTCATGAAACTCACCTTTTGGATTTACGACCTCATCGTAAATAAAGCTGACGAAGTTGTTCTTGGATTGCTCTCACTGCGTGCGGCGAGAGTTCAACCTTGTTCCACCAAATATTGAGGCACCATCGTTAAGTCATTAACTAATCAATCCTTGAATTTGTACAAGATATAAGGAGTACATGACATCATTAAAGCTAGTAATTATATTTACTCACCCCTTGTTGCCTTTTAGCATACGGTCGATGGCTCCGGTTTGGATGTGCATAAACACACATACATAGTAGCTGCATAAATTGTTGCCCGGCGGCTGACTCAAGATCTGCGATGGAAAAAGTTGAAAGCGTGAAATAGATGCAAGGAAATTAAGTTAATTAACTAAAAAGCTAGCATTATGATATACGTACTTGAGAGGCAATTGTAATGTCAAATTTTTCCTTGAATATGCCCCTGTTTTTAGCACGGAACTGTGCGAATGCACTACACATGTGATTACGAATTATACATGATTAGAATTTGTTTCAAATGGAAGGAAATAGAACTAGTATGATAATGAAAGGAACAAGAATTAATACCGGTTGAGCATGTCGATAAAGTTTTGATACTTTTTAACTGGTTTCCTTTGCGAGTCCATAATTGTGATCGAGCTACGATCTAGCTCGATCATAAGAAGAATCCAGTGAAAACTATACATAGATATGTCAACGTAGATAACTAATTTGTTCTAACATCGTGTTATGAAAAAGGAGTAGAATGAGGTGGTACGAAAACACGTACTCAAATGCGTAGGCTAGATATATCTTTGACTTATATTTTTGACCCATTAGCGCATTGTATATGTTAGTCTCTGTATCACTTGGGTGGTCTCTAACGGTTGTCTCGTTGATAACTAGTGGGTCCATGAAGCCTATGTCGAAAATACGTTCCCTTCGGCATCTTTGTATCTCCATGCTACATAAGAAGAAATTAGTTAGGCTTGCAAGTTAGTATAGTACAAGGGAGTGCACGATGGTTTTTTGTAAATAATTAAGACACTTACAGAGTCCAGCAACCCAGCAAGGCCGCGCCGAGGGCGTCTGTCTGGTATAGATCATATATGACGTCCCATTCGACAAAAAATTCACCGTCACCGTGAAAAAAATATTGTTCCTTGTACTTGACAGTGAACAACTGTAGACCATGCTTGGTCGCGTCCAAGTACCATTCATGAAATTGCCGCATCTTTGTCGTTAGCTGGAGCAGCTAGCTCCTCACGCCTGACCAATGATCCGCCCACTGTTAATGGTCATCTTACTTGGGTACACTCAATCTTTGCCGTGCCTAATATTTGATTTGCGTCAAGGCCAGTTTCATCGAAGAATTGTAGCATATCCTTATCCTTCCCCTCAGCTGACATCTTCTTCTTGTGGCATTCCTTACTCAATGTGCGCTCGTAGTTTGATTGGCGAGGCATTTCTTTTTGATCCTTCAAATTTTTAATAGTCATCAAGCCTTTGTGAAATTCTTCTGTGCCAGGTTGAACCTTCTTCTCTGGTGACTTGGGTCTAAAAAATTTAGTTACCTCACCTTTTACTATTTTCTTAGTCTCCTCATCGGTCATATCATATGTCAGCTTCAGAAGTGGACCCAGCTTCTTGGATGGGGTGGAGGACCCCGTCTTCTTGGGAGCTGCTGGCCAAGCTGGCTTGTTTCCTTTGGTCGGCGCCTTCTTGGGAGGAGACGGGCTTCTTGTGGCGCTTATGTGTGCGGGAGGTGGTGTAGGAGTCGGCGCCTTCTTGGGAGGAGACAGGCTTCTTCTGGGGCTTATATGCGCAGGAGGTGGTGTAGGAGTCGGCGCCTTCTTGGGAGGAGACGGGCTTCTTCTGGGGCTTATATGTGCAGGAGGTGGTGTATGAGTTGGCGCCTTCTTGGGAGGAGACGGGCTTCTTCACGGAGAGTACACGTCCATGTTATATCGAAAAATTATGTACCGTTTGCATCACAGGATGAAATTGTGTACTGCCTCTCCTAGCTTCGTAGTCCCGTCACCTCCAGGAATTTCGAAGTCAAGGTCCTCGTACCCTGGGCAAACCTCCTCCACCGAGACCTTGGAGTATCCTGATGGTATTTGTTGGCCATGGATGAGCTGCCCCCGACTCCAATGGATGAGCCATGCCGTCGGCCGCCTTGAAGGAAAGGTTCTGTGCTTGGACGTGCAGCTCACAAGGTGTCCGCTGCCTGATATCGTCTACGGGATACTTGTCCAAGTCCGCTTCTGGAAGCCCACCGGAAGCGCCGCTGCTTCGCTGCCTGGAGGTGCTGAGGATGTTAGGATTATTTGGAGGTTCTTGGCCCGTCTCGTGCTATTGGCTCAAGGCTAACTGCACCTCTCTTCGGATCTCTTCTTGCATTCTCTCCTGTGTTTAATTCAGGCATTCTTCAAGCGCACTAAGCTGTTGTGTCTGTCGAGCCTTGCTCCTCACCCGACTCCTATAGGTCTCGGTGTCCTGAGCGAAACCAACGTTCTACGGAATGACGCCAATGCCTCGTGTACGTCCAGGGTGCTCTGGGTTTTGTAGGGCCCTTGTTAGCTCATCGTTCTCCCTGTTTGGCATGAAGCTACCCTAGAAAGACTCCTCGATAGACTGTACAAGCCTTCTGGCCACATCTCTTAGCACCTCCCCAAACACAGCATTGTCGTTATCATCAAGGCCGCCGCCGTGACCATAGAACCAATGCCTTGCTCTATCGGGCCAATCCATTGTTGCGGGTGCGACACCCTTCGCTAGCAGGTCCTATTCCCTCTTCTCCCATTTGGGTATTGCTTGGCGGTAACCACTAAGGCCGAGTCGGTGGTGATAATTCTTCTTCTGTACATTCAGCTTATTCTTCTCACTCAAACTTTGACCTTCGTCCGAAGTCTTGTAGTTCACGAACGCATCCCAGTGATCTTGCAACTTTGGGTGCTTCTTGAAGTCGGGCATTCGATTCATCTTGATATACTCCATGTTCAACTTCTTTTTATAAGTCTGGAATGCGATAGCCATCTTCTTGAGAGTGTAACTCTTCACCTTCTCTTCGGTCCCTTGGGGGAAGGTGAATGTCTCCTTCATATCGTTCCAAAGCATGTTCTTCATATCTTTAGGGACCTAATCCCATTTTGCTATGCTAATTGGCACGTGGTCCCTAACATGGACGCCGCATGCCGAATTGAAAAGCCCAAGCGCCCCCAAGGGTGCAAGAGGTTGGCCGTTCTCAGCGACTTCGGTGACAACATATCTTGCCTTCGACTTCTTGCTTGGACCTCGCTGACGTGATTGCCTGCTTGGTTGAGCGATCTGAAAGCATGGTACAATCATGAACAGGTCAGAATGTCGGCTTAGCATGATAGTGGAACCGACAATCTTGAACGTGACTGATTGTTACCTCGTCAGCCTCATCGATCTCGGTGGCCTCGGCGGCCATGAGGGCGGGTTCAGGCTCCGCCGCCTCATGACCACCATCTCCCGAAATCAAATTTCTCATAAATTCTTCTTGGTCAAATCCTTCACCGTCCATCATCGTTTCTTAGGCTAGAAGAAGCACTAAAAATTAACGAAAATAGATCAACAAAAGGTCAAATACTATCAACAAGTAAAGATCACGTTTCATGTAAAGCTGATGGTACTACTCTAAAATGGCGTGGAAGACGGTGGGGAAGAGACGGTAGAGAGGATGGGCGGTGACGCCGAAGATGTTCCTAACGTAAGTCGGCCAAATACTATCGACAAGTATACTTATACATTTCACATGATACATATACATTTCACATTTCAAAATTCAAATACATTGCATTTTACATAAACACTTCTAATGCATGGCTTACTTGTAATTTTCAAATTCTAATATACATTTCAAACTTCACATATACATAGAAATCTCACATATACATAGAAACTTCACATATACATAGAAATTTCAAAATTCACCAGAAATTAGAAAAATTCACATGATACATATACATTTCAAACTTCACATATACATAGAAATCTCACATATACATAGAAACTTCACATATACATAGAAATTTCAAAATTAACCAGAAATTAGAAAAATTCACATGATACATATACATTTGATATGATACACATACATTTCAAACTTCACATATACATAGGAATCTCACATATACATAGGAATCTCAAATCTAAAGGCTAAAGCAGAAAATAGGAAGCAAAAACCCACAACATATTAGCACCTTAAGTTAGTTCTATCATCTAGTTCAATTTACATTACCCACAGGTTTAGCTCTTAACAAATTCCTAAAAGAAAACTATATGTTCTTCTATCAAAATCTGAAATCATGCTGACATATCAAAATCTGAAATCAGGCTAAATCTCCCATCCAAGGAAATTCACAGGACCACATGGATATCAAAACAGTTTAGATACCATGCTGACATATTTGAGAATATATACATGATTCAAGAATGACCATGCTGACATATTTGAGAAGATGATTTGAGCTCTCAGATTTTTGGGTGAAATTAAAGATTTAGATCTTCAATCCAATCACAAATCGGTTAGACAATTAATTAGCAAGTTAGGCCTCAAATCCTTACCTTCCTAGGCATGCACAATGATAATTTGGTATCACAGCTCACTTACTTAGTTGTTTTAAGCACATATTACATTCAAATCAGCGTTCAAACTACTAGTATTTGTTCTAGGATTTAAAGTTCAGGTCAGTACTTAAAGGTAAGCTTACTGAACCAACATACCCAAATCGGCAATACACCAGTGAGCATTCAGATAAGCATATGTTCTATGTATCAACCGAACTAAGCATCAAATCAAACCAGTAAGCAATTTCAGATTTAGAGCACTAACCGAATCAGCCCAGACCAACAACTAGTAGATTAACTGATTTTACTGAGCTTAAAGCAAGTAGTGAAATAGCTAACAACGGTAACAATTACAAATTATCGAGAGCTATTCAGAGCGAGAGTACAAATCTAGCATGCTAGACTAATGATCTAAGGCCTAACTCACAAGATTAATTATCATACTCATTAAACTACCCAAAATCATCACAAAGCACACTAATCTCAGTCCCACAACAAGGAAAGCAATCGAAGATACAATGCCCGACTGCGATGCGTGACACACATTTGCAAGATTGAGCTTCACACACACCAAGCACAAGAATCCTCCACAAGAATTCACTGCAAGAATCAATCTCACAGCCAACAAGTGCAAAGCCAAATGGCTGGGAGCACCAAACCAAAGCCGAAGCTCTACAAGCCAAATGACTAGCATATCTGTTGATCCAATCGAATGGCTTTACCCGTTTACCACTTAAACCTAGGTTGGCCCGGATAGATGTTCTTGCTCATACCAGGATTGAAGGAGGCTTTACCGTAGGTGAGGAAGACGGCGGCAGGATCGTTGGAGGCGAGGAGGACATCGGCGGGGTTGTCGGAGGCGAGGACAGCGGCGTGCTGGGTCGTCCAGGAGAGAATGCGGCGCGGCATGTGGGGTCGTCGAAGGCGACATAACAGCGGCATGCAGAGTCGTTGGAGGCGAGGAGGACGACGGCGCGCATGGTCGTCGGAGGCGAGGAGGACGACGGTGCGCATGGGAGGATGAGGAAATTGGGGAATACGGCCAGGAAGAACAGGAAAGTGGGGAAGAGGAGGCAGCGGGAGAGGTTTATAGGTGCACCATCAGTCCCGGTTGGTGTCTTCAAGCGGATCGATGACACATCGATCCGGTTGGATACATCAACGGGATCGATGCCTAGCATCTTGAAAGCCCTAGGCACTATCTCGATCAAGGTTGGTGTATCCAACGATCTTGATGACCCACATTAGTACCGGTTGGTGTATCCAACCGGGACTGATGTGAATTAAATTATTGCTTCTTTGCTTAATAAAATTATAGAAAATTAAATTATTGCTTCTTTGCTTAATAGAATATAATAAATCATTCTTATTCCACACTAAAATGATTTAAATCCATATAATCTTTAGAATATTATTTTCCAACCATCTAATATAAAATAAAATTATAGAAAATTAAATTATTGCTTCTTTGCTTAATAGAAAATAAGGTTATTAATACACAACAAGTATGTTAGTAGTCTATCACACCAAAAGAAAGCAAAGTGATCCATCCATGGACACATGGCATCAATTTAGTAGCATGGGAACACAATAGACAAGATTTAACATGAAAAAGGAAAACTAAGCATCCATGACTGACAGAAAACTAAGCCGAAGGAGCGAGCTAGCTAACTTCTAACAAGGGAGTATACAACACGGTTGGACTTATTTGCTAACATACTTTGTTTTTACAAGCGATCCTTCATACTTCTTTAGGACACCCATGTACCTCTCGAAAAGGAACATATTGTGGAGGAACACAGGTCCGAGAATTTTTATCTCTTTAACAATGTGGACCATGAGATGGACCATAATATCAAAGAAGGATGGAGGGAAGATCATCTCAAGGCTAACCAGAATATTGACCATGTCATCATGTAGATTAGATACCTTATTCGGCTCGATGACCTTCTGCGACACCACGTTGAAGAACGAACACAACTTTATGATTGTCCCTCATACCTAATCTGGCAGAATACCTCGCACCGCCACTAGGAGCAACTGTGTCATCAACACGTGACAATCATGGGATTTTATGTGTACAATTTTATTCTCTTTCATGTTTATGAGTCTCCTTATGTTCGAGGAGTATCCAGAAGGGACCTTCACACTGTTCAAGAACTTAATCATATTTTTTTTCTCTTCCTTGCTTAGAGTGTGGCTCGCAGGGTGGAGGTAATGCTGTCCTTCCACTCTCTTTTCTGGATGTAGGTCGTTCCTGATTCCCAGTATCTCTAGGTCCTTTCATACTTGAAGTGTATCTTTTGATTTGTCGTACATATCTAGGAAGCCTAGCAGGTTCACGCAGACATTCTTCGTGATATGTATGAAGTCTAACGAGTGGCGGACCTCTAAGTCTTTCTAGTAACGTAAGTCCCAAAATATTGACTTCTTCTTCCAAATGGGTGTCGTGTGACCTTGTTCAGTCGGGACAGGTTTTCTATCAGGACCTTTTCCAAATGAATTTTTTTTAAATAATATATTTTTTAAATAAAATTACAGAAATAATATGCTTGAAAAAAATTTCTGTAATTACTCAAATGCATGCATAATTTGGAATTGACATACGTCTTTATCGCAATTTGAATTTCTTGACGAGAGACTTAATCGCAATTTGAATTCTTGACAGAGACTTAATCGCAATTTCAAATTGCGGCGAAACTCATCGCAAATTCAAAATCGACAAAAATTCAAATTATGCTGACGGAATATTAATTCAGTTAGATAATTTGTTTACTAATTCATTGATTTAGAATTTGCAAAAAAATATGTCTAATCGTCGACAAATATTATAAGATATTGAACGAGGGCAATTAGATGGAATTTTTTTAAAATAATATATTTTTGTAAAAAATTTACAGAAATATTATGTCGAAAAAATTTTACAGAAATACCCTATAGTCGCAATTCCAAATTGACATACATCTTTGTCTCAATAGTCGCAGTTATGTCATGATTGGAATTGCGACTCAAATCACTCGCGGCCACGAAACCGTGGAAATTGTGGCCACTTAAGGGTTTTCGCAGCCCCGCGGGATAGGCCGGATCCAGTCTAAAAAATACGAGAAAAATCAAGAGCGACCTACGCAACGCGTGCTACTACTTACGTATGGGCGAGATAGCTAGACGTTGCCCCGGCAGGAAGTTGCGAAAATCGAAAAAGACACTCGCGGCCATGAAACCACAGAAATCGTGGCCACTTAGGGGTTTTCGTAGGCCTGCGGGACAAGCCGGATACAGCCCAAAAAATACGGAAAAAATGAAGGGCGACCTACGCAACGCGGGCTACCACTTACGTATGGGCGAGATAGCCAGACGTTGCCCCGGTAAAAAGTTACGAAAATCAAAAAAGGCACTCGAGGCCATGAAACTACAGAAGTTACGACGTCGAAAAATTTTGAAACTTTTTTATGGAGGTTCCTGATAAATCAGTGATATTACCATAAAAATGTCAAATGATTTTAAGATGTGAGGAATTTTTTAAAATTCAAACAATACAACTGTCCTGATAAAACGCTGACCGACAAGTTTCAACCGAATGAAAATGAAACAAACCATATTAGAAAATTTTAAAAATTTTTGTCCATGGTTATGATGCATCACTAATGTTCCCATAAAATTTTCATATAATTATCAAGCTCTATGAACTTTTAAAAATTCAGGCAGTGCTAGTGTCCGATATGGTAAAATTCGCATAAAGAATAGCATTCAAATTTTTAAAATTTATAAAGCTTGATAAAAATTTTATGGGAACATTAGTGATGCATCATAACCATGGACAAAAATTTCAAAATTTTATAGTCGACAACAACTCATGTTATGAACACTTAAATTATTTGTTGAACATATATAAGGGCACATACATCGAAAGTTCGATGATAAAATAAGCAATAGATTAGATTATATTACAAGGGCATTACAAGGATTGAAATTGCTTGACTAACTAACTAACAAAAGCACTGTTTGTCATGGTGGAACAAATGATCGTTCGCCTATCTAGGTACAACCGAATGATGTCCCACATTTTACGTGATATTACGACCGTGTTAAATTTGCGATTTGTCATCGGACACCGCCAATCCCTACTATGAAAGAACTCCATGGGGATCCGGTTCACCTAGTCGCCGAATGGGTGGCCTATGCTTGACGTCTCGGGTGTATAAGACATAATTTTTGGTCTTTTTATGTGGATTTCGCCTCCCATATGGGCATGTCATCCCGATTCGGCGTCCCTATGTTAATACCACCCGGGTTCCCGGTTGGTTTGTGCAACGCATCAAGGATTTGTTGCGTGGTGCGGACTTCTCGCCACTGCTTCCCCTTGTCCCTTCTTCTTTGAGAGGAGGAACCTCTTGCACCTCTGGTGTGTTGGCGCAGCGGAGACATGCCTGCTTCTGTTTGCTCGCACTCCACTATATAGTGCAGAGGTGTGTGTTGGGCTTATCCTTGACAACCGAAGCGTGCCTGCATTCAATGCAGTATGCCCGCTTTGGTCGTTGAATAACACCGTAGGCGTACTCGGGGTCTGGCTTTTTTGGGCGGTAGTGGCACCACGGAGAGGGTTGCTCCCCCCAGTTATCCCATACAGGAAGTTTGAGATGTGGGTGGTACGTCTCCGGGTCCACCTAGTTGAAGTAGCCGCACCATTCATCCTCGGCCAAGGGCACCCAGAGAATCTCCGGTCCGCTAGATCATCGTGGCGGTATCAACCATTGCTGCGAGCCATGTTCGCAAAAGTCAGGGCTTTCGGGTGGCCCTCGAGGAGGTTTCTCCTTTGACTTGAGCGAATTCGCAAGTTTCCTTTTGAACTCTGTGTGTGATGAACTGGTTTAGAACTACTATTTTGTGAGTTTAACATGAGTATGTCGCATGAAACTCACCGATTGGTTGGCCCTTGCCCACCGCCCTAAGCTCTGGTCGATCTAGAAAAGGACATATCTGGCGGCCTCTCCCACCGGTGAAGTTCTCGGGCGAAGCGGGGTAGGCGTCGTGGCGCTTGAGAGAAATTGTGAGTCACGCTGTTCGGCCCGCCGATCCATTGGAAGAAGCAACACCGGTCCTTGCCGAGAAAAGAAAGAACGATACATGAAATGGTAGTGTTACCTCAGATTGTGTGGACACCAAGAGGTTTACCTCAGAGGTGCGGCACAACAAGAGTGAGTGATGTGGCGCCGTCTCTCCATGGGTAGATTGCATCATCTTCGCCGGTAGGTTGCAGTCGCATTTGGGTCGGGGCAACTCCAGCAGAACTAGGGCGTCGACGCTACTGGCATCCGGATATTCGGGGGATGACACGCGCTGTCAAGAGGCGACTCAGAGAACGACATTGTGCCCTAATTTGTGTAGATTCAGCTGACGTTTATTGCTGGTTTGGCTGTGTTGGATGTCTACCCCTCGGCCCTGTTTTATAGTGGTGGTGAGGGGTTACTCCACACAATTACAGCACTTGTCCATTTTATGGCCTGGCATCCTCTGTGAAAAGCTGCACGACGTGTCACCCATCATCAAAGCTGCACGACCTGAAACCTTATGAGAAAAGCTGCACGACCTGTCACCCTCTGTCAAAGGCTGCACGATGTGTCACCCTCTGCCGAAAGCTGCACGACCTGTCACCCTCTGTCGGCCTGAGATGGGTAGTGCTGTGTCGCTTGGTGGTCTGCAGAGTATTGTCGAATCACTTTGAGAAAGCTGCACGACCTGTCACCCTCTATCGGCTGGCATCACCGTATTACGAAGATGACAACACATGAGTGATTTGACAAGACTAGTAGATACAATAAATTAAGACAACTTCAGAGAAAGCTGGCATCGATTTATTTCAAATTTGACAACACAAGAGTGATTTGACATGATACATTGGGGGGCAGAGAACATTTCACACATAATCAAAGTCAAATGACTACATACTGGGTGGATTGGGGCACCTCCTACGATCGTGTCCACGTTGTTTACATAATTTGCATTTTCGCAAACCGTCCACCGCATCAGCCGTGTCCATGTCACCTTGCAATCTGGTGCCCCTTGGCCTCCCATGTTGTGTGCGTCTAGTCGCGGGATATGGTTTGCAGGTTGGGCCTTCCATAATCGTTAACGCGAACAACGTACGTGATAATGTTGACGGGGTGCGAGAGGGAGTTTGCAGAAATGGGGAATTTGAGCTCAGAATAATAGAACATAATGTAAGGAAATAAAGTAACATGCATAAGTTTGCTACATAATGTGACAAAGAAATTATGTACAGCACATCTAGTACGAAAGAAAACACCTAACTACACGCGGTGCTACTCCTCGGGTGGTCCTGAAGCTTCTCACGGCACAAGACATGCCCGAGAGGGTACGCCACGGTGGTCAGGCTCTGCCCACGGGTACTCCTAGCAGGCCGTACTAGTGCTAGAGGAGTAGCGAAGACGTCGGGCGATGGGTGGCTCGGACCGGGCACCGAAGCTGCGAGGGGCCAAGGACCGCACCCGCTTCTGGCCGGGCGGATCTCTGAAGAAGTCCAAGTCGACATCGCCGAGTAGAGAGTAGTCGGCAGAGGTGCTTGCTCTGCTCCGTGTGTGATAGGCCCTGTTGATAAAGTTGTCTTGTTAGTACATTACATAACATTAAGATCATAAAGATGAAAAGAGGCGGTAGCGGTATACCTGCGATCATAGGTGCGTGCGGTGCGATCGCCGCCAACCAGATCCCCCCGGGACGTGAGGAGGGGCCACTGCATGTGTGGTGTGGATCGCGCGCGCGCGTGTCGACCCGTCAGACGGAGGCACGCCCATGAACTCAGACGACGTCGTTGTCCCTAGGCCTCTGACGACGTAAGTCGGACGATGCGGACGGACCCTCTGGCGACACGCCGCAACGCCCCTCGAGCTCCTCCGTCGCGACCTCGACCCGCCCCCGTGCCTAGTCATGCTAACGGTCGTCCACGTCGTGTATGGTCTCCCTAGCAAGGTTGCTCGCACACGAATTGAAATGCCACTTAGTTCGCACAATTACTGAGAACGATACATTGCAAGGATTGTGGAAGAAGCATTGACCGCTCGTGAAACGCTTAGTCCATTTGGGTGGGATAGGTGTCCATAACGGAGGGCTCGTGCCTCGAGGCGAAGTCAACGACGCACAACCCGAACGCTGTGCGTGGTGCGTACCACCGGATGTACTCGTCAGACGTGCGGGTCAGACGGGCATCCTCCGTGAACGCCCGCCAACGCCTATGCCATCGCTGAACATGAGGGATCATTCGCGCCAAATTAGCGGCACCAATGAACCCCTTACGTGTGACCTGCATGAGAACATGAGCAATGACGTTAGTTCCGCAAACATGAAAAAATGCAACTGAAATAGACATGGAAGAGCACTTACACCGTGAGGTGGGACCACCTCACGGGAAGACGAGGAAGCTGGAGGCCGAACTGCCTCATCACGCGGTGCACGGCGTACGTCTCGACGTACACGTCGTAAACAAGGTGGCGCCGTGTGAACCAAAAGGCGGCGTCACGGGTGCACTGCAAGGAGAGGCCGTGAGGTGCTCGCGCCGCTACCAGCTCGGGGAGGTAAGGACGCCAGATGACGCGATCATCTGTCAGCTGGTCGAACATCGCTACGTACTCGGGGTACGAAGCGTGTGTCGTCACAGGCGCGTACATCGGCTACAAAAAAAAGTAATGGTAAAGTTAGAGAAAATAATTTGAAAATAATCGCATAGCTCATGGTAAAGATCATTTTACTAACCCGTCTGCGGCACCACAACGTCCCCATGGTAGGACGGTCGACGTCGTCCCCGGGGGCGTGGTAGAACTCAGCTCCGTAGGGTCCCAGATCGATGTGCGGCCGGCCGATCTGGAACCTCTCAAAAGACCACAGCTGAAGCAGGAGAGGACAGCCCGTGAGAAGGGACCAGTCCCCCACGCGACGACAACCGTCGCAAAGGCCCCGGTACATCGTAGCCAGCACAGCCGGTCCCCACGCTAGCTGCGGGATCTCCTCCATCTCGGCGTCTGCGATCGTCCTCGCGTACTAGATCAAGTGCTTGTCGACGGTGTCTCCGTGGGTGGAGGTGAACGAGAACCACGAACAACCACAACAGTACGCCCAAGTGGCGGCCCGACAACGAGTCCCTCGCCCGTGCCATCCACTCGGGCTACAAAAAAAGTAATGGTCAGTTTCACAACTTTAAGACATAGTGAAATAAAATGTACATAAAGTTAATGTCACTTACGTAAAACTGTATCAGCCACTTCTGCGTCGGACCGTGCTTGTTAGCGAAAGGTGTGTACTCCACTGTCAGCTGGCAGACGTCCACGAAACGGGCTAGGAGCTCCGCCTGCCACTCCGGGTGGACGTCCTCAGGCACTACCGCGTGCCCAGTGCAAGGTAGGCCAAGCAGGTAGGTGACGTCCTCCAGTGTGGGCGCCATCTCACCGCACGGGAGGTGAAAGGTGTGCGTCTCCGGGCGCCAGCGATCTACCAAAGTAGCGAGCTCCTGTCATACGGGAACCTCCTAGAGGCACCGCGCCCGTCCTCTGCATCTGCCGCGGTCGCCTCCACCATCCATGCTATGGGCGAGTCTCAGAGCTCTCAACTCAGAGGGAAGACATTTTCACAACTATTAGTTCAAATGAACAAGATTTAGTAAGGAAGTCTGCAAAAGTGGACGAAACAGGAACCCATCGGGATCGACCGCCATGCCCTCATCGGGGTGCGCAAGTGAAGGGCACTCAGCTCGAGCGGTGCCTCCCCCTCTGGAGGCGGCGCGGTGGCCAAGCGACTCCGATGAGTCACGTCGACCACTGGGTCCAGCAACTCTCCCTCCATCGCCATACCTGCAATTGAATAAAACAATATTAGTACAAAATTAAATGAACAATTAAACTGATGCAGTGATTACAAATAGAATTTGAATACAAGGTACCACACTCTACAGTCCAAAAACGCTAACAACTGGAATGCGATAATGACACATCCAACGAACATACAAATTCGAACCAAATAGAATTCGGTAATAATACACCCAGCAAATAGAATTCGGTAGTAGTACACCCTACAAATAGAATTCGGTAATAATACAGGCATTACACATCATATGACCATACATGCATTACAAATAGGAATTCAACATATCACATTGAGATGCGACCTAACAATTACATACGCGGAGACCGTACAACAATTTCACGGCCTCTGAACTGTTGGGCAATACTTGAAAGAGTGTCCCATCTCTTTACAAATGGAGCATTTCTTTGTGCGATGCCCGCTTTCTGCAGCGTCCATGTCGTTCCTTATACGTCTTGTTTGTCATCGCCCTACGCCCTTCAGCCTGCTGATATCAGGAACCCACCGTGTATCCTCCCATCTTTGATGCTCCGTGAACAAACCCACCACTCGAAAGCCATATATTTCTCCGCTCCAAGTTGCCGCCACCGCTTCTTTACTGAAAAATTGCGATAAGAATATACCTGGGTCCATACGAATTGTCGAGCACGCAGCCATTACGTGCGAGCATGGCTTGTGCAGCAGCGCAGGCTTGTTGCAGGTGCATACACATGTTTGTCGATGTAGAATGCATTCGTGAGCAACTTTACGCCGGTTCGTCCCACGTCCTGCTTTCTCTTTGCATAGTACCTCGAAACGAAGCTCCCTCGTACCCATTTTCAATGATCTATGCATCTCCCCCTTCTTCCCTTTGTCCTCCATGTACGTACAGATCACCTCCGAGTATTTCACATCAGGATTACTCATGCGGGCAATCGCCCTGGCATGACGATCCACAAAGTACTTCGCAACACCATGAAGAACACCCTCCACTATAGCAACAAGAGGAAGGGGTCTCAGTCCTCGCATGACCCAGTTATAAACCTCAGCCAAGTTAGTCGTCATAACCCCATACCGGGAATCATCGGTGTCATAAAGCAGTGCCCATTTCTGCCTAGGCTCATGCTCTATCCATTCGGAGAAGCATTTCGTCGATCTTCCATTCCTCCGGACCAAGTGCGGAGGGTCCGTGGGTAACACTTCCAGTGCTACTGGGGCTTCCTCCGTGCTAGGAATTGGCCTCTTCGTTGCTTCTG
Organism: Guadua angustifolia; assembly: GCA_036346375.1. Classification (NCBI taxonomy): domain Eukaryota; kingdom Viridiplantae; phylum Streptophyta; class Magnoliopsida; order Poales; family Poaceae; genus Guadua; species Guadua angustifolia. The sequence continues at coordinate 3,800,464 of CM070516.1, forward strand.
CGGTATGCCTCAATGTCAGCTCGTCCAACTTCTTCCACGTTGGGTCTGGTCGCACAACCTCTTAAAAAGCTTCGTAAGATCCTTGTTCCTAAACTGCTTGTAGAAGTTAGCACCCATGTGCCGTTTGCACCACCTACTTCGCATATCAGGCCATGGATGTGTTTCTTCTGCACCTTTTCGCGAATCGCACGACCGCCTTCAACGTACTCGGTGCCGATCGTATAACACAAACTCGAGCACCGATCCACAACCCGGCTTTCACGTTCCTCGAAACCAAAGCCACTTTCGTGTTCTCACCTCCACGAATGCAAGCGCTCATCGAAGAACACGATTGTTGCCATCAACTCCTATGGCGATCAATATCGACCTTTATACTTCCTACCAAGAATTTGCCATCAACACATAACAACGGACGGCAATGCACGAACGCGTTGACACATGCACCAAAAGCAAAGAATGCCCATTGAAGTACCATCTTCCCAAATGGCGCCGCGAGGGCCGCCACAAATATCGACATATGTTCCGAGATTTCTTTCCTTGATCACGAAGCATACCGTAGGTTCTCGACACGCCGTCTTGAATGTACCAAATCTAGTTTCCAAAGCCTACCTTCGCCTCCAAGCTTTGGCATAGCTTATGGTGTACTGAAACCTCTGTTCTATTGCAAGTATGATGGCACGTGGCTCTAAATCCAAGTTGCCCACAATCTTCCCATACATTGCATTTGCAACAAAACGTGAAGATATGTTTCTATGTGATTGGGCAGACTCAAGTAACGCACGCTGCGTGTGGGATGACTATAGAACACTTCCAAACGGTATCCCATTTAGGCCGAGACGCATGCACACGCCATTGGCAGCCCTCCATCCGCATCGACATCGTGACGTCCGTGGTCGACCGCGAACCTTAAAGGTTCTACTGGCGACACCGCCCATCCCGCCACCGCTTCTGAACCTCACTCTTATTCTTGTAAATGGCACCTTGCCTCACCTCATTCTTATCTCGATCGCCACAGGAAGTGTTCACCCTCGTTGACCACCAATCTATCGAATCGACATGCATCCCACCGAGGGAAATGCTCTTTGTCATCCGTGTCATTACTCAAATTGTCATACTCGGCTCTCTGCCTCCATTGCATCAACCAACGATTCAATGTTTTTCCTCGTCGCCACGCCTACGTGGTTCTGAACATCTGGATTTGGAGCATCGGCTTCCTCATCTCGCACACCTTCGGTTCGGCTACTCTCCCCAACTTCCTCGCTTCATCACCACCACCTCCTCCTGCATCGTATCGTTATGGTCAATGCTTGCGCCAACAACACTAATGGCCAACCATTTTCAGTTGCCAATCTTATGTATGAGCTCCAAGACTTCGGCCCCTTCAGTTCTACTAACTCCCAGTACGTGTAATCCCGTCTCCGAGACCCCACTCCGTGCAGCTTCAGATCATGCAATTCCCTATCCAAGGAGAACATGTTGTACAACCATCTGTTAACCGTGCCCCACGAACGCTCACCAGCACGTGACAAGCCAGCCATAACACTTGGGAAATGACTAAGTTCCACCCCTTGTGCACCCATCTGCGGAACCCCTTCTCCGTAGTGTATTTTAAATTCTACTCGTTCGTCCATACCTGTCAAACATTCCATTGATTTTTAATGATGGCACGACAAAACGCTACCACATTTCAACTCTTAATCTACTCATACGACGACATACTCTCGGTATTACAACATGTAATATCGTTTTATTCTATGATGAAAATTTTTGCTATTATGCGGTTGGTCGACCTATCGACATCGTTAGACCTACCACGGGCCGAGAGAGCTTTGCGGCACAATCCTCGTATACTACCTACTAAATAATTAAAACTCTACACAATCCGATCGCTAAATCGTGAATTTAAATAAACTACTGCTAACCCTGCAAAATTCAAAATCACTAAATCTTTTTCCTAAAAAACTAGTAATACAACCGAAATCCCATATACTACCTACTAAATAATTAAAATTCTACACAATCCGATCGCTAAATTATGAATTTAAATAAACCATCGCTAACTCGCTAAATTCAAAATCACTAAATCGCTTTTTTATAAAACTACTAATACTAAAACTAGATACTAGCTACCAAATAATTAAAACTCTACACAATTGCTAAATCGTGAATTTAAATAAATACGCTTTTTTTCGCTAAATTCAAAATCACTAAATTTTTTCCTAAAAACTAGTAATACAACAAATCCCATATACTACCTACTAAATAATTAAAATTCTACAAATCGCTAAATTATGAATTTAAATAAACAATTTTACTAAATTCAAAATCACTAAAGTTTTTGATAAAACTACTAATACTACCGAATCCCGTTATACTAGCTACTAAATAATTAAAACTCTACACAATCCGATTGCTAAATCGTGAATTTAAATAAACTAGCTAAATTCAAAATCACTAAATTATATTTCAACCCTAATTTAATACAATCTTTTTCTAATTTCTAATACAATTAGCTATATTTCAATCCTAATAAACTCTATTGCTAATCCTAATTTGATCACTACAATGAACATTAAAAAGATTGACAACAAAATTTACCTCAACCCATGATTTAAATCCTCCTCCTCTTCTTCCTCCTCCTCCTCTCCTCTTCCTCTCCTCCTCCTCTCCTCCTCCTCTACCTTCTCTTCCTCCTCTCCTCTCCTTCTCTTTTTCTGGCGCCCTCTCTCTTCTTTTCCTCGTGGCGAAATTCTCTGCACGCTGAAGAAATGAGGTCAAGGCCTCAAGCGATGGTAAAGCGCTGTCGCAATTCCAAATTATGACAGAGAGATCGACAAACCTCGATGCAATTTGGAATTGCGACAGAGAAGTCAGATAGATCTGTCGCAATTCCAAATTGCGACTATACCGTTATGTCGCATTTGGAATTGCAATTTGGAATTGCGATAGACTCTTTGTATCTATTCCAAATTGCGACAGATGGGTACTTCGTAATTTTTTTTCGGCATATTATTTCTGTAATTTTCTATAAAAATATATTATTTAAAAAATTCTTTTCCAAATACTACTTTGAGATCCTTTACCAAAAAATACAAAGCGCCCCTGCGATGCGAGGGGCTTCTTCGCGTTCTCTTACATCCCATCAAAATTCTCACCCTTCCTCCTTACTTGGGTCCTTCATATGGAGGAACCTCGGTGGCCCATGTATACAACCTTTGGGAGTTTTTAGGTACTTGCTATCCGTATCCTTTAAGCAATGGATCTGGGCTCTATATCCTTTGATAGATAGGCAGACAGGTTACCAAGTCGAGCGATCGTTGATGGTTCACGAATAGCAATGCCGTGAGAGTGAAGTGCTCTCTTTTGTACTCATCCCATACCGTACACCATCGTTTCCACAGTGTCGCGAGATCTTCAACCAACGGTTTGAGGTACACATCGATGTCGTTTCGAGGTTGTTTCGGGCCTTGGATAAGCAACGACATCATAATATACTTTCGCTTCATACCTGACCAAGGAGGAAGGTTGTAGATACATAGAGTCACGGGCCAAGTCTTTGTGATTCTTTGCTCATCTCGCCGTCTGAGTTCATCCCATCCGTACTCAACCCAAACCTTATGTTCCTTGCATCCTCGGCAAAGTCGGGTATGTTCTATCGACTTTCCTCCTTTGAGGAGCCATCAGCAGGTGCCTTAGCATACATCGTTCTTACGGTCTTCTTTGTGCGCATCATCTGGGCATGTGCTTTGTTCGCAAATAAACGCTTCAACAGGGGGATTACAGGGAAATACCACACTACCTTAGTAGAGAGTCTCTTCTTCCTACGCTGCCCCTCTACCTCACCTTGATCATCACGCCTGGTCTTATACCGCGAAGTTTTGCACATCGGACAAGCTTCCAAATCCTCGTATTCATTGTGATAAAGGATACAATCGTTACGATATGCAGACAATTTGGTTGGCATCGTACGTAGTTTCGGGCAGTGTGTTCCCCTCTGGAAGTAACTTCTTGATGAGGCAAAACAGCTCATCGAATCCCTTATCAGACAATCCATTGGTCGCCTTCCATTGCATCAATTCTAGTGTGGTACGCAACTTTTTATGGCCCTGTCGGCAGTTTGGGTACAACAATGTTCTATGGTCCTCCCATAGACGCTGGAACTTTTCGTAATGTCTTTCATCGATGTATTCTCCCTGTCCATCAAACAGCATCTGGTCTAGGTCATCATCGTCAAACTCCCAAAATGTATCTTTGAAAGAACCGTGTTGGCTAGCGTCCAGGATATTGTTGTCCGCCTCTTCTTCTTCACCGTCTTTCTGTATAATCTCTTCTTCACCGTGCTTGGTTCAACAGGTATAGTTTGACATGAAACCTCTTGCGAGCAAATGAAAGTGAAGGTGGCTGGATTTTGGCCACTCCTTCTCATTCTTGCAGTCTATGCATGGACAACATATGTAGCCCGACCTCGTGTATGCATCGGCCGCACGAAGAAAATCTTGTAAACCCTGCAAGAACTCCGGGGAGCGTCGGTCCATGTACATCCATCACCGGTCCATCTATATTATGTTACATCAAGATAACTGTTAGCTCATTTTCCGATAATGAATTGTTGAACCAAAACCTCAATATTAGCTAGATCCACACCTTCAATTCGAGCTAAATAATAATCCAAGAAAAATCTAAACTCACACAATAAGTTTTTGTAACCTACAAAAAGAATTGGTCGATCAGAGTTTGGATTCAAAATTCTGAATAAAATTCTATGACTTTTTTGCAAATTATGTTGAAATTGTAACACCCTAAAAATTATAACAACACTTCTGATCATGTTGAAATTGTAACACTCTAAAAATTTCCAAATTACTATTCAATCATTTATTTTATTTTTTTTCTAAATCTCTAGCATTTAATTAATGATGTTTTCAAAAATAATTTGCGGATGGAAATTAAAACCAAAATTATACTAGAAATAATTTTTCTAATTTTAAAATATTCCAAAGTATTTTTGAAAATTTTTCTCAAATTTTGAACTCATTTTATATTTTCTATAAAGCCATTCATATTTCTGATATTATTTTAATTCGCAAATGAATTTAAATTTCTTCTTTTCCACATAACTATTGCCATTTGAAGATTCCAAACACCATGATTTTCATGCACCATTCTCCCCCCAACTACGTGCAACCAAACCTCATCCTTCATTGATCGATGGAACTAAAACCTAAATTTAAGCTAGATCCACACATTAAATGCGAGCTACATTATAATCCAAGCAAATTCTAAGCTTACACAACAAGTTTTTGTATCCTATTTGAAAAGATCAAGCTAGATCTCTACATTCATAATCTTTCATCAATCATGGGAAAAGATCAAATTTTTTTCATAATTCAAGCAAAAATAAGGCTCCATTTAACACCAAATGAAGTGAGGAATGATGTTACTAACCTTAGTTACCTTGGTTTGCGAGTAAAATGACCAAAATTTTGAAATTTAGGCGACACCTCCCTCCCTTGAAGCTCTTGGCCGAAGCTCCACTGTTCTTGTCGCGCTATGAAATGATCTTAGTCTGGCAGAGAGCGGGAGGAGGAAGAAGTTTAAATTGGGACTCGATCTGGGTTGGAGGCACCAGCCAGTACTAATGATCTAACTGTCGATGTCGGTTCGTCTCACGAACCGTGCTAATGAGCTCTGCTAAATAGTACCGGTTAGTTACGGACCGATCTTGATGTTGACCATCGATACCGATTAGTGTCTTGAACCGTCTTGATCTCCCCATGACCTGTAGTACATTGAGCGGATTTGTTCTAACTATCGATCTGGTTAGTACTCTAATCGATCTTGATGGGCGGTAGCAAAGATCGGTTCTGTAGTAGCAGTGGCGGATCTAGGATTTTAAGTTAGGGTATGCCGAACTAATACTATAATATACAATTCGGTAAAATCTAATGAACAATTCGGTAAACAACTACAAATGTTGTCGAGAAATTCGGTATACGAGTATAAAATAACTAGAAACATGATAATACAAGTATAAATTACAAGTAAACAATGAAAGGTGTTTTAGTCATCTTGCCAAGTAAACAAGGCTCGCACGTGTCAAATGATTCAAAATCAAATGAATCAAGAAGATCATCTTTATGGAGCTTCTCCACGCGCTTCTTATTTATATGGCCTAAGAGACAATGCCACAGATAAGCGGAATTCAAATCATTTGTTTTGAGTCTTTCCGTATTAACATTATAGACAAAATTATCTTCAAGATTTAGCACATATAGCATATTCAATGATGGACAATGACCATAGAGCATACCATTGAAATAAATTGAACAACATTTGTTCTTTATTACAAAAACAAAACCATCTTCTTCCAAACATAAAGAAGAGATAATGTTTACGCTCAAAATTTGGAACATAATAACAATTATTTAATTCCAAAACTAATCACGAAGGTAGCGATAAGGGATAAGCATACTTGACCATTGCAACAACCTTTGCGCCATTGCCGTAGCCGAATGTCCACCTCACCACTTGCACAACTTCTAGTCTTTCTTAGTCCCTGCAGCGATTTGCAAACATGAATCATCGATCCGTTATCAAATACCCATGACTCATTAGGACAAGTAGCAAGATTAATTTCTATAACATTAATACGAAGTGGAAGCTAGAGTTCCATTTTCTTATCCTCCAAGTATTTCTTGCGGTTCTACACCAATGACCTTTCTTATGGCGGTAGTGACATGCATCGAGTAGTAGGACCACTTTTGGTCTTAGGTTTAGGGTTGGGGATCGTATCCACACCCTTGCCTTTTGCTCCACGCTTCCTTTTCTTACCACCATCCTTTTGGACCATCATCATATGATTATTGCTTTTCTTGATGCTTTCCTCTCTTTGTCTTAAGCATCCCATGCAGATTCAGACAAGTTTTTCTCCATGCCATTCATATGAAAATTCATGATGAAAGGCTCGAAGCTTCTTGAGGAAGCGGCGGAGAATCACATCGATGGCCAACTCTTGGCTTGGGGGAGTTCAGTTTCTCCAAGTTCTCAATGTAACCAATCATCTTGATCACATGAGGACTCACGAACTACCTTCGGTTAGCTTGCATAAGCAGAGCTTTTGAGATCGAGTATCTCTCGGCCCTAGCTTGGTTCTCAAACATGCTCACGAAGGCTGTGATCATAGCATAGGCATTCGTGTTCTCATATTGCTTTTGAAGCTCGAGTTCATTGTAGCAAGCATGGGGCGGCCAACATCAACCTCATCATTGACATGCTTCTCATAAGCACGTCGTTCGGCTGACGATAGCATCATCGGCTATTTCCTCGGGATATGGCTCCTCAATAACATATTCCTTTTCTCTTGCTTGAGAACAATTCTCAAGTTTGGTACCAATCAATAAAGTTTGTTCGAGAGTTTCTCTTTCTCGAATCGATCGCAAATTAAAACCGGTGTTTTTGAGTGGCGGATACTAGGTGCCATCTACAGCGAAATAAATCATAAAGTCTTAGCACAATGTTCATGTAAATCTTCTATTAAACATTTTAATAAAAGATACTCCCACTAAAGTCACTTTCCCTCTGGCGACTTTCGATGAGGACAAGATCCATATTCACTAAAGTCCTAGTGAGCTTTGGCATCACCGCTAGAACCCGATAACATAGGTAGGCATAACATTGCCAATCACATCATATGTGATTCTTGTTTGTTAGGTGGCATCAATGCCCGACTCCCAACATCCATGCCGAAGCCCAAAACCGTTTTGATAGCCCGATAAGTAAACCAATACTATGCATGCGGATGTCAGACATCCACCCTATTGATCAAGGAAGTTGATGGCACCTGCTTTGGCGAAACTACCATTCAACGTACAAGATCTCTATAGGTGCAGCTATTGGAAGGGCATGAAACTCTTAATTTTTTTGAGGAAAACATTCTAACATGACAATCAAATCCACCAAACATGATAGAATCGCATAGCGGGAATCATCACGAGATAATCACATTAACTTGTGAAATAGTATGGCCCAAAGCACTCCAATCTCCATTGTCGCTTCACGTCCACGAGCCATCATGCTTGAAGCCGGCCTCCATGATCGAGTACCACGCTACTACGTCTAATAGCTAGTAAACAACTTACATGAGGATTTCAAGCATCACAAATTGACACGCATGCCGTTATACAATAACATGGCAGCCCAAGCTGCAATTAACCATATACGCAGCTATGAAAATTACGATAATGCATCACATACACACATAGGAGCCATACTATTACATCATTCCTGCAAAAACAAGTTAAGCGCAGAATCGTATTCTACCTTACGATGGGAATCAAGTTTTATTTAGCAGCTCTTTGTGACTATCACGGTTCGGGAATGTAGATCACATCTCTGGCGCTATGGAAATTCAATCGGATTGAACAAATCATCTGATTCGAGCCATCGAGAATGCCTCAATTTCCATAAGATTCTTGAGAAGCGGTGACCACAGCGATCTCGTCTGTTAGCACGATCTATTGAGACGAGCTACTACCCGATGGTGTTACGGTAGGTAGGGGTAATGTCGGCATGAAGCGAGCGAGCACGAACTAATCTTTTGATCGTGTGGAACCATCAACTCAAACATCGGATCGTGAGGCCCCTCGAGAAGGTTCGCGACGCAGCGGCCTCGATCATTGGCTAATATCATAGATAGCACATCACGGAAGTCGGATGGTGTTTCGGTAGGTATGGAACGATCGCGACATGATCTAGATAAAGCACGAACTAATCTTTTTGGCCTCGTGCACTACCAACTCGTACCTCATGAACCCTATACCGATTGATCACATCAACCCGCGGACTAACCTAACGGCATATCAACATATGCGTAGCATCGGATCAAGACAACGCAAGATGGCTCGATACCACTAAAGGGAGCAGCGTGAGGCTCGCTAGTCAAAAACAAAATTTTCTATGCATTCAACGGGATACATGCGAGTAGTGGATCATGGATCATTACCCTTAGACACGTTAGCGGCGGAAGAAGAGTGGGTAAGCGTCCGCGTGCTCAAAGTCTGATAGTAGATCAGGAGTTGATCATCTCCTCCTCGCGATCACGCCGCACTAGCTGTAGAAAGTAGACGTTTCGTAATCGGCCGCGGCGGATGCTGTGGCGCCTCACGGTATCCACACGTCTAGGGTAGGATCACCGTGCGTTTGGTGTGCTAGCACCCGCGCGTCTTGACTAGGGTTTAGAGGCGGTAGAATGCAGCGGCGGCTAGGGTTTGTGGTGGGGAGAACCTCTGGCTACACACCCGCCCTTTATATAGAGTGCACTAACGGGCCTTCTACGATAGAAGCCCACTAGGACTCACACTAATGGATCTTCTCTGATAGAAATCCATTAAGGCGCGGAAGGATCCAAATCGTGTAAACCCACTAATGGATCCAATCCATCGGACATGATCCAACCCGTTAAGTGTGTGACCCGTTAGGTTCATGCATAGCGGCCATAGCCCTGAAACCTCTTTTCGAGACCATCGGACAATAGTGGTTCCTAGCAGGACATATTTGTCCCCGAATGCACTGAGTGATCGTATCGGTGAACCTTGATATACTCATATACCAATCCTTTTGCCACGCGATACCGATCAAGCTCAAGGCAAGATCGTGTCATCCTTGTGGTAGCTCGACCTATTCACTCGTCAATATAATGGATATAATTAAGTGATTAACACTTTAATCACTTTGGCATAAGCCATGCACTTTTCATATCCATCCACACAAGGGCGAGAGATATCTCTCCCGTTATCAAGGAGGGCAAATTCCATCTTGATCTCTTATATCTCCGTCATGTTTCATAGCATACTCGTAAGCTACCTTTATAACTCCTGCTTTACGGAGAAGCGTTTGATAGCCCCAAAGTATACAATTACACATCTTTGAGAATCAATAAGAATCTTAGGTCAAATGATCGTATAGGTATACCACTCGAGACTACACCACGATGGCACTTCTAAGATAACAATCTCATCGGTGTCTCGGGCGGGTCTATCAACCCCATGTTCTCTAACATGTGCCCACATTATTGATTTGATATCTCCATATCTATGGTATGTGAAACATTACCATCAATCAATACATGTCTTTGGTCAAATCACTATTGTCCCACATAATGATATGTGACGAGGATCGTTTAGAATAATATCATATAACCAATGTGTTTCACAATTAAGTCATACTCAATAAACAAAGGAGTGACATTTATTCATGGAACTGATAAGTATATGAACATAGACGTATGATACAATCATCTCACATGATCGCCTCTAGGACATATCACTAACACTGGTAAATAAGGCACTCATACTGGAGGATAAGCGCAAGGAGTTTGATGATAATCATAAGCGCCATATGGCTCGACAAGGAGGGCGCCATGGTCATCGAAGCCAAGGATGATACCCGACAACTCTCCGATTCCATCAAGGAAGCAATGTCGGGACAAATCACCGATCTTAAGCCAAGCAGGACAAACTCCCCAGACCCGGTCGAGGATTATGCATCGAGCGGAGGAATCCGTAGATGTCGGAAGGCGCCGCTACAATTGCAATGGCGGGCATTTAAGCCAGCGTGTGCCCAAAGAAGGGAGGTGTGGCCTTGATGCGCTTCAACTTAGGTAACACACCGCTAAAACTCTGCCCAAGGAGGAAGCCGAGACACTGCCAAGATGGAGCCACACACGCAAGCATTCACGCAGGCGAGGATTAACCATATCTCCGCAGACGAAGTCCAGAATGCCACAGACGTCGTGCTCGGTAAGTTCCTTGTCAACTTAGTGCTAGCTACAGTGTTATTCGATTCTGGAGCTTCACATTCGTTCATTTCTCGAGATTTTGCTGTGATAAATGATCTGGATATTGTTAACCTTAAAAGTACACTTCTATTCTCCAAGATCGACCTTAGGTCGGGATACCACCAGTTGAAAATCAAGACTGAAGACATACCCAAGACTGCATTTTCTTCAAGATATGGACACTATGAGTTCCTTTGTTATGTCATTTGGATTGACAAATGCATGACATACTTTATGAACTTGATGAATAAAGTATTCATGGAATATTTAGATAAATTTGTGGTCGTGTTCATAGGCGATATTACGGTTTATTCAAGGGCGGATGAAGAACACGCCCAACATTTGAGATTAGTCTTTGGAAAAGTTAAGGGAGCAACAACTATCGCAAAATTGATAAATCGACTTACGGAAGAGCAAGGTAGAATTCCTAGAACATGTAATGACCGCCGAGGAATTGCGGTGGACAAGCAAGGTTGAAGCGATTACTACATTGGGAACGCCGAAGATGGTTCTGTGATTCGAAGTTTTCTTGGGATGGCTGGATATTACCGCCGATTTATAGAAGGATTTTCGACAATTGCCAGGCCAATTATGCAGTTGCTAAAGAAAGAGAAGAAGTTTGTGTGGACACCAGAATGTGAGAAGAGTTTTCAAGAATTGAAGAAAGCTTGGCCCGACATCGGCGCCGATGTTAGTTCAACGAGATGTGCACGGGGTTTTGATATTTCTTGCGATGCATCACGCCAAGGGCTTGGATGCGTATTAATGCAAAAGCGAAGGTAGTAGCCTATGCATCAAAGGCAGTTAAGGCCACATGAAGGAAATTACCCGACGCATGATCTAGAATTAATAGCCGTAGTGCATGCCCTGAAGATATGGCGTCACTATCTCATTGGTAACAGGTGTGAGCTGTATACGGACCATAAAAGCCTTAAATACATTTTCACCCAATCTGACCTGAACATGAGGCAGAGGAGATGGTTAGAACTGATCAAAAGATTACAACATGGGTATCCATTATCATCCCGGCAAGGCCAATGTAGTGGCCGATGCCTTGAGTCGGAAAAGTCATGGTCTAAATATGAAAGTGGGAGAAAGCCAGGGTGAATTGTGCAAGGATCTTCAAAGGTTGAAATTGGAAGTTGTTCCGGAAAGATTTGTAGCCGCTTTAGAGGTGAAGCCTATCTTGGAAGACCAGATTAGAGAAGGTCAGAAGAATGATGAGAAGATCGAGAGAATCAAAGCCAAGATGGAGGAAGGGCAAGCAAAAGAATTTAAGCTGGACGAACATGGCACGTTTGTAAGTTCAAGAGCCCTTGGTTTTGATGATTGATGATTAATTAATGTTTAATCTGTGTTTAATGACAAACCTAATCTTTATGAGACTAACATGTTTTATTGAGCATATGTTAAGCAGTCTCATATTTGGATGAAAAATGGAAAAACCAAGGTATATATGTATATTCCTTCTAGTATTAATTGCATACTTTGGATTCAAGTTTAAAGTATGAATTACCCCATTACATTAACCACAAAATGTGCATCATGTTGCCCAATCCATATATCTTCTTCCTCTGCTTCGGCGGTGGGTGGAGGCACCATCTCCATCGGCTGCAGCTGGCAGCTCTGTTGCCTCGCGCACCCGCCTTGGCGCTGGCGAGGTCACCTCCACCCGTGGCCAGTCGCCAGAGGTCAAAAGAGTCGTCGCATGGCGTAGCACATCAAGATGAAGGCATTTGTGGTGATCGTGACTTCCCACCTCCCGGCGGAGCGGTGATGCAAGGCGGTGGGAAGGCCACGAGGACTTCAGCGACAAGGGTGATCTTGTGGGCATAGTGTGCCACTAACTCCTCGGCAGAGGCGTTCACCGTCACCCCAGTGGTTGTAAGGCTGGCGACTATCTTTGAGCAGCAGGCGAAGCATGTTGACAAGGTTGCGCAGATTGTGGCTCGTCTCCGCGTGCAATACGTCGCATTTCTCCTCGGCAACCTTCGCCCGCGCTTGGCGGCTTCAGCTCGAGCCACGATGGCGTCTTCTTTCGCCTTCGCGCTACCGGCTCCTCCGCCGCAGCGTCATCGCTTGTCGTGGAGGGAGGTCGTCGTAGCTAACTTCGGCAACGAGGCGTGGCGGGTGGGCGACCGGAAGTGGGCGAGGTGGCCCGGCGGCGATCACCGATCTGCGACTTCGATCGCCCAATGGTGGGTGGGTGGTAGGCTGCGAAGCGGCAACCCGGTGGTGGCGGTGCGTGGTCGTCCGGCCACCTCGCTACCTTGAGGGGCATGCCACGAAGACACCAGAAAGGAAGTTAGCACCGACAAGCGGAAGAACCGCCAAGAAAAAGAAAAAAAGCTTACATGGTAGAAGCGCCCGGCAGACGGTAGAAGTGCGGCGCTAGCCCACTCTGGGTCGGCACTTTGCCGTTGGTCTTAACGGTGGTGTCGGTCTGGGAGGCTGAGGCGAGCCATCGGCGTGGCGTCCTTCTTTCTTGGAAGGTGGCTGGTGGCGAAGACCCAACCTGTCGTTCTCGGCGGAAGGAAGGGGAGTAGAAGAAATGCCAGCGGTCGCGGGTCTCTTGGTCCGGACCAGCGTCAGCGATGGCCGCCGTTTCCTTCCGGTCGGCCAGCGGGGAACAGACTCCCCACGATCGTCGGGGGCTCGAGGTGGTATCCACACCCTCTCGGTGGAATCCATCGAAGGAAGCTCGTGATGTCGCGAGCCGCTCGCCGGCAACAATTAACCATGGCTAGGCGGTAGGGAAGACGGTACTTTCGGCATTTGCGGAAGCAACCCGGTCATCCAGGCCTCGACCTTGGCGGCACTCAAGTTTTCGGCTCCTAGCAAAGGACACAAGACATCAACAAAATTTGTTGGCGACTGCGAAGGCAATGCACAAAAATTGGCGAAGACTTATGGCCTGGGTACGTACTGGTCATGTCGTCGTCACCGGTATCTTGCCGAGCCGGACTGACAGCGTCGTCGTGGGGGCTGATCCGTCAGTCACGAAGTTCCCAACGACCCGGTATACGGTCGGTTTGGAAGCCCGCAACTAGTCGTCACGGGCCACCAGACAAAGTTCCACCATCTCCTCGGCGAGGAACCCCGGTGTCGATGGCGACTCTGCACAGACGGTAGCTCCAGGACGTCGAGCCCGCTGTCATCAGCAATGTACAGCCACTCGTTCCACCACATCTTCCAGGTGCTCTTCATCTTGAGAGCGATATAGCGGGAGGCTGAGCCGTCACGGAGGTGGAAATGGCAACTCCCCACGACCCCACCATCGGTGAGGCCGCGGAAGTATAGAAGTATTGAAAGAGAGGAAGATTCACATCACCCCACAAACATTTCGCAGAGGTGTGCGAAGATGGAAAGGGCGAGGATGGAGTTGGGGGTGAGATGATGATGGTGGATCTCGTAGAAGTGGAAGAACAGATGAGAAGAACTTCGGAGTAGGGCGGCATCGGACCGCCGCCGGCGCCAGACGAAGGTAATCACCTCCACAGGTTGCATTTGGTGGCAGTGATGCATACTGAAGCGAGAGGTCGCCGGGGCGGTGAAGAACATTCGGCCTTGACTCATCCATCGTCGAGGGGAAGCGGGTGAGCCATGTGGCTAAGTCTTTGCTTTGGTGTCGTGGCTGAAGAAGACAAAGGAAGCAAGGAAGACGAAAGCGATAGGAGTGCGGATCGTGCAGGGGTGGACATGCCTATTTATAAGCCGTGAGTGGCTTTAGGATGCGAGGAGTTGCGCCTCCACAAACCGACGGGTCGCAAAAAGATCATAATGGTGCGGGGCGACAAGACCTGAAGAGTTGCGGCGATTTGCGAGAGAATACATGCAGTTGCATGTACAGAGTAGGACCGTCAGGTGCGCCCAGGTCAAAGAATGTCTCCGAAATCTTCTCGGACGGCGCTCTAGGGTGGATCCGAGGCTCTTTGGTGTATTCTACACCGAGGTACTCTCTCCACCGCTGTCGGTGGGACCGTGCCGCATAAGATGCAAAAAAGGTCTGTGCCAGGATTCAACTTGACTAAAGAGATGCTTGGCGCGACCGGGCTAACCCCGGCGACAGACACGTGGCCGCCCGTGGCGGTTGGCCGATTAAGATTCGGCAGGCGACTAGATCATGACCACAGAAGACCAGGACACGTGGTTCGACTGAAAGCGATCGGCGACTAGGCCTGCTGACTACTCGGCAAGCGGCGAGCCGTTGTCGGTGACCACATAGGCGAAGGTGGGCGACTTACGCCGAAGCCTTCGCCAAGATCTGGCGTATCATGACCATTAAATGCACATAGGAGCCATTAAATGCACATGGAAGTCATTCAATGCGCGGGGAGCCGTTACAGTGCGCCTGAAGGCCATTAAATAGGCGTGGCTCCCTGAAGCTATGATGACTTGTCCCTCTGACTAAGCCAGCTTCACCAACTCCCATTCCATCTACACCGCCCCGGGCAAGACGAGGTGTGGCGTGTACGAGCGTTAAATCACGCTAAACATCGAACCCCTCCTCTCGGGTTGTCAGAAGACGGTGACATCAAGCTCGTCATAGACAAAGAGACTCCGAGGGATAGCAGCGATAGTACTAGACACAGTCAATGTAATTAATGTAAAACCACTCCCTCTGCCTGCCCTAGCTAGTCCCAGGAGTATATAAGGGAGCTAGTGTGCATGGAGGAAAGGAGGTCGGTCCGAAAATCAGATCACTAAGGTCGATCAGTTCACAACGGAGAGCAAGCTGAATACTAGAGCAACACAAGCTTGAGCAGAACGTAGGGCTATTACCCGCATTGGGGGCCCGAATCTGGGTAAATCTTGTGTGTTCCTTGTGTGCTCCTGTGTGTTCTTGAGCTTCTGTCACTGCTCATCATGAAGAGAGTAGAAAGAGAGCCGAGTGTGACACGACTCGAAGACCCCCTCTGAAACTTGGTTATACACATGAACCAATCTTATGCAGCACAAACAATGACACAAACCAAGCACCAATACAATTATTCCATATGTCCTCATTCTTTGGCTACATATTGATTAAGTCATTTTGTTGACAAACAATATTAAATGATTCATAAGCAACATAGACCAACAAACTCCATTACTTTACATCACCACACTCCGATTACTTTACACCATCACCTTGCTATGGTAAGTTCATCAAATAGAAGATTCTAGACCTTCTCGATTAAGTAATCAATACTAGACTTACAGAACACCACCCCATACTTCCATTTAATTTCATGGCTCTTAAAAACATGCAAAATAACTCTAATCAACCCTCACTTTAGGATCACCTACCATCTCGATAAATTTTCTCTACCAACACATTATATTAGGTCACATCTTTAACTAACCAACAAATTTACTATAACCAAATCGGTAGTTTACTTCATCTCATTGTTCTAACTATGCTTCAAAGATCAAAGTTTTTAACATTCTTGTTGGTCACCTAACTTTAAAATATTAGGGCGTGACCCAACCTTTAAGTAAAACAACGGTTCTTAAGCATGAATAAATACGATTAAGCATTTTTTCTTTCCAGAAAAACCCAACCATAAATCACAAAGGAACTCGACTCTCAAATCACAAAAGACCGGACCAAACTACGCCATACAAAAGTTCTTCAAACCAATCTCTAGATTTAAAACTTCCACAAAGGAAGATGGATGTTTTTTCACAAAAGGAAAACCAAGCGATCAACCAATCCTTTTAGGTAAAAGTCTTAAAACTTAAATCCACATAACTTAAGTCTTGAACAAAACTTCAATAAATTCATTTAAACTCAGAGGATGACAAACACATGAATAAAAACACTAATCTTCTCTGCAAAGCAACTAACAACACTGAACGCCAGAACAGTAGTAATAGCAATCCAAGAAGAATCATCACTAATCTTTTTTTGTCTCCAACCATTGAAGACAAAAAGAAAGTACACTTCTCCACCCACTCTCTAATTTATGTCATAAAAGACAACGTCCATCACCTACAGGAGGTTCCTAAACCTCAAGTGGTGGTTCTATCCTGCCACCCCCACAACCAAGGCCCTTACAATGGCCAAAAGAACATGGTCGAAACCTTTCGACACCACTATTTCACAACAACATAACGATTCAATCACCCCAGCACCTCATGCCCCGAATGTTACACCCTCAAGCACCAACATACAACCAAACAACCCAAAATTTGTAAGAAATTTTAACATGACTTCTACGCAATTAGAGCAAAACAACACAACAATGACATAATAGCAATCACGATATAACCATTCGAGCAAAAATAACAAGGAAGAGCAAATACAACATATCACAACCATAGTACCAAACTTAGTGGGTGGAACAAAATAAAGCTGTAACCACATAGTGAATCTTATGAACAATTTAAAATACATGATCTCAACCCAACATCTCACCATGCAACCATAACTACACATAGCTAGTTTTATTAAACATATTCCAAGGTTGGGAGAGTCAAAATTTAATTAAATGATATATTCAAGATTAAGTATTAGAGAACATTGAAAGGTGGTATGCTACAACACAACCTCAACCACAATGAAATAATTCAATTGTACCCAAATTTCATCAAGTATGATACATGACAAGTCACTTCTAATAATAAACAATGAACCATAACAAGCTAGCACCTAAAAATTCTCGAGCTCAACTAAAAATTTCAACTGACACCTTGTTATAAACTAGGTCACAACACAAGGATAGCAACAATAGCAACTAACTATTTCACACCATAATTTCAGCAAGCTTCCATTTCTAACTTTAAACAATAACCATCAACCATAGCGATAAACAATGGGGGAAGCATAACCAATGACAACCACAACACTTTACATGGAACCCAAGCAATAAGCCAAACCGATTAAAACCAATCAAAAAGGTATCCCCTAGTAATAATTCATGTTTGAGTCTATTATGCTCAAGAACTAACTACAACAAGAAGGCAAAGTGATGTTAGATTGTCGTGTCTATGCTACTCCCTTCCCATCATCTTTGGTCTCCACGATACCTAAAAAACATTAAACAAACAAGCGTGAGTCCAAAACTCAGCAAAGTACATCGAATGACAAAATCATAAGCATTTAACACAGTTAAAATCATAAAATAACAAATTTTCTTAATTAAATTCAGCAAAAACATAAAACAGTAAAGCCACCGCTAGTTACCATATTCACTTCATTGATCATCTTTGACTGAGTCTATACCTCAATATCATACTTACTGAATACACATACCTCATTATGCATCTTTGGATGAGTCCACGGCTCTATCCCAAATCTATACCTTACCACCAACTCGATAATCGTCATTAGCGATGCAATGCAATGACATGCACTCATGTTTTTATCCTCAAATGTACCCTTTGTAGCCTATACCGGTATAGCATAGGTACACACCCGTCGATGTCGCACCCTTGATTCCCTTCCATCCTGTGGAGGGGCCTACTCTTCTTGTCTCGCTCCCATCCATCCTGTGGATGAAACTACGTGGTAGGTCTTCTCAAGAGCACTCGGATTAGTCATATGATCTCATATGACTTTCTCACCGACCTGGCTCGTCCATCTTTACATTTCATGAATGAAAATGATGCAACATAATATTTCAACATGTTCATTTTCCATGCAAACATAATATCACATATCCAACAAGTTCCGGCATTTAGTTATCATAAGAGAAATATTGATCATATTACAACAAGGAGTTGGTTACTTATTCAATTTATTACATTACTCATCTCAATCTGTAGCATTCGCATGATATACTAGCCTTTTTACCCACGAGGAATGGAGTGGCATGAGGTTGAGGCCACTCCCGAGATCACACCTCCTGCAATAAACATATAAATGCATTCATCTCAAAACAATGCAATCACGGTTCAAGAGTCAAACGTAACAATTTCGCCTGTATGCTTAATCCCGCTTTGATTTCCCTCATGAAGAACCAAAATCTATTACTTGCTATCCCAATAACAGAAAGGCTACTAATTCTAACCCAAAAACCCTAACAATGAGAAAAATACACTATATGAGAGCTACCAAAGATTTCTCATAAATTTCTAATTACACAACTTGACTAAAGAATTCATCTATACTCCCAAAACTCATCTTGAATTCCAGTCTGCTAGCATTCTGGTCAGCAAACTTCAAATTAACATAACAAATTTTATTCAACTCCAAATTCAGTAAACAAGTACATTGTTGAAATCTACAGGAAATTTCCCACTTTCCTAGGCAATGAAAAATTCTGATTCAGCCTCTAAGTAATTCTAAACTACACAAACCTAAGACCACTGCTATGAGGACTCAACTCTAGACAGCAGGCACAAGGAAAATCATATCTCCGAAATGGCTGAACCAAAAAATTGCATTCTTGGTCTCTAATTAATCGTAAGACGACTATGTATAATTTCTTCTACAGCCAACCCTCTAGGAAATGGCTCTAAAATACCCAAAATAGCATGAAACAGAGACCACTGACAATAGCAACTAGCTCTGAATAGCAGACATTCAGACTTTGAATAGTAGACGCAAAAATGGCCATAACTCCTAAACGGCTGAACCAAAGTTCACATTCTTGGGCTCTAATTAATCGTAAGACAACTATCTACAATTTATTCTACGGCCAACCCTCTAGAAAATGGCCCTAAACAGCCCAAAATAGTACAAAATAGAGACGACTGACAACAACAACAAGCTCTGGACAGTCGACACAAAAAAGGTCATATCTCCTAAATGGCTAAACTAAAAATTGCGTTCCTGGTCTCTAATTAAATTTGAGACAATGGTCTATAATTTCTTCTACGACCAACTCTCCAGTAAATGCCTCTAGGGTCCCCAAATCGCAGCTCAAAAATTAGGGTTAACTCAGCTCGAGAATTTCAGAACTTTCCCTCCCAACCAGATCCACAAATTCCCCCCCCCCAAAACCTCAAATCCATGAACCCTAGAGCACCCAAACAAGCGAAACTCCCCCTTAGAACAGCATGCACACCCCCAAAACCTAAAAATCCTTACTTTCACTCACCCACAAGGAGGAAGGAGAGGCTGCGAGGGGTTTGGCTTGGGGTGTTGCTCGAAGGAAGGAGAGGAGGTGAGCTCACTGAGAAGAAGAAGAACAGCGAGGGCTCGGCTTGGAGAAGGAGGAGGAGGGAAGAAAGCAGAGGAGGCGGTGAGACAAAAAAAACACAGGGGGAGTTGCGGGGGAGGGCGAAATAGGAAGTGGGAAAAAAGAGGTGGGGGAAAAAGGTTTAGGTGGGGGAGAAAAATAGAGGGCATTTCTCCCACACGGACTGAAAAAAAAGAAGGTCTGCGATATTACAGGACGCTTGATTCCCAGTGGGCTGTAGGCAGATCTGCAGCGATGGTACCAGAGAAGCTTGACCACGGGTGACAACGGCCCATGGGGAAGCCAAGGCTGCATGCAGTGGCAGAGAAGGTGGGGATCGGCTGCTTAGAGTGGCAACGGGAGGAGCCTCGTAGTCATAGTAGAGACAATATGAGCAAGGGTGGGGGAAGCCTAGAAGGAGACAATTGAGGAGCCGATGCCGAGGAGTGTGAGTGAGCATCGGGTGGCTGCACCGATTTGGATTGGAGCTAGTGCTTGTGGCCTGTCTACAGTTTGTATGTATACATGAATCTTGATTAATTGATTTCTTTTATTTTCTCTTTAGCAATTAGCATATAACCATATACTCTGCTATGTATGTATAGCTAGCAATATACTAGGTAGGTTTGTGCGCTACGCTGTGCAAGGCTATATGAACATCATTTTTGTGGAATCCATCCCCTACATCTTTCTCAATTAGTCCAATTGTTAGCACAAATACATGAGGAATGATTGTTTGCTACTGTAAAGATACAATGATTATTCCTAAATTGGAGTACAAAATAATGCCAACAAAAATCAACACAGATTCAAGGGCAAAAGCATTAAAATATATATAATGAACACCAAAAGTAAATAGAATTTTGTTCTTTCTCAGAGCAAAGGACAAATGCCTATTGCTATCTTGAGGACATATCAATATTTTTTTAAGCAAGCAACATACTTAATTCCAAAATGACAAAGAACTACATATTGACATGTGATCAATTAGCATATTAGCATTCTTGCTATGTTCTCTTTTGTTCATGTATGAATTTGAATTGCACAAAACTATGTTTGCTATATTAGTCGCAACTTAGCATTGTCCTTTGAGCTCTCCCTTATCCTCACATCACAACCAAGTGTGTGCAAGTGGACACCCGTGTATGTATGCATTGTCTTGATGTGTCCCAATTTGATGAGAAAGTTTGCGAGGAATTGACAGATAAGTGAAAATCAAAATGATCAAAGGGTACTTGACGGTAAAATGGTGCATGACCTACTTAGGACGCAAGAATTTTACAAGTATTTTGCATCCACCAAACCTAGCAATTCCCTTAATTGCTTATGCTACAAATTAACTCCACTTTTTATCTTTCGTAGTTAATTTGATGGCTGATGATATCGTTAGGAGCACCTTTGCCATCGTCAATAGCAATAGGAACTAAATATGAAGAAAGATGTAAAACTATGGCCAAGATCTTGGGAGGAGGCCCTCCCTCCCTCTACGTTGTTAAGAGCATCCACAGTGTAGGCAGCACTAAGTTTGCCCTATTACCGCACATCATCTTAGAGAAATATTTGTTTTTTCCTTCCAGTGTTTATCATTTATTACATATATTTATACAATTGTTCCCCACTAACTGAATTCACTGCCGTCTAGTGAAGCCACATCATCTCAATTATTCATCTCTACTATTCTTAATTTATAGTTGGTGGCAGCGGTCCGTCGTTCTTCGCCCCCACCCGCACGGCACACGTCCCTAATCAGCATCAATTACTCCCGCGTCCCCAATTAGCCCCGCGATCGTCGCTCGCCTTCCTCCCCACGTCCCCAATCAGGCCCCTGCGATCCTCGCTCGGCTCAGCGTGCGCCGTGTCCCCCACCCGATCTGGTCCCTCTCCGCGATGCTCGCTCAGTGCCGCCATCGAACCGGCGCCGCCGCCATGATGCATGCCCGGCGTCGCCCGCCGCCTCCCTCCGCAGGCATCGGCCGGCGCGCCGCAATGGGGCGTCATCCGCCTCCCCATGCCTCCGCCTCCTTTTGGCGATAACAGCATGCAATCCTCGCTCCGGTTGCTCCGCCGCCACCTCCTGATCGTCGTGCTCTGATGATCCGGAGCCTACCGCTCGAAAATTTTCCCCCTACTCCTGATCCCCCGTCGCCATCTCCCACTTCACCTCCCACCCCTGCCTCGCAGCTACTAGGGTTCCGACTCCCTCCTCGCGCTCGCCTACTCATCCGTCGCCATGTCCCAGCCCATCCCCGCGCGCCCACCACCCGCTCCTCCTCATCCGCTCCCGTATCGTCGCTCCAGTGCTCACCCGGCGGCCCCGATCCAGGAGATCTTCCCGCATCGATCGCGTCCGGTGTTCCCCCTAACCCCACCACGATCCGGCGCACCTCTCGCGCAATCCCGCCGGCGCGATCGATCGCTCCAGATCCTCCCCCTGTGCCCCCGCGATCGATCGCTCCATTGCGCGCCTCCCAATCCAGAGATCTCCGCCGCAATCCCGCCACGTCCCTCCCGATCCAAAGATCTGCCGTGATGCGCGTCTCCCGGTTCTTTCCTTCCTCACCTTGCTCGGTGGTTTCCTTTTCTTGCTGCGGTTCCTGAATCTACATAACCCCTCCATTTGCTTGTGCGGCATCCGGTCTTTGCGGTGGGAATCTGACGGCGGCGTTGGCCCGGTTCGCTTTCTTTAGAGCCACTGCATTTTCATTCTCCAAAGCCAGGTTTATTCCATTCTTAAATCAGTTTATTCCTAAGTGATTATTTGATGCACTGGATTGAAGCCACTTTTGGATTGGTGGTCGAATTTTGATGAACTCAGCGTCTTGGTGTCCTGGTGCATGAACTCACCTGATCATGACTACTGTGAGGTTAGTGTTTCGGTGTGTAGGCAAGGTTCTCTGGTCTGTATGGGTTGCTTAATTGATGATGGGTGTTTTGTTTTTGTTAAGTTTGTAGGGAAACAAAATCGATCATCCTTATCGGTTCATGTAGTTTGGGCAGACAGATTTATATGGATCTATTCTCTCTATGATAAGATTATTGTTCTTTCAAATGCGACGGTTTTCTTCCAGCCACGGGATTGTAATTGGCCCGTGGGTGGAATTTCAGAGTTAGTGCTTCTCGGTTAGCTTCTGCCACTAGGTTTGTGGTAGTTCGTTTTAGGATTTGTTTCCTTCTGTAGTTTTACACTTATAGATGAGCTTCACTTTTCTGAGTAGTTTGCAACATTGTATACTGAAGATGAATATAGCGCAGATGGATGCAACTACCATGAATTTGTACGTGCAAGTTTGTTTGTGTGCCTTTCAATGTTTTAACGGGTAGCTTGACCTCATGTTTGAAAAAAAGGATAGCACGTTTGAGATCTATTTTCTTCTTTAATTATCTATAGCAGCATCAACATCACCATCCAATTCTCCCAAAACCTGTATGATTATTGCAAATGACATTATAATATAACGACTACTAACGATCAACCTAAAGCAAATGCACAGCTGCAATGCATGAATGGCGATTAATCATATAATTCATACATGCTCAACTGCAGCAACATTTGAACATCCAGTTCCAGCCATGACCAATTTAACCGATGTATTATCATAGGTTAATCTCATAATCTGTGAGAAGATTTCTTCAGATCTTTTCCTTTTGTTTGAGCATTGTTTGTGCGATCTATATTGGCGTCTGTCTGTAATTTGATAATATTTAAAAATAAAAAATAGACCACAGTAAGCAACCGCATCATCAATGTTCCCCAAAGACAATAGTATCATACTGTCCTTCCAGGGGCACACCAATATTTTGTTGTTTAGGGAACTTGGTATCTGGTGAATTGCCTTGGTTCATTTCCAGAATTGTGAATTTAGCTTCTCTGTTGTGTAAATTTGACCTTTTGCTGTAGGAGGAGGTTTTGGAGCAGAAAAGGTTAGTATGAGCAGTGAACATTAGCTCACCGTAGACACCTAATTTGTCCGTTGATGATAAATTGGAATTTGGTTTGTATTACATGTGAATTGTTGCTCACCTGTTATTGTGCTAAACTGCTAATTTGGTTACTCTATTTGCTGTCCATTTGATTACTGAACCAAACTTTCTGTTGCAAAGGATCAACTATTTTTCACCACCCACCAGTCGCTCGACGAAATGCCTTGCTCTTTTGCAACGAGAACATCAGTGCCACCACAGCAATGCCTCCTGACCAGCGTCCATGAGCCGAATGCTCATAGTTATCCTACCAATTGCGAGGTTTTAATTCATGCCGGAGGAGAAACCATAAAAACTCTTATAATCAGGAGAAATAAATGTTTGATCTTGTAGTGCAATTTTTTTTATTGCTTGACTTTTATGTTTCGTTACTGATTTTATTTTTCGTAGCAACGCACGGGCATTGAACTAGTAACATTTAGATGGGTGTTAAAAGGTTTAGATTGGACGAGTGTTAACAAGTTATCTCTAAAATAGGGCCCACAGCTACATAAATATCAACTACTATTTCCTATCCACCGATTCACCTTTCCCACCCTAAACACACCTCCATTTTTTCATTGCTTGGTACTTGGTACAGTCAGGAACCAGTTCCAGCAAAAAAATTCCTACCACCGATTGCCTTTAATGTTTATTGAGTTCTCATGGTAAAAGGTTCTCTCCGCACCGATTGAAAAATCCATATTGCGGATGGCCTTAGAAGCTTACAGTGGTATGCTATCGATTTTTTTTTTAAATAATATTATTTTAATTCGAAATTGCGACATTAATACACGCATTAAAAAAATTACAGAAATATTATCGATTCGCCAAACCGTTTGACGATAATAGGTGGTGCCAAGCGGCTTGGCGATAATAAGATAATCGCCACACGGTTGGCGACAAGCGCCTAATCCAGCGTGTTGAACCGTTAATAGCCGGTCGGCGATTATAGCCACCACTGATTCGGCGACTTCTTGTATAGTCGTCGAACCATTTGGCGACCACCGATGAGTCACCGAACCGTTTGGCGACCACTAGTAGTCGTTGAACTGTTTGGCGATATCTTGTATATTTTTTTTATTTTTGGGTAAATTTTGTTGTGAAGTGTTTGTGCAATAATTGTTATATTAAGCAGGAAGAACTAAAAACTTCTTGTCATGTAATAAGCGGGAAGAATTATTTTAGTTCGTTAGTGATACGCATCTCACTTGTGTATTTTCATAGCCCCGCATGGATAGGGACACGGTCTAAAAATCTGAAATAAATGAAGGCCGCCTCACGATGCTTGGGCTATGACTTACGTATGGGCGAGATAGCGACGTTGCTCGGCATTTTGTTGCGAAAATCGAAAAAAGGCACTCACGGCTCACGAAACACGAAATCGTGGGCACTAAGGGGTTTCGTTGCCCGATGAGGCGGACCACGGTCCAAAAAATCGGAAAAAATCAAAGGCGGCCCTCGCAATGCGGGCTACCACTTACGTTATGGGCGAGATAGCGGACGTTGCTGACCATTTGTTGCGAAAATCGGAAAAGGCACTTTCAGCGGGTAGAATCGTGACACGTATAAAAATAAAATTGGACAACCACGGCGTCGAAAAATTTTGAAATTTTTATGGAGGTTCTGATAAATCGGTGATATTACCATAAAAATTTCAAATAATTTGAAGATTTGAACAATGTTTTTAAATTCAAACAATAAAATTTGATTATTATGAACATTTCAAAATTTCATTGTTATTGTTATGAACATCATAGACAAAAATTTTCAAAATTTTATGGTCGACAACAACTCATGTTATGAACACTTAAATTATTTGTTGAACATATATAAGGGCACATACAAGAAAGTTCGGATGATAAAATAAGCAATAGATTAGATGATATTAAAGGGCATTACAACGGTGGTGAAATTGCTTGACGAACTAACTAACGAAAGCAATGTTCGTCATGGTAGAACAAATGATCGTTCAGCCTATCTGGGTACAGCCAGAATGATGTCTCATGCACCACCTGTTAAATAGGTTCATCAGCTTCTTACTCTTGAACTGCCTGGAAAAATTTGCTCCCAAATGTCTCATGCACCACCTGTTCTACATGTCACGCCATGGAAAAGGCTCATCGAGGTCCTCATGTAGAGTCTTAATTGCCGAAATGATACCTTTATGACGGTCATGGATTATGCACACGTTGGGTGATCACGAACTACCGAACTTCAAATGTCGAAAAACCACGACCCGGCTATCCGGTTCTCACCCTCAACAAATGCAAAGGCCAATGGAAGTATGTGGTTGTTCCCATCGATTGCAATGGCGTTAGAATCGCCCTTGTATTTCCTAGTCGAGAATGTACCATCGACGCCATGACAATGGGCGACGATGCACAGAATGACGCAATGCAAGGACCCAATGAAAAAAAGCACGACGAAATATGGAGACCCGTTACCATCCGCTTCACTTTCTTCAAAAGCGGTTATGCGTGCGAGATTGGTTTCCTTCAAGACATCAAGCACCGAGGTAGGTTACAATCTGAAGCCTCATATGTGCCAAACCTCTTCTCTAATGCCTTTTGCTTGCGCCGAGCCATCGAGTAACTTATCCGGTACTTAAATGTTCTCAAGATTGCTTTCGAATATAAGAACACTCAATGTCCCGCTTCTCGATGATCTCATTGAACATCACGCTAGCGATTCTGACCAGCATTCAAGTTGCGGTGTTTCACCGAAACATTTTCTAGTTTGCATGTGTGCCCATCTACTCGTGATGCAATCCAAAATATTTCGCACCGGCTTGTATGCATGTACTCGAATTCACATCCTTCGGTTCGCACTTCACGTGTATCTATCGGGTGGACAAAACAACTCGAATTCTCTCTGCTGCGATAGTGCCCATAGCCTCACCGCCAACTTCAACTTCGAATTATTTGCGAAAACTTGATTCAAATAGAACGGCATTGCTAGCATACTCCCAACGCGAGTCATGCCCCCACGAAACTTCCATATCGACTTTGTTTTTCCTGTTCCACTCGTGGGGATGGGTACATCCGTTGCCCCCAATACTACCATGCATTTCATCATCATCTCCTCCCCTTCCTCATCTTCGTCATTGTCATCATTACACTTCAACATTTCACTTCATCTTGCATCGCCATATGGTCCACTAACTCAATTGATCAACAAGTTGCTCGATTTCTTCCCTTCATCGCCCAACCTTCGCGTTCTTTGCATCCTGTTATCATCCTCATTGCTACCTCAATGGCACCACTACTTGAACTTGTTCATTTGTAATGACGTCTTGCTTCGCACGTCGCTAATATTCACCTCTTCTCTAGAGCACGCCTTTGCTGGCATTACACATTCAAGGCTAGATCCCTTGTACCACCTTAACCATTTATGCCACAAATCGTCCGATCTATTTTCTTCAACTCCACGAGTCGGGTCACCCTTACTATGCGTGAATACTGGCTTGAATAGTAACAGAGTAAACACTTGGATCAAGGAAAAATATTTGGTCAACCAAAGCTTTATATCACGGATGCTAACTCTATCGGGACATAAGTGTTCCACCATTGTATCGCAAAACTACTCAAATCAACACCATTTTGCCCAATTTTTATTTCACCATCGCCATAATATACCCTAAATTTCATTGCATCCAGAGCATTCTTGCGGACGACATAAACAAAATTGATTTTTCGATCACTACTAACGTTTAATATCACTAACTAAACAAAAATAATTTTTATATTGCATCAATATCTAAATTAACGATTCCCTCTAAAATGAGAAAATTATCATGGCGGCATTTCCTACGAACAATCTAAAATCGCTATATTGCATCAATATCTAAAATCTCTAATATCGACATTAAATTAATATCTAAAATTTCTAATATTGCATAAACATCGATATTGTATCAATATCTAATATTTCTAATATCTAAAATTTCTAATATCTAACATTTCTAAAATCCTAATTTTCTAATATCTCGATTTCTAATATCTACAATTTCTAAAATTTCTAAAATTTTCTAATATCTAAAATTCCTAAATTTTCTAATATGACAAAATCTCTAAATTATTTTACACTATACAAATTTAATAACAAAATTACAAAAAAATTACCTTTTTTTTTTTTCCTCCTTCCTTCTTCCTCCTCTCTCCTCTCTCTCTCTCCTCCTCTCTCGGCTCTCTCTCCTCTCTCTCTCCTTGTGCTTGGCCTCTCTCTCTCCTCTCCTTGATCTCTCTCTCTCCTCCCTTCCTCTCCCTCTCTTCCTCTCCGCTCTAGGATCGCAGTTGCTCTTTTTTTTTCTTTCTTCTTGGCCTTCTTGAAGCGAGCTTCCTCGCCATTGGTAAAAGGTACTCGGTTATGGTCGCCACACTCGGCGACTACTAGTAGTCGCCACACCACTGGCGACTACTCACCGCCTGGCGACAATGGTCATTAGCGGTTCAAAATCGAGATTAGGATATTGTCGCCAAACCGCTTGGCGACTACCCTATTATCGCCAAACGATTTGGCGACCGGATATTATTTCTGCCATTTTTTAAATACGTGTATTAACGTCGCAATTTCGAAATAAAATAATATTATTTTAAAAAAAATCGTATGCTATCTTTTAGATATATTTAGATTACACAAATTTTACTTGAACTTTATATAGGAGGTTCGCAAGAAACATTTTAATTTCGATAGGAACCTTGCTATCAAAGTCTCAGACTTAGATATGGCTCGTTACGATGACTCGCAATGAAATCTTTAACCAAGTAAAAGACGAAGTAAGAGGTTGGAAGACCAAAGCAAGTCGATTCTGCAAAAAGCTCAGGAGCTACAACAGATTAGAAATTTGGAGGGCTTGTACAAATCTAAGGGAGCTACTGGTAAGAGTTCTTTCGATTCCTTTTCGTTTTATGAATTAAATTCCTTAGCAAACAAAGTTGATATTACTATGGGGGGTTCCGAGTTGGAAGTTTCTGAAAATATTGCTCTGTGTAAAGCAATTGATGCTTCAAGAATGGGTGAATTTGAGGAAAAGAACTCTGGGGGAGATAGTCTTAGGGGAGATTGTGAGTCTTTTAAAAATATTTCCAAAGGTGATTGTGGTAGTAGTTGTTCTGCTGAGATGTCTCCAGCTCCTCTGTTGGAGGTTCGTGGAGATGAGTCTGAGTTAGAGGGATGGACTACGGTGAGTAAGGCTAAAAGGGGCAAGCACCCCAGGAAAAACGTTAAAAGATGAGAGGTATTTTTTGGAATGTTAGAGGTTTAGGGCAGCCGGGTAAAACCCGATGTTTGATTGATTTGGTGCAAAATCACAGTGTTGATTTTGTTGGTTTTCAGGAAACTAAAAAAGAAGATTTCAGTGTGTCCTTTCTCAATGCTCTGAGTGGTGCTAAGATTTTTGAATGGCGATGGCTTCCAGCCAAATCCACTGCAGGTGGTATTCTGGTTGGGGTTAATACTGATGTGTTAGAAATTATTCACACTAGTCTAAAAAAATTTTTGGTGCAGTGTTGGGTGAAAAATAAAAAAGATGACTTTGTGTGGAGGTTGGTTGTTGTGTATGGCTCACCTTATGAAGATGGGAAGTTGGAATTTCTTTCTGATCTTCATGAAATTCTTCTTGAAGACGATCATACTCCATCTTTATTAGGAGGTGATTTTAATTTGGTTAGATATCAATCTGATAAAAGCAATGGGAATGTGGATCACAAATGGTGTGATAAATTTAACGAGTGGATTGATATGTGGGGGCTTATGGAATTGCATTTGACTGGGAGACACTTTACTTGGTCTAATAATCAAGATAAGGTTGTAATGTCTGTCATTGATCGGGTGTTTTGTAATACATCCTTCGAGGAAAAGTTTCCTTTAGCCACTGTTTCATCTTTACCTAGGGTGGGCAGTGATCATACACCTATCTTGTGGGATTCCGGGGGAGGATGCTGCCAAGTTAAACCCACCTACAAATTTGAGAAGTGGTGGCTTCTTCATGAGGAATTTACTCAAGTTGTGTATAAAGCGTGGAATATTCCCAGAAAAGATAAGGCTATTGATAATTGGCAAAGTAAAATTAGAAACCTTAGAAAATTCACTAAAGGTTGGAGTCTTAATGTTAATGCTGCGATGAGGAAGCGGAAGAAAACTCTGTTAGATGAAATAGATGCTCTTGATATCCTGGCGGAGTCAAGACCTCTCACTGAAGGTGAAGAGGATAGACTTTGTGTTTTTAAAAATGAGATTGGAAAAATTTGGGAAATTGAAGAAACTAAAGCGAGACAACGTGCTAGGGAGAGAAATATCAAGGAAGGGGACAGAAATACTAGATATTTCCATGCTGTAGCTAACCAAAGGAGAAGGAAAAACTTAATTAATATGCTTGAGGGATCTGAAGGTCCTGTTCATGATACGGTGGGAATGCTTAAAGTCGCGTGTGATTATTATAAGTCCTTATTTGGTTTTACAGCTAAACCTAACATTAATCTGGGGGAAGATTTTTTTAGTAGTAATGAGATGATTGATGAGGAGGATAATATGGTTTTGGAGTCTCCTTTTACTGAGGAGGAAATTAAGAAAGCAGTGTTTGATTCTTATTCTGATGGGGCTCCTGGCCCTGATGGTATTTCATTTTTCTTTTACCAAAAATTTTGGGATATAGTTAAAGATGACCTGATGGGTTTGTTCACAAGTTTGGATAAGTGTGAGTTGGATGTTTCTAGACTTAACTTTGCGATGATTTCTTTGATTCCTAAGGAGAATAATGCTACGAATATTAAGCAGTTCCGACCTATTAGTTTGCTTAATTGTAGTTACAAAATTATTACAAAGGTTCTAACTAATAGGATTGGTTTGATTTGTAATAAACTCATTATGCAAAATCAATCGGCTTTCATTAAGAATAGGTATATTTTGGAAAGCGTGGTTACGGCGCATGAGGTTATTCACAAAATTCATAGAGACAAGAGTAAGGGGCTAGTTCTTAAACTTGACTATGAAAAAGCATATGACATGGTTAACTGGAGTTTTCTTATTGATATCTTGAGAAAAAGGGGATTTGGGGCTAAATGGATCACTTGGATTAATTTTATCTTGAGTAAAGGATCGGTGGGTGTAAAAATTAATGGTGTGGAAAGTAGTTTTTTCAATACTGGTAAGGGTTTGAGGCAAGGTGATCCATTATCTCCAATTCTTTTTAATCTGGTTGCAGATGTTTTTTCCCGTTTGTTGTCTAAAGCTGCTAACAATGGGATAGTTGAAGGTCTGTGTGACGACTTATGCGCTGGGGGTATTATGAGTCTTCATTATGCTGATGATACTATTCTGTTCTTAAAAAATAACGAGAATTATGCTTTGCATCTTAAATGGCTTCTTATTTGTTTCGACGGATGTGCGGGATGAGGATTAATTTTCATAAAAGTGAATTGATTGCTATTGGTGTGATGTTGAGGAGATTAGTAAATATGCTAACATCTTTTGTTGCAAAGTTGGTGGTTTCCTATTAAGTATCTTGGTATACCCTTGCATTATGATAAAATTAAGAGGAGGATTTCCGACCTCGATAGATAAAATTTTAAAACGTATTGCGGGTTGGAGAGGTAAACTCCTCTCTTATAGTGGGAGGTTGATTCTTATCAAATCACGCTTAGCTAGCATTCCAATTTACTTCTGTCTTTCTTTAAATTTCCTAAATGGGCTTTAAATCTTATCAATTCTCATATGGCGAAATTTGTCGTGGAATGATTATGAAGGTCATAATAAATTACATTTAGCGAGTTGGCATCTATTGTGTATGAAAAAAGAGTATGGGGGTCTGGGAGTTCCTAATCTAAAAGATTTGAATATGTGTCTCCTTGCCTCTTGGATTCAAAGGTTTTGTGTTGCGTAAGATAGAATTTGGAAGAAGTTGATCAAGCTTAAGTATAAACCGAAAACCCCAATATCTTCCTCTCGATACTAAACATGCATCGGTCTTTTGGAAGGGGGTTGTGTGGGCAATGCAAGCGACCAAGTTCGGATATAAATGGTTGGTGGGTAATGGAATTAAAGTTAGGTTTTGGGAGGACATATGGTTCGGTAATTCGTGTTTGGCCGTTCAATTTTGGGATCTTTATGTTTTAGTTAATGAGAAAAATGCTACCATTGCTGAAATTTGGGATGGTAATAATGTTAAGTGCTCATTTCAGTAGGACTTTTGTGATAATATGATGATCCGTTGGTTTGAGTTGGTTGAAGTGGCGAATACTTTAAATCTTAATAACGATGAGGATGTTTTAGTCCAGCGTTATAATAGTAATGGCGTCTACTCGGTTAAATCTCTTTATCTTTGTCATAAATTTTAGAGGTGTGATGCCGGTGTTTATTCCGTGATTGTGGAGTTTATGTGTTCCTCCCAAAATTCACTTTTTCCTTTGGCTTCTTTCTCATAACAAAATTATGACCAAAGATAATCTCACGAAAAGAGGTCCGAACAAGGGTTCTTGTTGTTGTTTTTGTGATGAACCGAAAGCGGTTTTGCATCTGTTCTTTGAGTGTGTTGTGGCAAAAGTGTTTGGAACCCGATTAGCGATTTTTTGAGTTAAATATTGGTTATAACTATGAATCGTGGCTCGATATTGGATAAGTAATAAGAAAAATCTGCTTTGAATACAATTTTGCGCTCTTGTATTTTGGAGTTTATGGAATGTTAGAAATAACTTTGATTTTTCGTTGCGGTGTTGGATAAGTGTGAAAACAGTTTGGAGAAGGATGCTTGTTTATTTGAAAGATCGGATGCCGTTGTCTCTGAAGGTATGATGAACAAGATGGAGCAATTTTGCGGTGGTGGAGATAAAGCTGCGGCGCCTCTCTTGTTAGAGTTGGGGACTTCGCTTCTAAGGATACAAATATGATGATTGATGGATCCGGGAAGAAAGTAACAACCGGAGCAGAAAATCCGCGCCCTATATATCGGTTCTTTGATTGATTAATAGGTGATCTGAGTCTTGAAGTCGCAGAGAGAGTTGGTTTGTTTTGTTTCTGGCTGGTGGCTGGAAAGTGGTTGTTGATGTGATCGTTTTTTTGTTTCTACCATTTTGTCGAACGTCGGTTGGTTCTTTGTGAGTGATCTGGAGATGTTTTGAGGTTTTGGGTTGGTTGGTGTGGTGAGTGATGTTTCAGTAAATGTTTGCTAAACGCTTTTGTGATTCGATTTGATAATGAAAGCGGGGCATCTTTAGATGTCTGTTGATCTAAAAAATCTTTAACCAAAAAACACTAGTATAATGCCCGTACTAACGCTACGGCGATATTTAGTAATACAATTCAAATAAGTAAAATGTGTTATATGTTTTGGTAATAAAGTATAGTAAGATGTGATTATGATAGAAACACAAAAGAAAGATACAAAGAGTTATTATATCGTTGATTACATAAACAAGTGCATAAAGTAACATCGCAATTGTTTATCATTAAAAATAAAGGGGTATAGATGTTACCTGAAATTACTGATGAACAATACCTCAATTATTTGATCTAACAAGTGACAGGAGAAAACACATCATTAATACCCACAGCTTCTTGAATAGACCATGCCACAAAGCAGCTAAAATTGATGTAAGATAAACCAAAGAAAATCTGACCGAATGTCTTACCCATCATCGGATTATAAGTTTTAAAGGCATTTAATTTCAGGTACAGCGCACAAAATGAGGGAAAACAGTTAGTTACCGCAGCAATGGAAGGTATATTGGACTGTCCAGGTGAACCATGGGACACATCCATTCCCAAAATTATAGTTGGGACTTTGGATACAAGAGGAATAGCAGGGGATGTTTCAATTTGCAGCAATGAATTTATCCCACCAAGCTGGTTGCAAAAAAGAAAGAACATAAATTAGTACATGAATTTATCCCACCAAGCTGGTAAACAAGTAAACATTAACCACAGCATCAGCACGAATAAGGCACAGCAAAGGGACTACATTGGGATCACAACAATAATTACCTCGATTGGAAAATATGTTGGCCGCTTTGGTTTCCCCACATTAATACAGGGAAAATCACCAGAGTATCTCAACTCTATGCCCCGGTTCTTCACAAAGTAATCATTGACAGATATTTCTGTTGCTTGAGAGTCACCATTGTCACCATTCCTTTGCTTTAGCGTGAATCTAGATATCACCAAGTACTTGATAAATGATTATTCCCAAAAAGTACTTCAAGAAATAGTAAATTGCAGAAAACAAAGAATACAAATTGCAAAGCCAAGCATTTAGTGCACACGATAATATAAGCATCATTAAAACAACTCATGTAAATATGCTCTCTCACATTTGTTCAACTGTTTTAAAGGAACAATGCCGATACATCGAAAAGAGTGAAAGACAAACCACGACCTCGTAATCTTTAAAAAGAAAATTGTACCAAAATCTCGAGAAAGAAAAATAAAAGTGATTCCGTCTGAACGATAAAAATGTGCAGAGACTAATGAAGGTAAAGTTAGCACATAGAATGCAATTTTTACTCGATTAATTCCCGTTGTCAAAATAAACAGAAGCAAGAATGACGAACAAAAACAAAACGTTTAATTCCTATACACAGACGATCTTGGTCTTCAAGTATGAACAATGTTTTCTGCCCTTCTCTGGACACACCAACAACCACCAGTTTACATTCCCCACCTGATTCATTATTCATAATAAACAAAAAAAATATTAACGATGTGGACGGCTCCAGCACAGTCCATCACCTCATTTCAGTTCGTGTTTCGGTACCATGAGCTCAATCTTTCTCCGTCATTGGCAACTTGCGAATCGCGATCGCTGACCGAGAATGCTAGCCATTTGGCACGTTGCTTCTAACAACTTGCCTGCAGTATTTTACAAGAAATAAAGCATAAGATTGTTGTTGAGTGAGTGGTTAACACATAATGACACTAATGTGATACCGAAGATAAAAGGTTTAAGAATATGAGGCTGAGAGTAAGAAAATTAATGCTAGATTATGTTATAACAGATACCCTATCAAATCAGCACCAGATGCCCAATATGATTTATTACGCGAAATAAAACTTGCAAATTTGGGCCGCATTCGTTCTTGTGCGAGGAGGCCGGATTGTTTCCTTTATCTAAAAATAAAAATAAAACTTGCAAATTTTGACATCTTTTTTATGCTAAGGATATGCCAACGGCTTCAGGTAACCTGGAGGAAGAAATAAACACCGAATTATCTATGCCAGGTGGAATGGCATCTGATGTAAAAATTGCAGAGATATCTAAAAACATAAGGCAGAAATTACCCAAAAACGTAGAGACCCAAGGTATCTAGTTATGCAATCAGCACCACCATGTTGCTGTCCTAAAATGTGTGATCAAGAACAGAATTACCAGGAGAACACGATTTACAGGCTATACGAAAATTTTCTTCTGAGTCACAGTTTATGGTCAGGCCAGGTATGAAATTCTAAGGGATGACGAAAACTGAGTCCAAAGAACGCAAGGCCCTGTGTGACAGACACATTCCTCGAACGAACGGTATATTCCTGTTCACCGTCATCTAATCCTGAGATAAATTTCAACATGAAATTTTTTTCCAAGCGAAGCGTCCAAAGGTCCAAGTAGCCATCTGATTTCACAGTGGATGATATACACACTTCGACTCTTCGAGCACTGGTATAGAAAGGACAAGATCTTCCGGTTGATCTGAGCCATCTATTGATGCAGGGCATACAGCTCTCATCCTTGCCTCAAAAGAAAGAATTACTAATTTTTTGTCCCTGACATACAAGCTCCTCTGGGGGTTGCAGCACATCCATTACATGCATCAGATTTTGATTTGCTCATTTGTCAATGCAATCGATCTAAAAACCATAAGTGCCAAAAAACACGATTTGTCCAAGTCGTGGTATGAGATTCGAATTCACGGTGGGTCACTTTTTCTGCCAATTTCCAACACGACATCCATACCCTAAATCAGTTTAACTTCAACGATTCACGAGGTTTACAGTTAAATCCCATGACTACGCCAAAAACAGCTCAACTCTTGCTATCTTCACACGCAAAGGCGCACAGTTCGGCCATAACAAATTGGGCTACTATTCCACCAAACTATGGTAATAAGGATGTGACCAAGCCTTAAGCATGAGCCTTCGGTGCTTTCGGGAAGTGTGTTCAACTGCTCATGCGTCGTGGCCTGGGTTAAAGAAATGCGCTTGCTTGCGGTCACAGAAACAGCATCAAGAGATGGTGAGGACAGTGACCCCGCCAGCACAGGCAACCCGGTGAGTACTCCAATTGTTTCGGTTCACATCCATGTTTCCACAGTGTAATCACCTGAGTATTTATTTGACTGCATAAACACCAACGGAAACTACTGCAATTTTGGTGGTAAATGCCGAAACGGGCACTGACAGGCCCATACGCCCTCCAATACGGTCATGAGCACAGGACAGCAGCAAGGAACCCTAATTGCAATTGCTTCTATTTTATGCTTACACCTTCGTCTTTATTCTAGTCAGTACTCATCACCAACCAACCGATAAATTAATCCCCGCCGCGGGGATCGGAACACTCACCGGCACCTCCACCAGCAACATTAATATTCTTACCACCAATCCCCATTGACTTAACCAATTGTAAAATTCATCTACTAACGTCAACAATCTAGATTGTGAATTGTAGGTTTCTGTGGCAATTTTGTGCTAGTACTAAACAATCTACTTATAATACTACCTGAATAGAAAGTGTCAAGTTCAGATCTCACGGATACTGACCTCGCCGAGCTTGCTCTTACTGGAGCCGGTGACGCGGGCGCCTTCTGGCGGGCGCGGCGACCGGCGCTGACTTGGTATCGTCCGGTGGGAACAGCACGGCGTCAATGCCCTGCACCGAAATCCTGCCGTTCGTGTAGATGTCCAGGTCGAAGAGATCGCCGACCCTCGCCCTGCCGAACTTGACGGAGCCGTCGGCCTCCCGCGCCACCACCTTGTGTGGCAGCCGCAGCGTGTCGTACCGCAACTTGCCGAACCGCCGCACGGCATTGTACATGCTCTCCTCGGTCTGGTACTCCGGGATCATGTGGTAGTACAGGATGTTCTCCGGCGAGCCGGGCTCGCTGAGCTGGTCCGTGGTGAGGCGCGCCATGGCCTCGTCGTTGGGCGCGAGCACGGTGAGCACGTACCCCTCGGAGACCAGCCGGCCCATCTCGGTAGCGAGTGATGTGAGGTTGACAAGGATGTCGGCGAGCTCGTTGTAGCCGCCGTACAGGAGCAGGGTCGGATGAAGTCCTTCACCTGGTTGTGGCCGTCGAAGTGGTGCTTCCCGGATCCCGGCCCGGGCGCCGGCGCCGGCGCGATGGGGGCCATGGCGTCCCAGATCGGCAGCACGGGGGGCGCGCCGGGGGGAACGGGCGGGGCCGGCTTCTTGAGGCGGTGCGTCCTCGGGTGCGCCCGTGGGCAGCACGGCCGAGATCGCGGCGAGGCTGCGACGGCGGTTGAAGTCCTCCTGGACGGACCGCGGCACGAGGAGGCGCTCGATGCCGTGTATGACCCCGTCCGGCCTGAGCACCGCGTCCGGGCGCGTGACGGCGGCGTGGGCAACGCGCATGGCGCCGTCACTGCCCTCGGCGAGCTCGACCTCCTCGCCGGAGAGGGTGGGGTGTGGAGCTGCAGGCCAGGAGCCGGCGGGGAGGCGGGAGGGAGGACGTGGAAGAGGAGCAGCGAATGGAGCGACTTGAGGTTCCGCCGGGCGGGCCGCCGGGCGACGGGCGACGGGGAGGGAAGAGCTAGGGTAGGGGATTTGTGCGCGGAGGGGTGGGGAGTGACAGTTGGCGCGATTACTGTGGGGAGAGGAGGGGATAAACCTGGCGCGATTAGTGCGTGGAGTGGAGGGGATGAACCAAGTGATTACGACTATCAGATTTGATGAAGTGCTCTGATAAGATATCTTAGCGTTTGATTTTGAGGAAAGGGAATTTTTGGGTGCACAAATTAAGGTGGATACAGAAAAAGTACTCTCTGTGGAGACAAAACACTGTATGCATGTAGAAAAAATTCAACTGATGAATTATAAAGGGTATAGATATAGATTTGCTATTTGGTGCCTACCTTCTTGTTCAAAATACGTATTCTCTTTTAGATGAAAATATTTATTATTGAACTGAAGTTGTAGAAATGAAAGAAAAGAATTTTCATGTACACCCTGAAATGAAACGTCCACCCCACACCACCACTCTCATGGCTCCAAGAACTCCTCTCCACCTCCTCGCCGCCGTCCTCCTCCTCGCACCTCCGCCTACCGCCAATGCGGCCGCGGCAAACCCGGTGGCCTTCTCCTTCCCGTCCTTCTCCCTCCGCAACGTCACCCTCCTCGGCGGGGCCTCCCTCCGCGCCGCCTCCGTCTCCCTCACGCCGCCCTCCTCCCACGTCCTCTTCCCGCTCCCGCTCCCGTTCCCCCCCAACGCGTCCTTCTCTACCTCCTTTCTCTTCGCCGCCCCCGCCTCCGTCCGCCCTGCCTCCCGCCTTTCCTTCGTCCTCCTCCCCGACCTGGTCGGCGCCGCCGAGGGCCCCGCCAAGAACCGGTCTCTCCCACTCGAAGTCGCCTTCGACGCGTCCAAGAACCGCGTCTCCGCATCCTCCGCCGGCGAGGACGTCGCCGGGAACTCCACCGGAGCGGTGGAGCTGCGGAACGGCAACGAGGTCTGTTCTTGGGTCGTCTACGACGCGCGCCGTGCCCGCCTGGAGGTGTTCCTGAGCCACGCGAGCCTGCGGCCGCTGACGCCCACGCTGGCCGCCGACGCCACCTACCTCGCCGCCCGTTTCGCGGAGTTCATGTTCGTCGGCTTTGAGGTGTTGTCTTCGTCCGACAACGGAAGCAGCGACGGCGGGTTCGTCATCCTGAGCTGGAGCTTCCAGACGACCGGGCTTCTGGCCGTCGACCCCACGTCCAGGCCCTCGCACATCTTGTCTGACAGCGTCCGTAGCACTCCCGCGTTGGGCGGTGTCGCCGGCCGTAAGGATGGGCGTCGTAGAATGCTGGCATTGGGGTTCGGCATCCCTTTGCCCATCGTGTTTCTTGGTGCAGTCATGGTGTCTGTGCTAATGTGTCTGAAGAAGTGGAGGTCTGGTACTGCAGGGTTTAAGGAGGGTTATGGGGCAAAGGTAGCCGGCAAGCCGAGGCAGTTCATGTACCAATATCTCTTCTCAGCGACCAAGGGATTTGATCCTTCTCTGGTGGTTGGCACTGTTGGTTTCGGTACGGTATACAAGGCGGTGTGCCCACGCTCTGAGGTCATATATGCAGTCAAGCGGTCGAAGCAATCCAGGGAGAGCTACAATGAGTTCAGCGCTGAACTTAACATAATTGCTGACCTGAAGCACCCCAATCTGGTTCAGCTCCAAGGGTGGTGTGCACAGAAGGAAGAGCTGTTGCTTGTGTACGAATTCATATCGAATGGCAGCCTGGATATGGCTATCCACTCTTGTTCAGGTGCTGAGGGTCATGTCACTCTCAA
The DNA here is from genome assembly GCA_036346375.1 of Guadua angustifolia. Classification (NCBI taxonomy): domain Eukaryota; kingdom Viridiplantae; phylum Streptophyta; class Magnoliopsida; order Poales; family Poaceae; genus Guadua; species Guadua angustifolia. The sequence continues at coordinate 3,839,847 of CM070516.1, forward strand.
CTGGGCTCAGCGGTACAATGTCGCCATTGGCATTGCCTCTGCGGTTGCATACCTACATGAAGAACGTGACAAGCAGGTGATCCACAGGGACATCAAATGTAGTAACATACTCCTGGACTCTCATTTCAATCCGAGATTGGGGGATTTTGGGCTTGCAAGGCTGAAGGATCCTAACACTAGCCCTCGGTCAACCTTGGCAGCGGGGACTCTTGGTTACCTTGCCCCTGAGTATCTCCAGATGGGGAGAGCCACAGAAAAGAGTGATGCCTACAGTTATGGGGTTGTGCTATTGGAGATTTGCACGGGGAGGCACCCAATAGAGAGAGAAGCACCTGACAGTATGAACATGTTAAATGTTGTAGATTGGGTTTGGAATTTGCACTCTAAAGGCAAGCTTTTGGATGCTGCAGATCCGAGCCTGAATGGGGAGTATGACAGAGAACAAATGATGAGGCTTCTTCTTCTAGGTTTGAGCTGTGTGAATCCATTTTCAGAAGAGAGGCCTGTGATGAGGACTGTTACAGCTATACTGGAGGGCAAGAATGAGCCACTGCCTGTTCCGAGAAAGAAGCCGCTGCTTATTTTTGTTGCAAATGCCCCTGTTGATCTTGAGGGCATAGTCTCTGAGTGCAATCAGAGCACAGTTTCAAGTGATCTCTATGAGCTGAAAATCGATATAAACTAGGTAAGAAGATTTCTATAGCAATTTAATAGTTCGCAAATAAAATCCACATGCTTTTACTTTTGCATACTTTTTTGTGTGTAAAATTGTTGCCGCAGTATGTTTCAGTCCAAATTATGCCAACAAGGACCTACAGTCTATTGAATGACTCCAGAATTAGTTCACAGAATGTACCTGCCTCGAGTAAGTAACTACAACTAGCGGACCGTTTTCACACCCCAAAATGTGGTAGTGCAATTCCTCTTGGCACTCCTGGGAAAGCTGTAGTTCTATCTATTGTTTTTCAAGTGTATTTGCATATACCTATTCCCATAAAGCAGGCACCTTCAGTTGGTGCTATGAAACAATAAACTTCTCCAGTTCGGCAGGATCATAACATGTCCTTCTGTTGTGACAATCATTTATGTTAACATGCATGTTTAGATTATCAGTTATCATGGATGACTTATGAAGATGAGTATTTCTGAAGTAACAGATACGATCTTTTCCAGCATATCATATATGTGCCAGCACCAGATTTGTGACTTGTAAATAGAAAATGAATGCTATTTTGCACTAATACAACCTCAGTTCAGCACAATAGTGGCCGAAATGCACTTAGTGCTTTAACCTTTTCCTTGCTTAGAGCATTATCTGATGTAAAGAAATTGTGCCAAATGGAGCTACTGCGTTTGTGTCCTTAAACACATTATTTTCCCTTGAAGTGTTCAATATGGTGCATTTCGAAACAACAGGACACTCTGAGAGTACCTATATCACACTGAGCAGCCCAAAATTTTACATAACCCATTGCTTCATAGAGTAATGATATGTGTAACAAATTAATCAAAATGCTCTACTACTCTACTGTGATTAATTTGAACATGCCTAAGTTTGTAATTATTAGACTTTCAGTTCAGCAATCGATTAATTATTGGTTGCCTCTTTTCCAACATTAAAACGTGAGATATATATATTCAGGGGATTAATTATTGATTGCCTGTTAGTAGGAAAGCAAGGCAGGAGGAAGACTTAGGGGAGTAATGGTCGAGTTGTGTCAGTAGTGAGTCTGGTTTGTGGGTCCTGGTGTAGCGTGGGGTGTGTGTAGCTGCCAAGAACCGCCTGTGCTCAGCAGGCCTCGTAGAGCTGGTCCATAGGCCGAACGGCTCACCTGTCAGTGTGTGTTGAATTGATTTAAAGAGCTTCTTGTACCCTACTCTTGTTCCTCATCAAGAAATGAATCGATCAGAATTCTCATACCCCTGCTCTTGTTCTTCATCCCCTTCCTCTACTTTTCCCATCCCAGTTCTTCAATTACTCCACATTATCCAAAACTCTGTGCTGATTCTGTGGTGTTGTGATCCTAGCACGAACAGGACACCACAATTGTTTTTCACTAGATCCTCTTTGGGAGAATCGCCTATCAAATCTTGGACTTTGGATGTACAGGTAGATGCTGAGAAGACTAATCATGTTGGCAAACTCTGAAGTTTTGCTGATAGTTTGTGAACTTTGTAGATGTTCACACTGCCAAGATGTAAATCCTACCGCAAAAGGATACGGTTACAAATTCATGAGTTCTTGTCCAGTTTCTTAGAGGCTAGCACTCTTTGACCTGGAATGATCATGTTGAATTCAATAGGCAGCACATTATCATCGCATGTTTGTTACACCTTGCAGGATTCTCACCTCCATGTTTGTAAGACTGACCATCAATGTATGTGTTTCTCCCTGAAAAATCTACTGACGACTGTACGAATTTGCAGATCTGTACCTTGTTTGATGGGTAAAAGATCTTTACAGTTTACGGCACTTTCTTACAGCTAGTCGCTTGGCTGCATATCTTGCTACGCCCAGGTCAGGGTTCGGGTTTGCTGTGATTGGACTGAAAAGCTAATGTAACTGTCTGTTGTGGCATTTCTTGTTATGCCGTTTGGCAAAGTTTTTGGGGGGCAACTGAGCGGGGAGGCAGCAACCTATTGAAGCACAATGGTGATCGAGCGAGGAGGTGACGTGGATGTGACAAGGCGGGGCGGCGAAGGTCAGAGAGGCTGAATGAGGAAGGTGAGAGGAGGTCGAGCGAAGCCACAACTGAAAAGCTGCTCCTCAGCGGCTGCAGCTTTTGGGAGTGCTTTTGCTATGGTTTAGTTTCCTAAGTGCTTTACAATCATGTTGTTAGAGGGACTTTTGGTTTAAAGCTAAAGCACAGCTCCCGTAAGCAATCTCTAACATATCTATTGCAATAATACCCAAAAAAAAAAAAGAGGCGATAGATATAATCAAAACATGAGGCTGCGGATTTATTTCCGCCCTCATGCTATTTTGTCAACACGGTGTTTTGTGAACTCAAGGCATAACCTTGTGCTAAGTGATTTAATGAACAAAATACAATAATATTTGAACTATTTCTTGCGGCACTCCATCAGAACTCGGATCTTGCCACTCCAAAGGACGAGTATATGTTCCAAGCAGGAAAATGTTTCACTGAAAAAACAATTGGCATGCCAGGCCTACACTATCTGTGATGGGTCACATCTCATTATCATGCAATAGAATCGTTTCAGTTCTGTTTGGAAGGGGTTTTATGAAGTTTTAGTATTTAGTCTCAGTTTGGATCGGAGGATTTCAAAAGAATAAAAAACTACATCCCATCCAATGTTGTAATGGCCCTTAGTCAGAGTTGGTGTAATACCCTGGTACCACGCATGTCTTGAATGTCACTTCATTATGATTTTACACTAATATATAACCAATATCAACTAAAATTCCAGTAACAACATATAGGTATTTCTAGACACTAAACAATATCTAGAAGACATTTACAATAGGATTGACCTTGAACATAATAACAACTATAGCATTTAGCCATTTTATACAACAATTCCAGCAAGCACCTATTTTAACATTTAGACAATACACCAACTACAAACTATAAACAAGGAATGACAATAAAATAATAACAACAAGAACAACACTATACTTGGATCCACTACTACACAACAGGCAATTCTTGCCGCCATATCCTTCTTAGGTTGGGATAGAGCCGTCGATGATAACATGTCACCTTTGGTTCGTAAGATTGGCCGCGTGGGAAGCGATATCCGCCGGTTTGTATAACCAACCGGCGGTGATAATGATTATCACTGCCGGTTTATACCCAAAACCGGTAGTGACATATCACTGCCGGTTCTATTTATAACCGGCAAGTAATATCGAACTTTTTATGCGGTTTTAGTCTTTAACCAAGTGATATATATTTTCCGCGCATCCGAATTTTCCGCGTAATTTGACCTTATCACTGCGGTTCTGCGCAGAGCCTTTGTGATAAGGTATTATATAATCGCCCCGACCGACGCTTCCCCTTACCGAAAGCGAGCGAGAGGAGCTCTATTTGCTCGGTTGTTATTTTATTGGGGAGGTGTTGCCAAAAAAATTGTGTTAATATTTTTCTCGTATTTCTCTTCGAGGTGACTTCTTCTCTGACCGAGCAGAATAAAAAGGAGCTCTGTTTTACTTGGTAGTTATTATCTTGGCGAGTTGCTGCTGAAAAATTGTATTAAAATTTGTCTTGTATTTTTTTAGGTTAATTACTGACTTGATCGATGTTATATTTGTAGTAAAATTTTACTTTATAGATTGCTCTAGATGTTGATAATTGCTGATTGTATGGTGTGAACATTTTAGGTCGATAGTGCTCAAATTAAGATATAGATAAATTATTTAAAAATTATAATTCTTATCCATTTTAGTGATGTAGTGGATTTTAAGTAATGAAAATTGCTAGATGGATAATTATGCATAAATGTAATTCTTTTCAATAATGAAAAATTGTTATATGGATATTTAAATAGTAAAATTGCTAGATGAATTATAAATAGTGAGAATTGCTAGTTGAATATTTAAATAATGAAAAATGGTAGATGGATTTTCCAATAATGAAAGTTGCAAAATACATAATTATTTAGAAATATATCCTTATATTCAATTATATGCTTCTTTGATGTATATGAATTTAATTTATTAATAGCGCTACATAACAAAATGAAACGAATAAATCTTTTAAATAATTGACAAATGCTAGATGGATATTTAAATAGTGAAAAAGGTTTGATGTATCTTAATATAGGCAAAATTGCTAGATGTATTTGTAAATCTAATCATTTACAATTATATTGTTATTTGCAGTTATGTGCTTATAATGTGTTTATCGTTTTAATTAATCACTACAAGAAACAGGGAAAAATTCGTGGGTTTTTTTAAATTCGTGGGCCAAAGAAAAACCCACGAATTTATATATTTAAATTCGTCGGTTTTAAAAAAATCCACGTATTTAATTAAATTCGTGAGCCAAAAACAAACCCACGAATTTATAGTTTAAATTGACGGTTTATCAACCTAGCATGCAATTTCCGTTAAATTAAATCGCCGCCTTCCCCACGAATTTAACGGTGTCTTGACCTACCAGCGTCTCCTCTCTCTCTCTTCGCTCGCCTCTCACACCGCGTCTCCCTCTCTCTCTGTTTGCTCGCCTCCGCGTTCTCACGCATGCCAGCCTGTGGCCGCCGCCCCCGCGCTTGCCGCGCCCGCCTTGCGACCGCCTTCGCCGCCCGCCGCTTGCACCAAGACGCCTGCGTGTCTCGCCGCCATAGCCAGCCAGCCCCGCGTCGCCCATCGCCACGGCGCGCCCTAAGCGCCGCCCCATCGCCGACCACCGGTCCGCGCCCCAAAGCCGCGCCCCATTGCCGACCTCCCAGCGCGCCCCAGTCGCCGCCCCCATCGCCGATTCCCCACCTTGCGTGCCGCATGGCACGCCCAGATTCCGACGAGCTGCCATTTCTCGCAGGTAAAATGATTTATTCGTTTGAAAATGGTGTAGAGCAGATTACATTGATACCGTTGTCATGTCGATTAGTGGCACAATGAAATAGCTGATGCTGATATAGCTTGTTCCCTTCTTATTTGTCATCTTCAATTTAACCAATCAAGACTCAATTTCAACGTCGTCTATAGCATTTTCAGAACCTTACAAGTGATCTGTAATTTTATCCAAGGAAATTACCCATCATTGTAGTCTGAAAATGAAAGTAACACCTCTCTTCATGTATTCAACAATTTAAACTGTAGTTCAATATAAACAGGAGTTCCTGGCTCAAGCTAAATGATACCGGCGCAAGGTCAGTCAATTCTTTAGTTTAGGTCTGTCAAGCCTAGTGCCCTCGACTTGGCAGAAGGCGAAGAAGAGTAGCCATAGCCAGACAATGGAATCAAGAATCGATCGTCTACTTTCCGGTTCATTTATTATATATATTCTAACTTAATAACCTACTTCCTTGTCACGTATAGTAAGGTATTCTTACTGAAGACTTTATTTTCCACTTTGAAACCCTATGCTACAGAGTCGCCACTTAGTCTTGAAACTACACTAAAAACGACTTGTCATAGCTTGGCACGACAAAGGTCCGTCCCTTCTCGACTTTGAATCTTGGTGAAAGCGCTTAGCTTAATACTTAAACCGATCTCTAGCGCCAAGAGAACTAAAACTGCCTAGCTTCGACATGTATCGGTAACAACCTCGAGGAAAGTAGAGCGGATGGATAGCAAATCTAATTGTCTCTATATCTACGGTATAAATAGAAAGATATCTATTATCTGAGCCTATAGCCCTATCTATATCGTTAGCTCGTTATTAAGGGATTAGATATTGAATTAGATAGAAGGCCTCCTTTCATTTTGTGACTAAGAGAAAGCTTGAAAGGGGTATCACGGAAGTAATGATATGGTGGACTGCTTATGAATCAATAGGAGCAGGCTGACTCTAAGGTACAGCTTTTTTCTCATACTCAAAGGAAACAAGAGACTGAAAGGGCTTAAAAAAAAAGTACTATGAATTGAATGGATTGCCCATTTAATTTACCCTTTTTGCTTGTAAATGTCTAGCTTTAAGATTCACTTTGCTCAGAGAAGGTTGAGTGATCCTCATTAAAATAGAGAATGGAAAGCATTCATTCGCAGAAAGAAGTCATTTAGGAAGCATTCAAGTATTGCATGCTCACAGTCAATTTTTGTAATTAGGATTTCTTTTTTACTGTATTTATTCACCCCTTAATGTAGTGCCATTTGTCTTCTCTTCCCTGGAACTTCTCTACCTAGGCAAAAGAATGAATTAGGAAAGTCCGAGTCCATCCGATCTTGTTTTCAATGGCCCACATCCACTTGATTCTCGTCCAAATCTATGCTATGATAAACTCTATACCCTACCCAATCAACTCAAAACTCAGGAAAGTAAAGGGGAGCGTGTTGCCTGATACTTTGGTAGAACATCCGGCAGCAGAAGGCATCTGGTTTGAAGACTTGTTCCGAAACCAGTAATCATCATAATATACAAAACAGGATCTGGAAGGAATTTAAACTGTAGTTCAATATAATCAAATCGCTTAACTTTTTAGACTGATAACAGATACATCTCTGCTCTAGTTGTTTTAAACTTCCATGTTGCCTATATCATACATATTTTTTCCCTCCATATATGTTTATTTTGCAAATCTATTGACATAGCAAATCTGTTTATTCGCTGCATATGGTATATATATTTTTATTCTCTCGCTGCCGTTGTATATAACGTTAGAGTTTAGGGTTTGCATCGAACAGTAGAGAGCCTAGGCGTCACCGTTGGGAACGGCGCATCTCACATTTGCTTGTGAGGTCGCGGTTCGAATTATCGGCGTATTTTGGACGGCGAGAATGTTGGTTGTTGCATGGGGCTGTGGCGTGCGGCGATCGACGTGATTTCGGCCGCATAACCTGTTGTTCTCCGGCGCACCAAAGATCAGCGTGCGTTTGGAGAACAATAAGTTATCTTCGAAATTTCATTCGTTCAGAAGCGCACGCAGTCGCGATGCAACGCCTCCATCCTGGGTGGGTTTAGAACACATCTTTCCTAATAGGGTTGTCTTTGTCACCTAAGCCACGGTCAAACGTTGACATCGTTTCATTTGTTTAGCTTTGAGAATGGGTGACGATCGAAGGCGATGTATGACGGATGGAGGAGTGATGGGGGCACACAAGGGAATGGGGGCGGATCATGGATGCTTTCTTGAAGCAAGCATTCATTGGAGGAGCTGAATATGTGTATTGCCCGTGTACCCTCTGCGAGAATAACAGCTACTACTGACAAGGATATAGTGCGATATCACATTTGCAAAAACGGGTTCATGCCTAACTATTTGGTGTGGCACCGTCATGGAGAGGCCGCAGGCGAGCCATTGAGTCGGACCATGGGGAGGATGGCGGCCGGATGGAAGAGATCTTTGCATGATCTTGGCGGGGATTGAATTTAACTCGGGAGGGTCACACCGGAGGAGGTTAAGGAATTCTATAGGCTACTTGACGCCTCGGATGCGAAGCTGCATGACTTGACCAATGTGACCGTCCTGCAGGCGGTTACACGGCTTATGTCGATGAAGTCGAAGTTCAACTTTTCGAACAAATGCTTCAATGCTTTGCTTGAACTTATGAATGATGTCCTTCCGCCTAACCACAAGATGCCAAAGGATTTGTACCAATCGAAAAAGTTGATGGCCGGCCTCGGGATGAATTACCAGAAGATTGATGTGTGCGAGAATAATTGCATCTTTGTTTCGGAAGGATCATGACAAGGATACTCATTGTATGCATTGCGGTATGTGTAGATTCGTTGAGGTGGTAGATGAGGAAGGGTATCGGTGACTACAAAGGTCGCGACTAAACAACCCGGTACATGCCGATCACGGATAGGCTTAAATGGTGTACATGTCGAAGTAACAATGAAACATATGCGGTGGCACAAAGAAGGTAAGCGTGAGGACCGAGACCGGATATGATGGTGCATCCGTCGATGGCGAGGCATGGCGGGCATTGGACCGATTCGATCCTGCATTTGCAAGCGACCCTAGGAGTGTCCGTCTTGGTTTGTCCACAGACGGTTTCACACCTTCAAAGACAAGCGCTAGCCCTACTCTTGTTGGCGGTCTTCATCATGCCATACAATCTTCCACCGAGATTTGCTTGAAAGAGGGTTCATATTCCTTGCTCTTGTCATTCTAGGTCCTAAGCATCCAGGAAGGATCTCAATGTGTTCATGCGGCCCTTAATTTGAAATGAAAAAGTTGTGGCGAGGGAAAAGGCATACGACAGCGTTCTCGGTAGAGAATTTACCTTACGAGCCGCATACGTGGTCGGTCCATGATTTGTTGGCATATGGCATTTGGGCCTTGGTGTGTTCATGGTCGCTGTGTTGTCCGGTTTGTATGGTGACTCGATGCATTTCAGCTCACGCACGGTAAAAATATCACATTCTTCGATTGCAATAGACGGTGGCTTCCGTGAGGCACCCTTTCAAAACGATGCCAAAGCATTTGAAAAGGAAAGAAAGTTAAAAAGGGTCACCGGCGACTCACAGGAGAGGAGATAGCTGAATGGCATAGTCGGCTTGAACGATCTCTAAGTGGGTTTCATCGGCTATGGAAAGGAGCACAATGGACTCATATTTCTTTTCTTTGGGAGTGCCTTACGAAAGCTTTGATTCTGCCGCATAACATAGATTTGATGCACCAAGAGCGCAATGTGGCGAAAGCATCATAAGCATGGTGTTTGATGTAACGGACAAAACAAAGGATAACGTGAGTGCTAGGAAAGACATGGGTGATCATTGTGCTAGGCCGTGGCTCGAGGTTAAAGTTGGTTTAAATGGAAATGAGAGCCGCCACGAACTCCATCTTGTGTGAAGCCGTAAGACCGTAAGCAGATTTTGAGGTGGATGAAAACTCTAAAATTTCCGATCGCTATGCATCTAACATAAAGCGGGTCAGGAATGTCAAGACCAGTAAGCTAAGCGGGCTAAAGAGTCATGATTACCATATTATCATGGAAAGACTTGTTCGGTAATGTTTCGTGGCTATTTTGATAATGAGTTGTGGAGGATGTTAGCGAGCTCGATTACTTCTATAGGCAGATATGCGCTAAGGAAATCTCGAAGACGTTGATGCAGAAGTTAGAGAAGGGAATTCCTTTGCTTGTATGCAAGATGGAAAAAACTTTCCCACCTGGTTTTATGAATGTGATGCAACATCTGCTGGTACATCTGCCTTGGGAAGCGATGGTTGGAGGTCCTGCGCAGTTCAGATGGATGTATAGTCGAAAGGGAGTTGAAAAAGCTTAGAGCTACAGTGCGCAACAAGGCAAGGGTAGAGGAGTGTATCGCAGAGGCTTATGCAAGTAAAGAGATCACAAACTTCTCAACAAAGTATTTCGCAGTCAAGCACAACGTGAGTGCCCCTACGAGTCGATGTACTGCGTGGAAGAAGAACCGTTGCGAACTTAAGCTTTTTCAATGCAAGGGTCAACCTGTTGGGTCGTATACTGCACACCATGTTGAGTATGAGGAGTGGAACCTGGCCATGCTTTACATGTTCAGTAACATGGTAGAAGTTGAAAAATATTTTGAGTAAGTGACTTTTCGAATTATGTTTTCAACATTTCAATGTAGTGTCCTTTTTAACCCGGGAATAAATGACGCAAAGTGTTTGACAAAGAAAATTGGAAGTCAACTCGACAACCCACAAGTAAGCAATTGGATAACCTACGTCGTGATGGGTTGAAAGGCGGCCCAAGCTTCGTGCAATGGTTCCGTCAGCATGTAATTTGACTATTTATTCAATTTTTTAAAATGAATTGTTGTAGTAACTTAATATTAGACTAACAAAGATGCATATTGCTATATAGTGTATGCGTGATGCCTCCGTCCCTAAGGATGTCCGACAGCTCTCACATGGTGATGTGACGGCAAGGAGCTATAGTCGCTATGATGTGAACGGGTTCCGTTTTCGAACAGCGAAATTAGAAGCTAGCCGTCCACTTGCGGCCACTTCAAACAGCGGAGTAGTCACAACGTCGTTCGATTCCAGCGGTGATATATTAGACTACTACGGTGTTGTACAAAACATAATTGAGTATACCTTTGGGGGTGCCAAAGAACTGAAGGTTGTGTTTTTTGATTGCCATTGGTTCGATCCACACAACGGCACACGTGTCGATGACTTTGGGATGGTGGAGGTGAAGCACAGTTCGCGGCTTCAGGGCCACATCAATAACATTGTGCTTGCACATCAGGTTGAGCAGGTGTACTACCTGAGCTATCCTCACCGTAGCTTGAAGGCTTGGTGGGTTGTATTTAAAGTTAACCCTGAAGTATATCCTCCTGGGGATGTTTCGTACGTGCAAAGCAACGTAGAAGATGATGTGGGTGATGTATATCAAGAAGAAGCTATGGGGGATTCTTTCCTTGTCTCCGACGGGGCAGGACTCGATCAATTACCTACCGATGCCACAGACGTAATAACAGATGAACCAGGCCCTTCACGGATACGTCATAAAAAGTCAGTAAGGATTGCACGTCTTCAAGCACGTCTCAATGAAATGCGAGTCGCGAAGCGGTCGACAAGCGACTTTTGATATGTATATTTTGTAAGATGTGCTTGATGAGTGGAAGTGGAATGACCTGTTTGATATCAGATGTTCTATTACAATTAATGGTACATGAGGAAGCGCAATTTTGGTCATGGTCACAAGAAGCTTCTCTTTTCTCTTAAGAGTGCCACTAGTTTATTAAGCTTTCTTATGGTAATTTCTCCTTTATTTGTTTCAATTTGTACCTTTGCACTAATTTCTCCTTTATTTGTTTCAATGCCATCTTTGAGAAGAATGTCATATTTGAGTTCTATTTCCTTGAAAATTATTTGTAGACACGTGTACTAACTCTTGTCAAATTTGAACAGATGAGTATGTTCAGCATCAGTTGACAAGCTTAAAGGCAAGTTCAGCTGGTCGTCCTCCGAAGGTCGAGGAGCGGGGTTCGATGCTCAGACTCGGCAATGGCAGCGCCATATGTTTCTTTGGCTGCGCATGTTAGACAATGGCGAGGAGCAGCTCAGAGGTGCCGATGGCGAGCACGAGAACAGTGGGGAGCAGCCACAGCAGGACGAGGGGAGTGGGGGTTCAGACGAGGCGAGTGGGGGTTCAGGGCGAGGCGCAGTGGGATGTGAGGACGAGGACTTGGGCGAGGCGGACGACGAGGAGGACGTTGGGGGTGGTGGCGGTGGGACAAGCGAGGCAGCAGTAGATGCGGAGTTGGCGGCGACCTTAGAGGGCGGGACTTCTTCGGGTACCATCAGGTATATGCGTAGTATTGGATTAGCATTTAATATCCATATTTACATTGTAATGTCTATGAACTAATGATTTGCATTTCAGGTTTCGTAAAAGCGTCTCAGTTCGTCCTAGATGCAACCCGGCCGATAGGAGGTTGATAGAGCTACGGGAGCAGTAATGATTATATCTTTCATGTCTTTTCTTTTAGCATGAGCTAAGTGACAACTTATTGTTTTCATGCATCTTTGTCTTGTATTTTGTTGTAGGCCTTTGGAAAGAGCGGGTTGGATGGGAGGGCCACATTACAAAGGTTAACGCCGTCTTTGGGAGCCCTTGTCGCTACTACTACTACTGGCATGGTTGAGTCAGCAGGATAGATTCGTGGCCCTGGCTGGAAGCACTGGGCGTTGAAGAATAACGTGGAAGAAGCGAAGACAACCAAACATGTCGTATGATCACGGGCTGCACGGGTGAGTTTGCGTTACGTATTTACTCTATTTGAGTATTGCTTTAAATGCAAATACAATTTGACAATGTGTAATCTATGCAGGAGAGGTTCCGGCTTGAGAACGAAGACGATTACAATACTGTGAAGAAGGCCAAAAGCGTCTTCAATAGGGCGGCACAAAAGGTTGTCGGAGATTCGTTCAGCAATGCACGGATTCAAGCCGTCATCCATTTTTACAAGAGGGTGAAGAAGGTGAACATGAGAAGACCAGAGGCGAGGAGGATACACCTGACAGAACAAGAGTATCTCCAGAGCTCGGTCGATTGGATAATGAAGGACATGGAGGCTTGGAGGTGGATGTGCCGGTACTGGGCGTCGGTGGATTTTCAAGAAATTTTCAAGAAAAATCAAATAGAAATCGAGGGAACAGAAGAAGTAGAATGGGGAAGCACAAGTACGGCGCAGACGGACACATTGGCCTAGAGCAACGCATGGTAAGTATCGGTATTATAATTGTTAGTGAATTTGTCACTATGTTTCTAACTTTGCACCGTAGGAGGTGAAAGTGGAGTACTCCCACTTTTGTCGAAGTTACATCCGGGGCACCAAGGCGAGGATCCACAGAACCGGATGCTTTGTGCGACGACCGAGCTCTCGCGAGGATGGTAAGTATAAATGACACAATATGTTTGTGCAAATTTACATCCGGAGCACCAATATGCTGTTTTTGCGAGCGTCATATCGTAAGAAATGACACAACGTCATGGGCGGAGTTTGATTGGAGGGCTGCGCCGGTCGATGTGGAAGCATTGTACCACGCTGGAGGGGGCCTAAAGCATGGGAGGTTCGTTAATAAAACTGATTTTTATTGTTTTCGCTCTACGAATAACAAAAATGTTGCATGGTCACATTTTAGTATATATCGTTTGTAGGTGGGCCATGGGGAACGGAGTTGTGGACTGCGATAAATCGTCCACGAGGCTCGACTTAAATCCAGAGAATCTTGCTTTCGCTCGTCGAGGACCACACGGGAAGCACAAGCGCAGGAGGATGCTCGTCAAGCGCGAGAGGAGGCTCGTCAAGCGCGAGAGGTCTCTCGTCAAGCGCAAGAGGTCTCAGAATACATGACAATGTATCTGCAGGTACAATCTCAACTTTAAACAAATCGCTCAAATGTACATTTGTGATTAAAATCTAACAAACAATCTATATGCAAGAATCGTCACAATCTCTTGGATCTCTTGGACCTAACGTGCGGCGTTTAGCCCTCTGTTATGGCCGGTAAAGATACTTGAGTTCATTACTCTCTAATTTACTTAGCTCGTAAAATCACGTCCGCACATTTGCACCACCACCACAAGGAGAAGCATCACCTCTTTGGGATGCGTGCACCACCCTAGGAGATGCACCTCAGGTTATATGAAATTGTCACATGCATTCTTTATTTTTAAAAAAACTCTATTCTGTATACTTTATATCACAAACTATGATCCACAGAGCTCCCAGCCTCCTCGTCCTTTCTACATGTTCACTCCACAGATGTAACCACCTTCTGTAGGAGAGGCACCACAGGTAAAGACGGATCGGTTCAATTCGTTATTCAAAATTTGAACTAATGATTTATATGTCGCATAATGTACCTGTCTATGCCTTACAGGGCTCCCAGCCTCCAAACCCGTTCTACATGTACCCACCACCTATGCCAGGCCAAGGAATGCCTATGTACTTCAACCCGTGGGCCCTGCAGCCACCTCAGATGACACCTCAGACGACACCACAGGTATTTGTCTATTCGCTTCAGTAGCTTGAGGTTGATGAGCCTGGTTGTGGTTTGGGTCTTCACTAGGCCAGTCGGTCAAAGACAGTGTTATATGGGTTGGGAAAGTCTTTAGTCCATTAGCAGCAGAACAAAAGCGAGCGTAGACTCTTGTTTTGTATGTAGCAGTAGCCTTGTTGTGGACCGCCCTACTTAATTTACCTTTACCTTTACCTTTTTATTTACTAACTAGTAGTGCATTCCCCGACACCAGGCTAAGATGAGTTCATTCCACTAAAATACCTTTGAATGCTTAAAAGATTAATCTTGAACTTGCAGGTTTCTGGGTCACGCCCTCCAGCACGTACTAACGACGACATCGTAGAAGACATCTTGAACAACGCCGGCGGTGGTGGTAGCGCCCACAACTCCAACAACCCCGAGGCATGAATTCCATTGTGAGCTCGATTATTGGTGTATGACTGTTGGACTTTATGACTTGTTGTGATGGATACCTTGTGAACGACTTATTGTGATGGACCGAAATTTTGTTGTGATGTACGACTTGTTGTGGTGTATGACTTGTTGTGATGACTTGTTGTGATGACTTGTGAGATTGATATATATATTATAACTGCAAATGTTTTTTTGTCTGCTGAGTGGATGTCCTATTTACTAGAGAGGTCATGCCGAAATTTTGTACATTTCGGTGACTTAGTATGAGTATGGAATTTTGTATTTTGAGTGTTATGTGGCATGTCTTGTATTTTGGTTGCCAATCCGCTGAGATGACGCAAGTGTGGAATTTTTGGTCAAATTGAGTGAGGAAAATATGAACGTAGCTAAGGAAGACACTCCGGAGGAAAGTAAGTATCTAGCATCTACCTATTTTGTTGCTACAGATCTGTTCTTTATATATGTTGTTCTATTTGCAGAATACCACATTAACTAATTTATGTTGTGCAGGAAGTTAGGTTTATTCCTCTGATGCCATCTCCAGTTCTTCTTTCCAAAGATGTTTGAGTTCAAGATTGTTTTATACTTCTGTACTGTGTGTTCCTTTCCTCGGTATATGCAGGTATTAGTTATTTGAGAATTGTTGATGTTTGAAAGGAGGCCCTTTTATTGTTTTTTACTTACTTTGTCTTCTATTAAACAGCGACAATGGACAGCTTTCTGGAGACGTGCTTGTATATAAACATCCTGGGTTACATTTTGGTGATATACATGTCTTTATTTGCTACTTCAGGCCATTTATGCAAGGTTAGCTAGTACGTACCATTTTTGTATATAAAACCGACCTGAAATTTGTATTTCAAGATGAGGTGTGGGACAAGGGATGAATATATGGTTGCTATGTAGTATTCTCAGGGCGGGCACTACCCATCTGCAATGTCCTGAGAAACATATCGGTTGTTAGCATTTCAAAGTATTTATTATTTTTATGGACACTGATATCTTGCTCCGATGTAAAAAAAAAGGTCTTGTGCGCTCAGATGTCCTACTCCGGATTTTACTTAAAATATGCAAATGTTGCACTCTTTTTGAAGTGTACTACTAGAAATTTTCTAAGTGATTATAGCTTTTTAACGAAAGCCTTAACACATTCAGGAAATAATGGCAACTCTATCGTTTCGTGGTCAAAGAGTATTTCTGCATAATGCAAGTGGTTGGTTTGGTGATGCTCGGTTGAAGCTTCGGTGATTTTGCTCTAAATTCGAGGATGGAGAGTTTCATCTAATGTGCGGTACCTTTAAACTTGCTAATTGCATATTTGAGTATATGTCATACATGTAGTCCCTAAATCCAATGCTTAAATTCACATGATAATTTCTATTCTCTTTGCGGGTTCCATCTGTCGAAGTTAATGCACTTAAGAAGACAATGAAAATGAGACCTCTAATGTTTCGATTACAAAATACTCTCCCCGGTTTCTTATGGGTCTTTGCATGCCTTGTTTGGAATACTAGATTCCTTCATGAAGTTTGGATCCTTTTTTTTACTTAATGGCTGGCCTATATTTGGACATGTCATATATGATTTAACTATACTACACTTGGAGTAAATTCTAGAAATTCTTGTGTTAATTATAACGAAGTCAAGAAGGTTGCTTAATAGTTCGATAAAGAGAACATATTGCACATTAGTTTTGTCTTGCTCCATTTGAGGATTTACCACGAACTCTTATATGGAATTAGCACACTGAACCCACATATCATGAACAACAAGAAAAAATTAGTTTGACTTTAATATGTAATATATTTAATTATTTATATGTCCTCTCTTGTATGTGCAAAAATAATCAACTGGCTGACCTATGTAAGTATGTAGGTTGAACTTGGAGTTGTTGGAGTCTCTTTAATTGATCATAAGCGAGAGAGCTTTTATACTTACATCTGCATAAGGTTTTCATCTCATACATGATATTGGTTATGATTACGGGACCACTAGCGGTATAGCTGCCCACTCACATCTTGTTCCATCAAAATTATGTTTCATACATCTCAAAAAATTATGTTCATATATACGTGGTGGTTTGAGAATCACCTTCTTCGAGCAAGAGTAATGCCCTTCAATTCACTTGTTTCGCACTCCATCTTATGCATCTAAGTTATATTAGTTCTTGAAGTTGCTCTTTTGACAAAACGTCGTGATGAGCAGTTTCACCATATTGAGCTAAAGAAAATTCATGTTTAATGTTTGGCTAAAAGGTGCATGTGTTGATTCATAGAAAATGTTTGGCATCTAGCATGTTCTTTTGTTTGTTGTCACTTTCCCATGCCGTACTAGACCGGACCAACTGCTTTATTTAGGCGAATCACAGCTCCTTCATTTTTCTAGCCAACATCTCGTGAACAATGGTTGAATGGTTACCAATGACATAGCTATGAAACTAGCCATATAACATTTTTTTTCTTATTCTAGTGTTGCTTATCTTGACTCTTTACGATGATATGCAACTTTTTTCAGGTTTAAGTTGATTATTGGCCATTTGCAACTAGATAATCAATTGCCACTTGTCTACAATGCTGTTGCATTGGCAATCGAGTGTATGCTGATTCAAACCATCCTGTTTTCAGCGAACTTTGTCTGTAAGCAATGTTACTTCAAATGGTATTCAAGTCTATCCGCATGTCTATATCAGGGTAATATTTGTTCTTGTGCATATTTTGACAAATAAGGCTATCTGATGTCGACAATACTAAAAATAGAACACTGTGTTTATTCTAGGTAACTAACCAAACATGGAGATTGAACGTTCATGAACCAATTATTTGGACAACAAAATCAGCTTTTTTTCCTTTTGTAATTCTCTTAATCCAATTATTTTGGTTTCTCAGTAGAAACTAGAAAGTGTTCTGGAATTTGATAATTTCTTGGTCATGCTACCTAATGTGTTGAAAATAAGCACCATTGTACTATGTGTCCATTCCACTTTTAGTAATTTTAATTTAATATAGTTCTACAAGTACCAGCTAGCACATATACTAACATTTCGTGTTCATGTGGTCCACTCCAATTTAGTGGGGTATTTGTTAAATTCTTGTGATAACATTACAAAAGCATTGATTTCTACTCTTGATATGTTGAATTACATAAGCTAGATGGAATACCACATGACATAATTGACAAAGCATTTTATATTTTCTGAGGCTTGTTGATATTTGAGATAAGGCTGAAAATATCTCTGAAATCTAGCGCCTACTCAAAGGCCACGTGGTGTCCTTGGCATATGGAGCCTGTCCTATCTGCTATCGGCAATCCAATATGGAAGGGTACTCTGCTTACTAAGAGTTAAGAGGGACAAGTTTATTTTTACCGCTTGAATTTTATCTTGTCGAAGTTGCCCTAATGTATTCATGTTCCAATTCAAAACCCTTGCACAAGTTTTGTTTACGAGTTGTGAACTACGAGATATATTTTCATCGATGAGCTGTAATTTCTTCCCTTGATGTTTGCTTTAGGTGCATCTGCGAAAGGTCATGCACAAAAGTCGGTTTATGCGGAAGAGCTCCATCATCCCCTGCTATCGTGAATCGAATCAAAGGATCGATCCACAATCCTCTTCATCTAATCTTTTTCGTAGATTTTCTTGGAGTGACAAAATCCACTTTGTCATCACTAAGTAAAGGATTTCTTGAGCTCTCTCTTGATGGGCGTTTCTTCAATTGAGATCAAAGCGGTGAAATTTCGTGTTTGTGGTTTATTCCATCCTTGTTTATGTTAACCCCACGGACACTTCAAGTTGAATATGATTCGAGTTTGGTCAAGGAGAATCCTTGGCGTTGGTGATGGACTTGTTCAAGGGATGAAGCATTTGCTCGTGGTTTGGCTTTTGGGGTTTACGGTGTTTTAAGCAGTTGAGAGTGCCCAACAAGATGGTGTTATCGGCATTGCACATGGTCTTGGCCGTGCTTTTGTGGGGTTTATTGTTCAACCTTTAAGTGGAGCCCTGGATTTTTTCTCATTGACAGTTGATGGAATTAGTGCCACTTTATGAGATGTGTGGATATTCGAATAACAAATATGTTCCTCGAGGATTAGAGATCCTTGTGCTATTCACAGGATCGTGTTATAAGAGAGTATGACAAAGTAGAAGCTGCTGTGCCAGGTGCATTGCATTTTCATCGTTCTTATCCTTTTTTTCCTTTTGCTTTTAGGGAATTGTAGGATAGATAATTAGATATGCCTATAGAAGAAGCTTCAATTTTGTAAAGCTTGTGAAATGATCAATAGGCGTAGTTAGCCTTTTCCTTAAAAAACTATTTTAGCTTTGACCATCAACTGTCTTTATGAATATTTGGATTGACCATAAAAATATTTTCATAATATTAACTATAACGTTTTTTAAATTATGTTACAACAGAAATTAATGGGATCATAGGCTCGGTTCAAAATTTATTTCTATTACACACATTAATTTGTTTATAATTGAAATGAGTCGATTTCGAATGGAACTCAAATCACGCTCGGGATCGACTTGGCTTGGCTCGTTAGCTCGATTGTGAAATTGCTTCTAAACCTTACAAATGATGATATTAGATCAAAATGAGTCAATTTCGAACAAAGCAATTACTTATGTCGACTTTTTATTATTGTGTTTGTTTATGGTGAGACATAAATATCCAAAATCTGCCCAAACTAATATTCAGATGCTGGAATCAACTAGTTTTATTGATAATTGTGCCCTATTTTCTTATGTAGAGTACTTAAACTAAAAAGTTTGATTCAAAGAATACATGGGTTATTCATTTTTAGGCAATCTGTCGATATATATTTTTTTACAAATGTCTGTAAATTCGTGGGCCCATAAATACCCACAATTTATGATTAAATTGTGAGTTTTATTGGCCCACGAATTTATATAAATTCGTGGGCTTTTTCTGACCCACAAATTTAAATAAATTCTTGGGTTTTTCTGACCCACGGATTTAAATAAATTCGTGGGTTTTTATTGGCCCACGAATTTATTTAAATTAAATGAGTTTTGTTGGCCCACAATTTAAATAAATTAAATGGGTTTTGTTGGCCTACAATTTAAATAAATTCGTGAGTTTTCTTGACCCACGAATTTAATAGTTAACCGTGGGTTTTTCGGTATCCCACAATTTAAATTAAATTCGTGGGTACCCACGAATTTAATTGACTAAATAAATCGAGTTAAATTCGTGAACTAAATTGACGGTATGCCTTACAATTTAACATAAATTAAGTGGGTTTTGGCCTAAATTAGTGGGTTTTTGGCCCACGAATTTTCCCTATTCCTTGTAGTGAATTTAATTGTGTGACTAATGTAAAGAAATTATTTTGGTATGTTTATTAATATCTTTGAAATGTAGTTCGATATAATTAAGCGTAGATGAATTATAAATAGTGAGAATTACTAGTTGAATATTTAAATAATGAAAAATGGTAGATGGATTTTCCAATAATGAAAGTTGCAAGATACATAATTATTTAGAAATATATCCTTATATTCAATTATATGCTTGTTTGATGTATATTAATTTAATTTAATTTAATAGCACTACATAACAAAATGAAATGAATAAATCTTGTAAATAATTAACAAATGCTAGATGGATATTTAAATAGTGAAAAAGGTTTGATGTATCTTAATATAGGCAAAATTGCTAGATGTATTTGTAAATCTAACCATTTACAATTATATTGTTATTTGCGATTATGTCCTTATAATGTGTTTATCATTTTAATTAATTAGCACTTGCATGACTAATGTAAAGAATAAATTATTTTGGTATGTTTATTGATATCTTTGAAATGTAGTTCGATATAATTAAGCGTGTAGATGGATCGCGGTGGATGTATGACACGCAATTTGTCATGTCGGTCGAGTTCTTTAATGGTGTGACTTGTTTTCTGAATACGGCTGCGACACACAAGTCGAAGAATTTGGCGGACTATATTTGTTGTCCATGCGTTGATTGCAAAAATGAGAAGCTGTTTTCTAACATAGAGTCGATACGTGCACACTTGCTTCGAAGGGGTTTCAAGGCTGGCTATACCTTTTGGACCGAGCACGGTGAAGATGATATTGTACATGAAGGGCAACACATTGATGAAGATGACAGAGACAACGATATGACAGCGGTGGAAGATGCATTCGTTGATAGCCACAAAGATGATCTAGATCAAATGCTGCGTGATGGGGAGGGGGATTTCACGAGTGAAAGGGAGTTTCAAAAGTTCTAGCATATGGTAGAGGACTCTACAACGCCATTGTACCCGGGCTGTAAGGAGAAGCACAAAAAGCTACATACCGTGCTTTCACTACTGCAGTTGAAGGCAAGCAATGGTTGGTCCGATAAAAGCTTTATTGAGCTGTTATGTCTCTTGGGGGACTTGCTTCCAAAGGGTAACATGTTGCCTTCAACTACGTACCAAGCCAAGTAGGTTGTTTGCCCATTGAGACTGGAAGTACAAAGAATACATGCATGTCCAAACAATCGCAATGAGTTTGCAGACATGGATGCCTATGTTGTTTGCAAAGCAAAGCGGTATAAGGGCAAGGATGACGATATCGAGAACGATGATGTCGGGGTAAAGCGTAAGAAGAAGAGGTGTCCCCGTAAGGTGGTGTGGTATTTCCCTATAATCCCCTATCTGAAGTGATTGTTTGCGAACAAAAGGCATGCCTAATTGCTACGATGGCACGCCGAAGAGCGTAAGAAGGATGGAATGCTCAGACACCCTGCTGATTCTATGCAATGGAGGAACATCGACAGAAAATATAAGAAGCACTTTGCATATGATGTGAGGAATATAAGGTTCGGATTGAGTACGGATGGGATGAATCCTTTTGGCAACAGTACTACAGAACAGGTCATCACTGCCGGCTCATCCACGCCATTACTGCCGGTTATGGGAGCGTTTAGAACATATACATCTAGGAAACAATCTTATCTTATACTTACCTTTGTCGAGACCACCGAACGAAGCTCAAACACAAGATATAAATAAAACTACAAATATTAAAATATTACTCAGGGAAATGGATTAAATCTTTATAAATTTGCATCCACTAAGTTATTCGAAGACTGAGTATGTCTATTTATTCAAATGAGAATGAAGTAGTGATATGTGTCGTGAATGTGCTACTCTCAATAGAATGTTAGCCTTTAAGTACCTAAAACATTAAACAAATAAGCGTAAGTCCAAGACTCAGCAAAGTTTATCATATAACTATATCAATATATGAAAATAACCATTGAGTAAACTTCATCATGTCTTGTTATCTATACATATAAGACAACTCATCAATTTAAATATTTTCTTTCAATTTATTCATTCAATGCATCATGCTTTATACTCATATGCACCTTTCATAACTTATACCGGTATAGCTGAGTGTACACCCGTCATGCTTTATACTCATCTGCACCTTTCATAGCTTATACCGGTATAGTTGAGTGCACACCTATTGGTGTCACTCTCATTCTCTTCCATCCCATGAAGGGGCCTACGAAGTAGGACTTATTTCAATCCATCCCGTGGAGGAGCCTACCGCAGTAGGTCTTTCATGCCCTCCACAAGTGGGTCATAGTGTAACATCACAGATTATTTCCATGTTAAGGAAAAATTGTCTTGAAAGTGTGGGCCTGTCTTTGAATTTTTGGATTTAGATTTTTTGCTCTTGTGGAAAGGGTTCCTCTAATCCTAGCCCTTCCCCTCACCTAATTCCCCACCCAAGTTTTTTTCTCCTCTCCTTAGTGCATGCTCCCTGGCAGTAGTTCTTCTCCCTGGCATCTCTCCAAGGCAGCATCTCCTTCCTCTTTTCCTCTCCCCCAAGGCCAGCACAGATCCTTCTCCTCCTCCTAGTGTTTCCCCCTTGCGCCTCCCTGCTGGATCCTCCTCCTCATGGTGCCTCCCTGCTGGATCCTCCTCCTCAGGGCGCCTCCTCCTCCCTCAAGTGGCAGCAGCAGCTACTCCTTGTGGGTAAGCCAAGGTGAGTCTTTAAGGGTGTCTTATTGCTATTTTGAGGAGGAAATTCAGATTGGATTTTGTGTTCTAGGGTTTGGATTTGGGGATTTTGGGGGGAATGGTGATTCTAGGGTTTGGAGAGAAGTTCTGATTTTCGAGCTGTACCATGCCTATTTTTGGATCGGTAATTTGAGGTCCTTAAAAGCATTTCCTGGAGGGTTGGCTCTAGAAGAAATTGTAGATCGTTGTCTCACGGTTAATTAGAGACCAAGAACGCGATTTTTTGTTCATCCATTTAGGAGATATGAACTTTTTTATGCCGACTATCTAGAGCTCACTGGTGTTGTCAGTTGCCTCTGTTTCGTGCTATTTTTGGCAGTTTAGGGACATTTCATGGAGAGTTGGCCATAGAAGAAATTGTATATAATTGTCTTAAGATTAATTAGAGTCCAAGAATGCAAGCTTTGGTTCCGCCATTTGGGATTTATGGTCGTTTTTGTGTCTGCTGTTCAGAGTCTGAATGTCTGTTGTTCAGAGCTAGTTGTTGTTGAAAATGGTCTCTGTTTCATGATGTTTTGGGCAAGTTAGAGGCATTTTCTGGAGGGTTTTTAGTAAAAGAAATTGTAGATCTTGGTCTCACGTTTAATTAGAGTCCAAGAACTCGAATTTTCATTTAGCCGTTTAAAAGTTATGCTTGTTTTACTGTTGGCTGTACTGAATCAGTGTGCTTCTGCAGTTGTTATGTTAATCTGATGTTTAAGTCTAGCTAAAGGCCGAATTAGAATTTCTCATTGCTTGGAAAAGTTGGAAAATTTCCTGTAGATGCTAAAAATATCTTCATTTGTCTAATTTGAATTTGTATAGCATAAGTTATAAGGCATTGAAGTTGGCTATCCAGTGAGCAGATTGAATCTGAATGCAATAGCATCTGTCTCGGAAATCCATTGTTTAGAGCTAATTAGAGGCCGAATCAAAATTTTTCATTTCCTAGAGATAGTTGGGAAATTTCCTTTAGATTATGAAAATGTCTTCATTTGCTTAATTTAGAGTTGTATTGAATTATTTATGCTATAGTAATTGCAACTGTCCAGTTTGGTACAGTTTGGTTCTCTATATTGAATTTGAAGGGTTTAGTGTAGCCTCTATAAATGAATGGGTAACCAGCTATGGTGGGAATTCTTGTGAAGTTTTGATGAAATTAGTAGGTTCCTAGTTGGGAGCTTTTGAACTGAAATCTATGCTCTTTGTACCATTAGGACAACATGGGAGTAAGTGAGGGTTAAGAGTACTGGTTCTTCTCGAGTTGATGCGTAGTTTGTGTTGTTATTGTTTTGGGTGTTTGAACTGTTTTGGCATGTTGTTTGAAGAGGTGTGTTTGTTGTAGAAGGTGACTTGGGTGTGGCCTCAAGTTCACTCCGCACCGCTTCGCGTGGTAAAGAGGCAAGTACATTAGGCTTTTGAGGATGGTTTGTGTGTTAATATATGGTGTTCCTTATTTTATTCGTTGCACAGCTAATTTATATGGATTCTGGTTGAGAATTTCCTTTTGGTAAGGTTGATTCATGGCAAGTATATAGTTTGAATGAATGGGGTTGATATGAGTTTAGTTTAAGCGATTAAGTTGCTTCCTAGTGTTATGTATATGAAACATAGTGACGTTGTCTTATTATAACTACAATGTTATATTTGTTATCATAATGCTTTCTATGAATTAGATGCAATTGTAGTGTGGATTGTGCTCCATACCTATGACGATGAGGATGGAATCATGTGGCAAATGATCATTTGGTAAGGATGAATATTGGCAAATGAAAAGTGAGTATTTATGTTGCATCCTTTCAAAGTGAGTACTTAAGTTGCTTCTTTTATAGGGAGTTATTTGGTTGCCTCTGTTCCATTCATGTCATGCATGAGATATTCGAGCCAGGTTGGTGAGAAAGTCATATGGGGACATATGACTAATCTGGAGAGTTCTCAAAAAGTCCTACCTCGTAGTCCCATCCACGAGGATGAATGGGAGCAAGTCATTAAGAATAGGCCCCTCCACAGGGATGGAAGGGAATGAGAGGGTGCGACACCGACGGGTGTGCACTCAAGTTATACCGGTATAAGCATTGAAAAGGTGCATTTTGAGCATGAAAGCATATCGCACTGCATAGCATTGTTAATGTTGATTTGTGAATAATGTGAAGAAAGGATGAATCATGGACTCCACCAAATATGATGACTAAGATGAATTTGATGAATGGTTATGATATTTCCGCTTTATGTGCTTGCTGAATTTAATTAACGAATATTGTCATGTTAATGCTTTAAATGTGTTAACTAGTTTTGATACTGCTCTTTGATGTACTTTGCTGAGTCTTAGACTCATGCTTGTTTGTTTAATGTTTTAGGTACCCTGAGGACGGCTTGCCAGAGGTGGGATGTAGTTTCACCTTCACTTAATGCCACGCCACTCTTACATATTAGCTTGGAGGAGTTGCCACCTTGTGGTTTACTTTGATAGCTAGTTTAGATCAATGTGATAGAGTGCTTTGTGGTTGTGGATTAAGCTTTTCGTCAATCCACAATTAAACTAGTTAGGAGATTATTATTGTGATCTTTATATGTGCTGAGTTTAATAGTTGACACCTGTGGTTGTGTGGTCATGGCTGTAATTATCTATTAGGATGCATCTTTAGAAGGTATTGATGCTTGTGATTATTATTGTTGTGGTGGCTTGCCGCTCCACCTTTAAGGAAAGGTCATGGTGATTTTTTTTCTAGCTATGCAGTTCTTTTCTAGACCGCTTGCTGAATATTAGTGTTTATTTGTAGTTCTTGTTAGTTCTAAGAGTGTTGTGGTAACATTCAGGGTACGTTTGGTGCCAAGGTGTTATACATAGAGATCCATATGGGTCACCTCTTTCGTTATGAATATACATATGTAAATAACATGAATTATACTATGTTCTATTCGTTCCATCATTAACATAATCACAATATATTATGAGCATAAACAATAACAAAAAAAGATAACATTCATATGGGACATCAAAGTGTCAATTATCAATATAAACATTGTTTCATAACAACTTTCACCATTATACAATGTATTTGCCTCTTTATCCATGAGGAATAGAGTGACGTGAGGTTGAGGCCATTGCTGAAGTCATACCTCATTCAATAAATATATATATCCACCTCAAAATCATGCACCAACAGTATAAACATCAAATATAACAACATCGCATCTACATGCAAACCGGTTTTTAACCTCCTCACTCACCGGATAGCTCACCCCTTTGTTGTCTTGGCGGTCAGAAGATCGTAACATCTAGCTCAAACATGGAAAATTATATACTTTACAAACCTACATAAGATTACCCTTAACTTTCTGGTTATCCATCTTTTTTAATTAATTTATCTAATCCCTTGATTTTAGCCCTAAAAATTGATCTCTCGTCGCACAAGACAACATAATTCACAATTTTGTAATTACTTTTATGAAACTCCAAAATTAGCAAACAATGACAATTCTAAAATCTATATAAAATTATCTAGCCTTCTTTAGTTGTGGAGATAATTTAATTTGGCTACTAAATAGCCCTAATCTACAGATTACCACGACTACTTCCAGCAGTGACGAAATTCTAGATAGCCAGCTTCAACAGGTCATAACTTTTAAACCACTTAACTAAATTTTACGTTCTTGTACTCTAATAAAACTTTAGACAAAGATCTATATTTTTTACAACCTCTAGACCCTCTGGAACAGACCATGGGACTCTAAAACTCGACCCGAAGATCAAAGCTGCAATCTGCCCAAAACCTAAACCTTCCCCAAAATCAATCCGGTGATCACCCCAACCCACAACTACCAAGGAAACCACCAAAATTCTACCCTAATGCAGCAAAAACAACACCAAGGCCAGACCTAGGGTTTTACCTTCACCTAAAGATTCATTGGAGCGGTGGTGTTGGCGTTGCTCCATGGATCACGCGCTCCTGACTCCTCCGCTCATTCCAAACTATCCTCCAAATCCACTCCTCCAGGGTAGCAGCAATGGCAGCACAAGAGGGGCAGGGGTGTTTGTATCAGGGTTTGAAAAATCAATGAAAATCATGATTTTCGACTGTATCGGTCTGGCTCGAGATTTGGAACCTATTGGTAAACTGTTCTAATTCAAATTCAAATTCAAAAAATTTGGAAAAATTCATCCAAAGTTTTCCAAAATAAGTTTTAATAGCTTTTTTGACATCTGGATGGAATTTTTCTGAAAAACCAAATTTGGGAGACGTTTTTATGTTTATGGATACGTATACATTCTAATTGTACATTTCAGATGCAATAATATAATTTTTGGTTTATGATATTCATCCGACATGTTTTTATGGAATCAAAATTGTCTTCATTTCTAAGAAATAAATGGGGATAAATAGCTAGGCTATTTTTAATATAAATATTGTACCATATATGATGAAAGAATCGGTTGTTATTAATACTATAAAGTGATTGTTAATGCTCA
Organism: Guadua angustifolia; assembly: GCA_036346375.1. Classification (NCBI taxonomy): domain Eukaryota; kingdom Viridiplantae; phylum Streptophyta; class Magnoliopsida; order Poales; family Poaceae; genus Guadua; species Guadua angustifolia. Next base: position 3,866,848 of record CM070516.1, read on the forward strand.
ACAATATCAAGCAGAACAATGACCAAAAACTAGTTATTAATACTAGAAAAGTGATTGCTGTTTCTTCATAATTAATGATAGCCCACTATCCTGTTGTTAAAAAAATTGTACATGGTCATTAGTACTATTAATTGTGGAGCCTTTAATGACGGCTAACGATCATAATTCTGTGGTTGTTAGTGACTTTTAATGACTACATCTCATGTCATTAATAATTTTTTCCTAGTAGTGCTAATCATTCATCAAATATCTTTGATTATCCCACAAATGCCCCACAACCTTTTATCATGTTATCACACAATAGAGCTTTAGTATAAGAGATCAATTTTTGAGTTCTCACATTATTTTTACTTGAATATCCAACAATTTTTTTCCAATTTCTACTGAGTGTGCCAATTTTCGATGTAAATTGGTCAAAAATTGGTAAAAATAGATGGAAAATTAGTAAATTGAAAAATGTATCAAAAATTAGTAAAACTGGTCGGTTTTCAATTTATTTCGGCCACTTTTGATTGCTAAGTTCAAAAAGTTTGACTTTACGATCATTTGGTTTCTACCAATTTTCGACAAAAATCGATGCCAACCGAGCGGGGTGATTTCTGAGCTCGGTTTGGTAATGTGAACCCAAGTTTGTATAACACATTGCACTGGATAAGAACGACATGTCTTAGTCAGGGTATCGAATTAAACTACCTGAAACTATCGTTCATGCTAAACAAAATCTTGTATCCAATAATCTAGAGACGGGAATTGCAATGTAAAAAAGTCGATTACACTAAATGTATTAAATAACGGACATACATTTTTTATGTATTATACAGACATACATTTTTTATGTATTATACAGCTTTTCTTATCTATTACACTAAATGTACTAAGGGCCTATTTGTTTCAGCTTTGGATTCTCTAAAAACTGATTCTGGAATGTGGTTGTAGAGAAGCTGATTCTTCAAAAGCTAGAATCCAAAAGCACATTCTTCAAAAGCTGGAATCCAAAAGCATATATGAAGTGGATTGTGGATTCTAGTGTATATAGGTAGACTGGATTGTGAGAATTGGATTCTAGAATCAGGTTGTTTATTTTTTATTCTACTTTTATGATTCCAAATGCACTAGCATAATGGATGATTGAAGATGTGGTGAAGCAATTGTAGCCCGAAGATCGACCAGGCCTTGTAGCCCGAAGAACACGCAGAGAGTGTATGCAATGATTACTAGCATATTGGATGATTGAAGATGTGGTGAAGCAATTGTGCACTAATAGTTTGATGATAGGTGAATGCAGCTTCCTTGGACATTTAACCCGATCGAATTGAGGTATAGAACGGTAGCGAGGTTTACCAAACTACCAACAACAATTCCCAGGGTGTCATATAGGGGTGGGCATTTGGTTAATTCGGTTTTTCGGTTTGGTTTATTCGGTTTAAAAAATTTAGTTTTTAAGAACTGCAAACCGAACTGAACCAAAACAAATTTGGTTTGGTTTATTCGATTTTTCGATAAACTGAATGTCAAGATGGACCAATGCAGGTGCAGTAGGAATTTGAATAACAGCCACACAACAACCAGTGTTGTAAATTTACTAAGCACAGGTTTGTTTATAAATTTACTAAGCACAAGATGGTAATGTAGGAATTTGAACAACCACCACACAATAGCAGGAATTTACTAAGCACAGGTCATGTTTGATGAAATGCAGGTGAGCTATTGGGGGCGCATAACATCTTCGGAAGGCGTGAGCATGAGGAGGGTCGATCTTCTTGCTAGCGGCACCGACGAGCGCGCACTTGAGGAGGTGAAGGACAAAGGCCACAGGTGCCTCCACACAGTCCCGTCCACCCCATCCTCATCGAAGAGATTAGCTGGCGGTGGTGGCTAAGGGGACCCGAGGGAGGAGCATGGAGGGGCGAATGCTCGTTGACTCAAGAGGGGAATCAAGAATCACCTGTGCGCTCGATGATGAAGAATGAGCAGGAAGAAGCATGGTAAGAGGGAAGAAGAGTAATCTCGCGAGGTTAAGGGGTGGAGATCGGCGATGGTAGCAGAAGGGTGGGAGAGGGGGAGGGTGGCGCAGGTGGGGTGAGGGAGCGTCAGAGTATGCAAGAGAGACGGAGAAGCGAGGGAGGTGGATGTTGCCTGCTGGCTCGGGTCGGGGAAAGGGATAAGGACGCCACCACAAATCAGTTCTTTTGTTTTTTTGGTTTCTGAGATAAAAATGAATTGATTACAAAAACCAAATAGAGCCGAAAGAAAAATTGTACCGAAAACCAAAAAAACTGTTTTTTTTAATTTGTTCGGTTCAGTAACGGTTAAATAATGCCCCACCCCTAGTGACACATGGCCAAGGTTAAAAAACTGCCAAAATCTCAGAGATTTCAATTGAGATTTTGGATTTCGGCTAGGGACGGGATCTAAAATCCTAGCCAGATAATTTTTTTTTGAAAATGCTACAGTAGTTTCGATAATTTCAGCGAGATTTCGCCCAATCTCACCGAAATTTCATGTATTTGGATCAGATTTTGGGGTTTTATGGCCAGAATTGCATTAATAACCCTTAACAAAGAGATCTTCCATGAGAATGGTCAAAATAATATACTTTTTGAGACATTTTAATATTTTAGCAGAAATCTTGTCTAATTTTTATGAAATTGTAAATGCTTTATCATGCTATGAAAAATTTATGGTACATTCATAAGAAGTCTAGGATCATACAAAAAAAATTTTAAAATATTTTAACTTCATTTGTTATCTTTGAAAAATAGAAAACTAAATTAGCATAAATGAGGTAGTAACCATGTTAGAATTTTATAAATTTTGTCGTGTTTGATCATGATCTAGAATTTTTAGAAGATCTTAACAATTTCTTCAAAACCCTTTTCTAAAATTTTTTAAAATTTTAAACTTTTTTTGGTTGCTAAATGAAAAATTGTAAACTTGAAAGTCCGAAAATTTGTTAGGTTTGATCATAATCTCAAATTTTTATGAAAATATTATGGATGCTTTATGACTGTTCACTAAAATTTTTATAATTTTTGCGTACTCAGAACTATGCAAAAAAACTTGCAAAAAAATGTGCCATGGCTAGTACTTGAACTCAAGACCTCGAGTTTGCAAGGCTTGCACTTTACCACTAGGCTAGGGCTGCTAGTGACTTTAGTATTGAAGAGTAAATTGTTTTATACATGTCAACCACACTGTTTTTGATGCCCACTCAATCATTCAGCACATCGGTTCACAGACACTTCACTCATTCGCTTTCTTCTCTACGCATTCACTTCCTGAGCCACCCAGCTTACTTCCTCTCTAGACTTTGGCAAAAATCCAACCAAGTTCGGCCTTCTCTGTTCATGTTGTGCAGTTGTAAGATCAAGGATGCTGATTAGATAGGAGTAAATAGGCGGTTTGAAAAATTCTTCTCTAAAAATCACTATAGTCAAAACCTAGAATTAATGCAGAAGCATAAATCAAACGGTTTTAACAATTAAGGTCTAAATCCTCTAGACTCACTATGTGCACTAACAATCTAAGACTAAATCAAGGTTTGCAGTCCTAAGTTGACAAGCAAACAATTTAATTCTAGAAATATAAATTGCAAGAATGTAAATGAGCAATAGAAAGCAAACCACAATTTACACATAATTTTTACCGTGGTGTTCGGAGACATGTCCCATAATCCATGTTGAGATAAGCCTAAATAAATTGGACCATCTCCACAAATTAAGCCAAGTACCTCGAATCCACTAGCGGTAGCTCTTTCCCACTCTGAATAGGTGAGCTCCAACCTTCATAACTCGTTGGGCCTTCTTACAACCTTCTTGAAATATCATCAGACCACGACACCTCTACACTGTCTAGGTGTCAACAAACACTAGAAGTAATAGGTCAAGCCTTTTGCTTGATCCTCACAAAGTACAACATATGCATAAGGATGCTTAATCCTTCTCTAAATGCAACATATGCAACTAGAGACCCTCTCTCCTTACTCACAAGATGTAACACGCATAATTGAGAGAAGTGGCTCACACTAGCTCACAAGAAAGTAAAGGAACACCAAGGAGATTCTACAAAAGAAACTCTAGTTCAAAAGTTTTTCAAATCACTCAAATATTATTCTAAGAGCTCTTGAGGTTTTGTTCTTACAAAAATACCTCAAATGGGTGCAAGAGCAGCAGCAAACATCTCTTAACTTGAGCTCTTTTATAACCTCTTAACAAAACTACCCGTTGGGGGCAAAATACCAAAAAATCAGTAATTTTTGACACTGACACCATGTAAGGGGCGGTAGTACCGACCTCAAACCCAAAAAATAGTTCTGAGCAAGAAAAGCACTGAAAATAGATGTTGCTACAGTAACCTCGGTACTATCGCCAAGTAAAAATTAGTAATACTACTGTTTTAGCAATAAAACGGTCATAACTTTTTACTCCAAAGTCCAATTTACGTGATTTTGGACTCTATAGAAAGCTTATCAAGAGAGCTACGATTTTCACCCCTTTTAAAGATTTAAGCATCCATAGATATTTCGGAAGAACACAAAAACTCCTAGTGATTACATTCTCTAGAGAATATGTACCAGCAACTAAATAGTGGTACTACCGGACCCGCAGTAGTACCGTCCTTTGAACCATAGTAGTGCTAGAATTCAAAATCAAAGAAAACACACTTCTGTAAAATAACTACTGCACAAGTGCTATGGTATTGCCGGATCTATGGTAGTACCAATTTTAACATAGCGGTAGTGCCGGCCTGAGGAATTTTCTAAAAACATATTCTTTAAAAAGTAACTACCCCTCCCATGAGCGGTACTACAGAATTTGGTAGTACCAGCCTTACCACAGTGGTACTGCTAGTCATAGATCAAAAGCAAGATTTTACAGACATCTTCTTTTCAAATTTCAGCCAAAAACCAACAAGTTCAATTCTTGAGTCATATGATGATCATCGCATGATTACAACACTTTGCAAAACACATGCTCCAAAAGAATTGCATAAACTTTAGCTTATTTTCAAAACACATTTACAAATAATAAATCCAAGCAAATAAACACATTCGCAAATGCTAATCACATGCTCCACAAGATATAACAATATGAATTCGAATGCATACCTTTGATATTTCTTTCTTTTCATCCATCTCATAAAAGGATTTGTCATTAATTAACAATTGAGACTAATCAATATTATGATTATCAAAAGGATTAGTCTCAATTTTAGATTTGTCATTAACACCAAAACCATATTAATGGAGCTTGAACATTTAGCAGTACCAATAGACCATTGATAGTAGCTTGCTTAGTGACAGATTTTGGAGGCGATGATGGGATGGACACTGCCCGCTACTACTTTTGGCCCGTTCACAGCCACAATTGTCGGGAGGATCGCAACAAGGGGTAGCGCCACAAGGAGGGGCTCATAGAGGCAATCCCGTAGTATGGGGAAGGGTGCGACGAGTGGTGCGGGTGGGCGATAGGCAGCACAGGCCCAGGATGACATAGGTTCATGGTGTAGCAGTCATTCTTCTAACCATTTGGGCTTCCCAACTGAGTATCCTGCGTACGGTTCGATGCCCTATGGATGGGATCAAGGTATATACAGTCCCAGGCAGAGTTATGATGAATCGAGCATCTCTTGGCTGTTTGACTACATTATCCCTACGCTAATCCATACGCATGAGATACATTTGTTAGGTATCTTCACCAGTCAGATAATTATACCAGTTGGATAGCTTATTATGAACATTGGAAGTCCGTCTGGCTACCACGGGACATGATTTGAGAAGAATATAAGTAACAACACAAGAGGAGGTATCACGAGGTCATTGTCGATAATGAGGAAGTGGAGTTTGCACCACATGCGTATTACTACTCGTAGGTATGTAAACGCATTACTATTCATACTTTACATGATCATACTCCATTAATTATGCATCTTCTTGTAATACATTTTCGTACGGCATACTTATTCTTCAATTATGGCTCTTGTAGGTGGTTCAGGTTAAGAAGCATTGCATTCTAGCAGCATCTGTGCTTTTACAGGTAGTTCTCACGTGCTCTTGTATGGTCATATTTATGGTGTATATGTGATGAATTGTCATATGTATCAATTTTATTTCATGCCTATTATTTGTGATGCCAATATATATAGATTGTTTCTAATTGTAACACTCAAAATCTGAATATTATTCAAAATACTACCGAAATTTCTAACTTTACAGATTGATAATCATTTAAAAATTTATGGCAAGATTAATGATGCATCAAGACAATCTAAACAAAATTTCAAAATTTTCTAATATGGTTTCAAGTATTTTTCATTCGGACATCACCAAAAATTCCTCGAGCTTCACCACCATCTAAAATTTTTGAGAGATTTCAGAATTTGCCACCTTTAAAATTCGTTTTTTCGGTATTTGACACCCTGGCCTACTGTCATAGACTCAGATGGACCCATATGTCATACACAGGAGCTGAAAGGCACACGAATTGGGTGTCATTTTCTGAAATTTCACAAAAATTTTATGGGAAGAATAGTGATATGTCATAATCATGTGTAAAAAATTTCAAAATTTTATAGCATGGTTTGTTTAATTTTTCATTCGGTTCAAACTTGTCGGTTAGCTTTTTATCAAGATAATACCAATTTTTGAATTTTTAAAAATTCTATAGGCTTCATAATTATCTAAACTTTTATGGGAACATCACTGATGTATTAAGACCCTTCACAGAAAATTTAAAAAATTTTCATCATCGTTTGACCCATTTTTGGTCGTGGAAATATAACGAAGTCTTGGCAAATCTCACTGAGATTTCAGGTATTCCGGCCAAAATTTCATTTTTCTTGATAAAAATAAAACCAGATTTGAATTTTTGTTTTTGTATTTCGTTTTGGATTTATCTCAACTTTCGAGATCTCGGTGAGATTTCGGATTTTGGTCACCTCCGAGATATCATCCGAAAACGAGATTTGAAACCTTCACACGGAGCATTTCAAGAAAGAGCATGACATGATATCGTAAGGATGACGTGGCCTAGGCGTCGACAAACTTTTCCTCCGGGAGCGATTGAACACCCCTGCACCTTATGCGTCGTTATCGTCCACCACTCCGTGCCCACGACAATCGTGGCGGACACTCGCCACCCCACGCTTGTGTCTGCAACATCCACACTATCGCCATTGAGATCGCACGCCTCGAGCTTGCCCGATTCAATGGTTCACGCACATGATTTGGACCATACCTCATGACCTCCACACGCTCACCCTTGTCGTCGTCGTTCCCACGCTAACTGTTGAGGGGAACGCTGTCACCATTTCCACACACCTCGATAGCGGCGTCGCCAGTCCCTACTAAATCCGCCACCGCCTCGCATGGCGCTCACCTTTACCCTAACTTCTAGGTGGGGTTTCGCTGGGGTGCTGTGTGATGGTGTCCGCGATTGTGGCGCCAGACTCGCCCGAGGCCATCACCACATTTGCCCGAGGCCGAGGGAGGTGGAGACATGGAAGGCGGCGAGGTCATCCACTGGCTTGACGAGTTATGCAGTGGCGGCCCTGGTTGGGGAATACTGCGGGGCATGAAGAGAGGAGAGGAGAGAATGAGAGAGATTTGGGGGAGGGTCACCTGATTCGAGAAGGAACAAATAGGATGGATAAGCGTGTGCAGTTTTTTAATCAATTTTTTTGGTGAAAGGACAGCAGGGATGGACGATGGTGAGAGGCTGTGACGCACAATCTTCTTCTTTATTATATTATACTAGGATATTTTACGCAGCGTAACACGTTGTGTACGTTGTCTTTTCGTGAAAACAATATCGTTTTTTTCGTTGGTGTTTTTTTTAAAAAAAATCATCGAGGAAACGCGCGAAACGGTTGAAAGAATACAAATACATCCGTGATTGCGCTAAATCGAAAGGTCTTTCTAGGGTTCTTTCACGAAAGATTCGTGTTTTTTTCTAAATTAGAAAGACTTCTTCGTAAAAAACCACGCAAAGGACCTACGTGTAATTGCGCTTTTTTTGAAGGACCTACACGTGAAAAGGAAAAAATGAGCCGAGCTGGTCGGGCGTGCGTTGTTTTTTTTGTAGAAACAATTTTGTTTTTTCCGACAGTGTTTTTTTTAAAAAAAATCGTGTAGGAAACGTGAGAAACGGTTAAAAGGACACAAGTATATCCACGATTACGCTAAATCGAAGATCTTTTTCGTGAAAAGCAGCTGGAATGATCCAAACGTCACAAATTATTTTTTCAGTATCTATTTAGGGTCCTCTCACGAAAGATCCACGATTTTCCCGAACCAGAAGATCCTCTTCGTAAAAAAACCACGAAAAGGACTTATACGTAATTATGAGTTTTTGCAGGGACCTAAAAGTGATTTTTTTGAGTCGAGCCAGCCGGCCGGCTCGGCTCAAATCAACCAGAGCGCGGCGTTTCTCTCGGAAATAGGAGAGGTATGATTAGGAGAGGAGATGTCAGATATCGTATGAGTCTGTTTGAATTCGAATCTTACACTTGCTTATAAATTTGGTATATGTATTTAATGATATGTGAAAGAACTTAAGTTTTCTTAATAGTTTGTTGCCACAACATTGGCATGTTGGTAATCTGTTGTAGATCTGTAATCCGAGTAGCTCTTGTAGCTTTGTTATCCAGTTAGGAGAGAACTCGGTCCTTTTTATTGAAGAAAATGTGTACTGTGAATCTCACGAGAAAACCGACAATGGTGTTGTACTCATTACCAGCTTCCGCCGAGTGCTCTCGTTGCAGTAGCAATAATAATAACTAGGTACGATCTCACGCGACGTCGCTCGATGTGAAATTTGATTCGCTAGTTCTTCTTGAAAAAAAGAAAGTTGGAGGACCCGTTCGCAAATATACGAAACCATAGTCTTTTCCGCAAAATTACTGATAGAAGGACCTGGATGTAATTTTTTGTTTTGCAAAATTACCCGTGGCGGATCTGTAATGCCGCAAATCTCTTTTGCTAGGGTTTTCGGCCGGTAATGATTCCACCTTCGTGATTCAGGGATTTGTATTTGGAAAAATATATATATATATTGTCGCGTTTTCGAAGCTTTCAGTAAAGGTTTTGGATGTTGCGCTAGTTTTTCGGTTGAAATATCTTTTGAGCCGTATTGTTTGGCAGTAAGTTGTATTTTCTTAACAGTTGTCGTTTCGCGCCAAGAAGTGAAATTTTATTTGGTTCGCGCTATTGGTTATAAGATGGGCTTGGGTTTGGAGGGTTTTTTTTTAGGAATATCCCTCCCTCACCTAACCTCTCTCTCTCTCTTCTATTGTGTGGCTAACAATCTTGGAGGCAGGATATTTTCCCCAACCAGCTGAGCTCCTGCGCCTCTAGATTTTTTTCCCCCTCCCGACTCTAGCCTGGGCGATGCTCCCTGGCCCGAGCTCCTCCAGGCGCTCCTGCTCCCCTCCCGGCCGACCCGAGCCCAGCATCTCCAGCCTCCAGCTCGCCTCCAGCTCCCGCCTGCGTTGGCTCCTGGCGCGCCCTGGCCGGCCGACCACCTCCCCTGCCGGCGCGTCTCTCCAGCCAAGCTTGCCGACGCCACCCTGTGCTCCTTCCCTGCGCCTCCCCCCAGCAGCCAGGTCGGCTCCTCCCCTTTTGGCCGGCGCCCATCTCCTCCTTTCCCCCTGTAGCAAATGCAAGAAGAAGAGGAGGGCGCAAAGCAGACGACCAAGCAGCGGCGGTCTGCGCACCGGCGGTCCCTTGGCTTGCCGGCACCTGTCGTGGTCATGAGCCACCCTCGGCAGCACCTCCCCCACCTCCCTCCTTCTCCATGGATGTGCTTTCAGGTATAAATTTTGGGGGAAATTAGTTGCATGTAGGGTGTTTGATGAAATGCCTAGCTAGGCTTTCATGAGAATGTAACGTTATTGTGTGTGTGGTTCCTTGATAGGATCGTTTGCATTGTGACAATTTGCTAACCCAGTCAAGGTGATCTAAATCTTATGAAAGGCAAAATGAAAATTTGTGATTGGGGGTGTTACTTTTACATCATATATCAATGCTCCAAAAGGAGTTATGACAGCAGTTTTTACTCGTTTCTGGACTTCTACTTGGGAGATTATTTCATAGATGCATAAATACTAAAAAGGTTCAGATGTTGTACTGCCTTATACTAGTAATACTAGTTGAATCTGTTTAACCATTCTCTCACCCAACTTGTTGTCACCATGTAAAAATGTTGAAAATAAAGTTTGGTTATCTTCACACAAAGAGATATGGTGAAGTCAGAGAAGTCAATAGCTTGTAGTAATGTCTTGTGCTTTACAAGTAAGTGTTTAATAGGGCAAATCAATTCGAGGACTGGCCATAGAACTCCGAATACTAGATTCTAGTCATCCTTGGCATCAACAGGATAAGCTCATGTGTGTGGGATCCGTATGCTATCTGACCAACCATGTTTGTTTTATTGTTGTTTCTAAGATGCGTTTAGCCTAGAAAAGGCTGTATACTATATTATTAATAGATCTTTCTCTGGTCTATCCACTCTACTTCTTTATTTGCATTTAATGTTGAATATTAAAGCTGTGATCAATAGACTAACAAACACCAAGAAGAGATCCATCGGCCAGAACTTTGGTGGTGTTTCCATGGACCGAGTTTGTGGAATGTTTTTCATCTGATTTCATTGTGATTTTAGCTTGCACTTGACTTCTTGTTTTGTGAATTTTATCACACTATCAAATCGGTACATCCCATGGTTTCAAGTTGCATCTTCACGAGATTAAATGGCACTAGTTCTAGTGATTTTAGTTATGTGGTTTGTTGTCTTAAGTTATATTGTGTGTATGTGTTCTAAATTCAGGCTTTCTTTAATCTTGGGAAGTCATCGGCGCTAAGATTCCAAATGCCGCTCCATTTTTCGTCGGTAAAAGGCAAGTGCATTTCCTAGAGCGTTATTAGGATGTTAAATGCTTTGCTTGCGATAAGATTATGAAAATTCCAATGATTTAGTTACGCTTAATAGCATATCTGGAAGTTGTTCTTAGTATGGTGATGAGGATGGATGAATGTTAGCAAATTGGTAAGTTATTCAATTCCCATTTATTGCATTGCATTACGAATTGTACGAATGAGTATGGTTATGTTGATGCAAATAATAAAGTGATGAATGTGATTAAATGATAAGGTGTGTATTTATATTCGGGTTAGCCGTGCTTATAAACATGTCTATGACCAATGTGAAGTTGAAATAGGATGAAACGGGTAGATCATTCATGTCATTTGCATTTTTTTCGCATTCATTACGAAGAGGCGACCCATGTTGATGTGGGCCTTCTGTACTCACACGTAGTGAGTACAAAAGTCCTACCTCGTAGTCCCATCCACAGATGGGAGCGAGTCAGTAAGAGTAGGCCCCGCCACGGGATGGTTGGGATTGAGGGTGCACACCGACGGGTGTGCACTTAGCTATACCGGTATACGCTATGACAATGGGCATTATGAGCATGCATGGTGCATTCATTTTTTTGATTCATGAAAAAAAGGGATGAGAGCATAAAAGCATTGCGTTGTGTGTTGCAATTGGTAGATGTTAATTGATGAGAAGGGGAAATGACAAGTTGAGGATTGAGTCGTGAACTCATCCTGCAACGATTATTGAGGCATGAGTATGGTTTAGTTACGTTTTCTGAGTGTGTGTGGTAAATGGGGATAGATACTGCTTCTTTTACTGGATGAATTCAATTAAGTATTGGTTATGTCAAAAGATGAAGTAGTTGTGCTCTTATGTTTGCTTGTATATGAATTCAAACTGTTTCTTTTATTTACGGATATCAATTAAAGAAACTTTTACTTTATGTCTTGTAGCATTTATATTCTAGTCGAATTCATTATTTTTATGCCTGATTGCACTTTGCTGAGTCTTGGACTCACGCTTGTTGGTTTCCTTGTTTTAGGTACTTTGAAGCTGGCTCGTCGGGTTGGGAGTAGTAACACGTACACGACTTCGGTCTCCAACAATTCGTTTAACTGATTCATTCAGTCTTGATGTATCTAACAAGATTGTAATGTGTTATGTGTCGTGGTGGAGTTTATTAAATTCTATTGGTTTTGTGATTAGTTAACTAAGGACCTGCTAGAATGATATCCTACTGCAAATGCTTTCTGTCTGCTGAGTGGATGTCCTTCTTTCTTGGAAGGTCATGCCGAAATTTTGAATTTTTTGCCGACTTAGTTTAATCTGGTTTTAGAGTTAGCAATTGTTTTTAGACAATTCTGTTGAGTTGTCGTTGAGTGTTTAGAGTTTTGGGTAGCATCCGTGGCACGTATGGGCTCCGGGGTGTTACAGGATCCGTTCGCGAATACACAGAACTACGGAGTCTTCGCAAAATAACCAGCTAGACTGCTTGCTATCCAATTTCTTCTACTTTCATAGATAAGTTATAATAAAAAAAGGTTTGTCTAGCAAATAGGAACATCCGACTAGCATATACATGTTTTACTGCCCGCCCACGCTGGCCGGCGCACATTGCCACCACCTGTAAGATCCCAATTTTAGCTTTTTAATTATTACATATTATTTAATTGCAATTTATGATTTTTGTGAATTTTCTGGATTTATTTGGATATTTTTGAGATTTATTTGAATTATTTTGAATTTAAATATATTGCTTTTTGTTGAGAATTAATTATAAAAAGAAAAGTTTAAAATAAAGTTTTGCCAAAAATATTTTATTTAAGTTCAGAATGTCTCAAAGTATTTTTGAGATTTTTCTGAGAATTTTTAGAGTATTATTACAACCCTAAATAAACCAACTTATTTTCTCAAATTAATTTAAATGGAAAATCCAGAAATTACCCGTGAAAAGTACTGAGCTCGGCCCATTACTTTGTGCGGACCGCCAGTGGAAACAGGAGGGCTAACGCTGACCGTCGGATTATAATCCAACGGCCTACATCGCGCCATGACATTTAATGAAACCCTAGGTGTTGATGACCGCTAGATCTTCATCGCACGGCTTACGTCGAATCTTACCGATTCGGACTCCATCTTCTATCTGAGACGTCGGATCGGGATCGTGTGGCCAGGGGTCGTCGTGTTCGTGCGGGACTCCGAGTCCGGTTCATACACGCCGCCACCGACGTGTCCGAGGAAGGTCCTTCCAAATCCTGCGCCGCCGCGGGGTATTTAAGGGTCGGCATGTCTCCCGAGGTTCACCGCAAGCTGCCGCGCCTTTTCCCTGTTGTTTCATTGCACGAGGAGCTTCGTAGTGCGCGCAAGAGCTCGCCGAGGTTCATATCCGTGCCGCCGCCACTTTTCTTCGTTTTGCGCCGCCGTCGAGCCGTGTTCCGTCGCACCGGTACCAGATTCGGGTGCGCCGCATCGAAGCGCATCGGAACCGTCACTTCTTCATCGCCGGGGAGCGCCGAAACGCCGTCGGAAGTGTCATTGTCCCCAGCTCCGGCGAGATCGAGACGTCGCGCCGCCATCGCCGTTCGCAAGCACTGTTAATCGTCGGATCTTCATCAAAGCGCCGGAGATCGTCCACGTCGCCTTGTGCATAGTGAAGTACACGGGTATGGTTTCTACCATCGGATTCAAATCGTGTGGTCGAAATTGGCCCACGTCATTTAAATAAACAGTAAAGGCCTCGGTCAAATATTAGCCATCGGATTTAGATCGGGTGGCTACGGTAGTGCCACGTCGGTGGTTAAATAGGAAGCGTTGGATCGGTATTTAAGGGACCGGATTTAGCCACGTATCATCCGTACAGACGGGCGGGAGAAATTCATATTTTTCTTTATAAAAATAATTCAATTAATTCGGATTTTATGATTTTAGGGATTTTTCAGGATTTTAAAACTTCAGAATGCTATAACTTTTGCATACGAACTCCGATTGAGGTTATTCAAATTCCTAAAAATTTATAAAATTGAGATCTTTCCAATGGTGATTTTTATTTGAATTTTTGAGTTTATTTGTTCTTTGGTTTTGGTGTTTATTTGCTATTTCTTCTCGATTCGCGTAGACGTTGATTTGTGCGAGGCTTCGGAGGAGGAATTTGCAACTCAAGAATTATATTCAGACCGAGACCAGGAGCTTAAGCAAGGCAAGTTGTGCTTTGATCATGTTGCACCTATGTTTGCAAAATTGCTATTTTGATTTTCTTTATTGCATGGTATTTTATGCGTACAACCGATTTCAACTAAACTTTGGGATTAGCTAATGTACCCTTTTGAATTACACCCTAACTTGCTAATTGTATGCCATAATCCACTTGTCACCTTAGGTTGGTTCATTATAGTTGGTTAATACTGAAATCAACATGGTGTAGGGTCGAGGATGCGCCTAGAGGGGGGGTGAATAGGCGTTTTACAAAATTAATCGCTCTCTAATCAATTCGCTCTAATACACCCCTAAGTCAAAACCTAATCAAAGATATATGCGAAGCGATAAATAGGTTTTGACAATTAAGGCCTAAGTCAACTAAGCTCACTATGTGCACTATCTAAATTATGTCTCTACACAAGAATTGCTAAATTGATCAACTAAATAATACTAGCAATTCTAATTCAAGCAATTGATAAATATTCAATAATGTAAAGTGCTTGAATATAAATGAGACAAGAGACAACCGATATTTTTCCGTGGTGTTAGGAGACTTGCGGTCTCCCTAGTCCACGTTGAGGCTAGCCCACACTTGGACCGGCTCCCGCCGAGCACCGCCTCTTTCCACTAGTCGTGGTTTTTCACGCTATGCCGTAGGCTCAACCCGAACCTTCACAAACTTCACGAGCTTCTCACAACCTTGAGAGCTCCGCCAAGACGACGCCACGCCGTCTAGGAGTCGGCAACCTCCAAGAGTAATAAGCCGCTCCTTCGCTTGAACCACTTTGTCATGTGGGGGCGACGATAGCCGTCGCCACCGCGGCGCGTGACGACGACGGATCATGAGAACGCGCGCAATGCGCGGCTGAGGAAGCCAACCGGAGTGGCTAAGATTAGAAAGCCTAAATTAGTTGGTTTGTTTCCTTATTTGCATCCTAAAGGATAGGCAGGATTGTTTAGTTGGTTTGTTTCCTTATTTGCGTCCTAAAAGATAGGCAGGATTGTTTCAGCCTATGGGTTATTTAATACCTGTAATCCGGCACTTGGAAAGGCAAGTATTACCTAATCTAATCTCCCTCTTCTTCCTCTCCTAAACCGGCGACCCAGGGGGCATAACCCGGGTGACGAGAAGGGCGACGGCGTGGGGGCAAAACCCTGCCGGCAACCACGGAACACAACTACAACCTCTGTAGCCGCGGTCCAGCTACCCTCGGACCTGAGGCCCTTGACAACTTGGTATCAGGAGTTCGGCGATCCTCGTCGTCCGCATCCGCAGCCACCGCCGCCACCAATTCCGCCCATCCACCAAGCCCACCACCCTCACCCTCGGCATCCACCGCATCGCAGACCATGGGGGACCAGCCCACTCTCGCCGATGTCATGAAGCAGCTGCTCGACCTGTCCACGGAGATGACGGCCATGAAGGCCGACGTGGCGGGCATGAAGGAGATGGCCGCGTCGTCGTCGGAAACCGGCAGCGGCCGCACCAACGGGCCGCGCGATCTTGACCGACCGCCCAAGTTCCAGAAGCTCGACTTCCCCCGCTACGATGGAAAGACCGACCCCATGCTTTTCATCAACAAGTGTGAGTCCTATTTCCGGCAACAGCGCACCATGGCGGAGGAGCGCGTATGGATGGCATCGTACAATTTGGAGGATGTCGCTCAGCTCTGGTATATCCAGCTCCATGAAGACGAGGGCACGCCTCCGTGGGGGCGTTTCAAGGAGCTTCTCAGCCTTCGTTTCGGACCGCCGTTACGATCCACTCCGCTGTTCGAACTGGCGGAGTGCCGGCGCACGGGGACTGTGGAGGACTACGCCAATCGGTTCCAGGCCCTTCTCCCGCGTGCCGGTCGGTTGGACGAAGCCCAGCGCGTCCAGTTGTTCACGGGCGGCCTTCTTCCGCCGCTCAGCCACGCCGTCCGTATCCACAATCCGGGGACCCTCGTAGCGGCTATGAGCTTGGCGCGTCAAGTCGAGATGATGGAGCTCGACCGGCGCAAGACGCTGCCGCCAAACAGCACCCAGCAGGCCGCCGCCACCACCGGCACCGCGTGGCGCCCATCGACGCCGCTGCCCGGTTCCGCCCTTGGCACTTCCGGCGCCCCAGGGCCGTGGGGGACCTGCACAGGTGAAACGCCTCACCACCGAGGAGCAGGCAGAGCGGCGCCGCCTGGGCTTGTGCTACAACTGCAATGAGCCCTACTCCCGGGGCCACAACAGGGTCTGCCGCCGCCTCTTCTACATCGGCGGCGTGGAGATTGGGAGGACGACTTTTCGCCATCGCCAGCCGACCAGGACGCGCCCGTCTTCTCCCTGCGGGCGGTAGCCGGCCTACCCATCTGCGACACGCTACAGGTCCAGGTGTCCGTGGGCGCCGCCTTCTTCTCCGCCCTCCTCGACACCGGCTCCACCCACAACTTCATCGCCGACGCGGCGGCGCTCCGCACCGGCCTGCCGATTCAGCCACAGACAGGCCTCACGGCGACGGTGGCCAATGGCGAGCGGATCCAGTGCCCCGGCGTTCTGCGCCACGTTCCGCTCTTGGTCGATGGGGAGGAGTTCCACGTCGACCTCTTCGTCATGCCATTGGCGGGCTACGACCTTGTTTTGGGTACCCAGTGGATGGTTACCCAGGACCAATCACAGGACTTCAAAGGCGCTGCACTATGTCCTTCTCGCGCCACGGTGGCTAGTGTCTTTGGTCGGATGTGCCGCGCCGGCTCCATCCGTCGCCGCTACCGCAGCCCCGGCGGACCTGCTCGAGGGCCTTCTCGCCTCCTTCGACGGGGTGTTCGCCGAGCCCTCCGGCTTACCACCCCAGCGCGCCCGGGACCACAGCATTGTCCTCAAACCGGGGGCGCTGCCGGTGGCCGTTCGCCCGTACCGTTACCCGGCGGCTCACAAGGATGAATTGGAGCGCCAATGCGCCGCCATGATCGCCCAAGGCATCGTCCGTCGCAGTGACTCTGCGTTCTCGTCCCCGGTCCTCCTCGTTAAGAAGTCGGACGGGTCGTGGCGCTTGCGTCGACTACCGCGCCCTCAACGTGTTTCACGGGTCAGGACGCGTTTCCAATCCCGCTGCCGACGAGTGGCGGACGAGCTCCATGGGGCGTGCTTCTTCACCAAGCTCGACCTCCGCTCCGGGTATCATCAAGTGCGCATGCGGCCTGCCGATGTTCACAAAACCGCCTTCCGCACACACGATGGCCTCTACGAGTTCCTCGTCATGCCGTTTGGGCTGTGCAACGCCCCGGCAACGTTCCAGGCGCTGATGAACGACGTCCTCCGGCCGTTTCTCCGTCGGTTCGTTCTTGTCTTTTTTGATGATATCCTAATATACAGCAAGTCATGGGCGGACCACCTACGGCATATCCGCGCGGTCCTCGGCGAGCTTCAGCACCACCAGCTCTTCCTCAAGCGCACCAAGTGCGCCTTCGCCAGCTCGTCCGTCGCCTATCTCGGCCACATCATCTCCGTGGCAGGCGTCGCCATGGATCCCGCCAAGGTCCAGGCGGTGCGAGAGTGGCCGCGACCGCGATCGGCACGCGCGGTTCGTGGTTTCTTGGGCTTGGCGGGCTACTACCGCAAGTTTGTGCACAACTACGGCACCATCGCAGCACCCCTCACCGCCCTCCTCAAGAAAGATGGGTTCTCGTGGTCCGACGAGGCAGCGGCTGCGTTCGACGCGCTCAAGGCGGCGGTAACCTCCGCCCCGATCCTCGCCATGCCGGACTTCTCCAAGCCCTTCATCGTCGAATGCGACGCATCGTCGCATGGGTTTGGGGCGGTGCTGGGCCAGGACAGCCACCCGGTGGCCTTTTTCAGCAGGCCGGTGGCGCCCCGCCATCGCTCACTCGCGGCCTATGAGCGGGAGCTCATCGGTCTTGTGCAGGCTGTGCGGCACTGGAGGCCGTATCTCTGGGGGCGCCGGTTCGTCGTCAAGACCGATCACTACAGCCTCAAGTACCTGCTTGATCAGCGGCTCACGACGATCCCTCAGCACCACTGGGTGGGTAAACTACTCGGCTTCGACTTCGCCGTGGAGTACAAGCCGGGCCACGCTAATGCCGCGGCTGACGCCCTGTCTCGCCGAGACACACGGAGGAGGGCTCGTCTGGGCGCTCAGACTTCCGCCGATTGCCGACCGGTCATAGCACTTCGAGCCACGGATCCGTCCCTGGTAGCCATGCACGACGAGATCGAGGCGGGCTCCCGAACCTTGCCGTGGGCGGTGGTGGATGGGCTCCTCCAGTACAGCGGGCGGCTGTACATACCCCCCACATCGCCATTGCTTCAGGAGCTCCTGGCGGCGGTCCATGAGGAGGGACACGAAGGCGTCCAGCGCACCCTACATCGGCTGCGGCGCGATTTTCATTTCCCTAACATGAAGCGACTTGTGCAGGATTGGGTGCGGGCATGCGCTACATGCCAGCGCTATAAGTCCGAGCACCTCCACCCGGCCGGCCTCCTCCACCCGCTACCCGTACCCCAAGGGGTCTGGACCGACATCGCCATGGATTTTGTGGAGGCGCTGCCTTGTGTCCGAGGCAAGTCCGTCATCCTCACAGTGGTGGACAGATTCAGCAAGTACTGCCATTTCATCCCGCTGTCCCATCCGTACTCGGCAGAGTCCGTTGCCCAAGCTTTCTTCACCGACATCGTCCGCCTACATGGTCTGCCCCAGTCCATCGTGTCGGACAGGGACACGGTCTTCACCTCCAAGTTCTGGCGGGAGCTGTGGCGATTGGTAGGCACCAAGCTCCACATGACGTCGGCCTTTCATCCACAGTCCGACGGGCAGTCCGAGTCGGCCAACCGCGTCATCGTCATGTACCTGCGGTGCCTCACAGGTGACCGGCCGCGCCAGTGGCTCCGGTGGCTTCCATGGGCGGAGTACGTCTTCAACACCGCCTACCAGACCTCACTACGGGACACGCCGTTCCGTGTCGTCTACGGTCGAGATCCTCCATCCATCCGGTCATATGAGGCTGGTGACACCAGGGTTGCGGCCGTCGCCAAGTCCATGGAGGAGCGGGATGAGTTCCTCGCTGACATCCGCGGCCGCCTGGAACAGGCACAGGAGGTCCAAAAGCGTCATTATGATAAGGCACATCGCCTTGTCTCGTACCAGGTGGGGGACTGGGTGCTCCTTCGCCTCCGGCACCGCGCAGCGGCGTCCTTGCCTCAGCCCGTCACCGGCAAGCTGAAGCCACGTTTCTACGGCCCCTACCGCGTCACCGAGCTTATCAACGAGGTGGCTGTGCGCCTCGCCCTGCCTCCTCGTGCCCGTCTTCATGATGTCTTCCACATCGGGCTCCTCAAGAAGTTTCAGGGACCGCCCCCTGATGCCCCACCGCCCCTGCCAGCTGTTCACCATGGGGCTGTGGTTCCCGAGCCGGAACGCGTCGTCAAGCAACGTCTCGCACGCGGCGTGCGCCAGCTGCTCGTTCAGTGGAAGGGCGATCGCCACCTCGCCACAGGAGGATGCCGACGCCATCGCTAAGCACCCGACTTCCCGTTCTAGCTCGAGGACGAGCTGCCTCTTGAGGCGGGAGAGATGTCATGGAAGACGATAGCCGCCGCCACTGCGGCGCGTGACGACGACGGATCGCAGAACAGCGCATAATGCGCTACCGTGGAAGCCAACCGGAGTGGCTAAGATTAGAAAGCCTAAATTAGTTGGTTTGTTTCTTATTTGCATCCTAAAGGATAGGCGAGGATTGTTTAGTTGGTTTGTTTCCTTATTTGCGTCCTAAAAGATAGGCGTGATTGTTTCACCTATGGGTTATTTAATACTGTAATCCAAGCACTTGGAAAGGCAAGTATTACCTAATCTAATCTCCTCTTCTTCCTCTCCTAAACCGCGACCTGTAGGCATAACCCGGTGACGAGAAAGCGGCAGCGTGGGGGCAAAACCTCCGCCAAGCAACCACGGAACACAACTACAACCTCCGTAGCCGTGGTCCAGCTACCCTCGGACCTGAGGCCCTTGACACACACCGGGCACAACAAATGCGCTCCTCGGTGATCACCAAATGCAACACATGCACAAGGCCTCCTCAAGTGCAACACATGCACAAGAGGTACCCAAACCACTTCCTAATTGCAACAAATGCAATTAGTCTCACTCTTGAGCTCAAGAAGCAAATGGAGAAGAGCAACACATGCAAACAACTCCCACACACTCAATAATACCAGCAACCACACAAGCAACCCTGCCCCCAAGCCCCCCAAGGGGGTATTTATAGCCCCCACCAAGAAAACTAGCCGTTTGGGGGCGAAATGGGCAAAATCAGCCTTTTGCGGTACTACCGCCCTCTAAGGGCAGTAGTAGTACCAGAGCCCTCAACGATTCATTAACGGACATATTTCCTACTACGCCCTCTAAGGGCTAGTAGTATCAAGATTATGATACTACCGCTCCCACCGAAGCAGTAGTGCTTGCCACACCGCTTCGAAAACACGCCAAGATCGAAAAGTGCTACCGCCAACCAAAAGCGGTAGTACGCCATTTGCGGTACTACCGCCAAACATCTTGATAGTGCCGGCCTTGCCCGACCAAGAAAAACACCGCTCAGAAAAGAGCTACGGTGACAAAACCCGGTAGTATCAAGATTTATGACTACCGCACCTCAACAATGATAGAGTGCGGCCTCGGAGAAAATCCAGGTCGACTCCGAAATCCATTTCTCCAAAAACCGAAACCCATTCTTTGAGCCTCTAGATGATCAACACATGATCAAACATACGTGCAAAAACACATTTGCACCAACTTAGCTCATGCTCAAAGAATTTCAACCAAATTGCAAAAACACATTTTGCAACCAACTCCAAATCTATTTGCAAAACGTATTAAGCAAATCAAACTCGAGTTAATGAGATTAATTCCCCTAGCCATGTGAAGGTCAACACAAGACCCGGTCAACTTGCCAACACCCGTTGCAAGCCCCACTCACATGCTCTCGGGATTCGGACTCATAAACCTCGGTTTATTCGACTGTGAACTTGCAAATAACGCAATAAACACATTTCATGCTTGAGCACTACTCTTGCAACACATGCAAAAGTCTAGCTCCAAGCAACATCAAATCAAGATGCATGAACTTCCTAATTGCAACACATGCAATTCTCTAGTTCCATGCAACACCAAAACCAAACATCAACTAAACCAAATCACACGTATGAGCTCTTTACTCGCAACACATGCAAGCCTCTAGCTCCATACAAACACTTAAACACCAAATCAAACATATGTGCTCTCCACTCACAACACATGCGAGCCTCTAGCACATACACAACCACAAACACCAAATCATTCTTGAGCTCTCTCCTTTTGCAACACATGCAAAACTTAGCTTCAAGCAACTACACGGTTTTAGAAAGATGTTTTATGAACCAAAGCATGAAGCTTCAACTAATGCAACACATGCAAAAGTGAACTTCACACAAAAGCCAACGACTAGCTTATCCTATTTGCAACACATGCAAATCAAAGCATTATGCGAAAACCAAATGCAACCAAGCATAAGTTTAACCCATCCGCAACACATGCCAAATGGTTAACCCTCATGCAAAAACCAAATCAACCACAAGACAACCATTTGGATTTGGTTTGAGCTCGAGTGAACGCGGAATGAGATCACCAACACATGATGAAGCTCAAGTGAAGAGGCAACCCCTCTTAATAGTGCGGCGCTAAAAACCTTAGACTCAAAGACTATAAAGTCCTTAGCCTATTCTAATTATACCTTTGCCGCCGCGCGCAAGCAATCCCCTTTGGGGTCTTTATGATCATCACTTTGATACTCCCCCGGGATATCTACTCGACTCCACTTCGGGATCCACTCTTGACGCCCATCAACTCATGATGCCGTCCTTGTCCCGTTCTCATCATCTCATTCATCTTTGGACCTAACTCAAACATAACTCAAGAAACTTGTTAGTCCAAGATGCATGGTTGTCTCAATTATCTCTTGCACTCCATTAACACATAATGGATGCCTCTAGATCAATTGAGCACAACCCTAAATCAATAGAAATGATTTAAGTGTGTCTTAAGTGCAATAATGCAACTCATGCTTTATTATACTTAAGAGCTTATTCATTTGTCCTCTATTAATCACAAAACATCATCAACACATGATGAAATGTTCTCTATTGATTAACAAGACAAATGAACTCAATTTAAATTATCATTTAAATTGACTCTTCAAGTTAGAGTGTGAACTCCCTAAATATGTGCATCCATGTAATATATGGATTGGTAAACATGATGCACATTTTGTGGTTAATATAACGGGATATTCATACTTTAACTTGACTCCAAAGTATGCAACTAATATTGAGATGAATATGCAAACATACCTTGGGTTTTCCATTTTTCAATGCGATGAGACTAATCAAAGATATTCTAAACAAACATGTTAGTCTCGATATAAGATTTGTCATTAATAACAATATCGCATTAGGGGATAAACTCAATATTGGATTTGTCATTAACATAGGATTAGATATGTCATTATCATTAACACATGATTAGATTTGTCATTAACACCAAAACCATAATTAATGAAGGTTGAACTTACAATCTCCCCCTTTTTGGTGATTAATGACAAATCCAAGCTTAATAAGCACATTTGGATTAAAACTAACATATCGAGAGAATTTAAGCCATTTGAATACATATGCATATTGTAAACAATATAAGCATTGACAATTTCGAATGCATATGAGAATTAATTCTCCCCCTTAGTCATATTAAGCTTACTTTTTAAACCAAATGACATTAAGCTTCCTAATTCTCCCCCTTTTGGCATTAAACACCAAAAATGGAAAACAATAAGATTTACTTGAAAAACATTCTCCCTCTTTTTGGCATTTAAACATTGATCATCAATAAGATTTATCATTATCTTCCCCTTTTGGCATACATTTTTCCTTTTTAATATTCTCCCCCTTTTTTTGATTATCTCTTTTTAAGCTCCTAATTCTCCCCCTTTGTTTAATTATTCAATTATTCGCCCCTTTTTGACATTTAACTATTTCTTTTAAGGGTCATATCTAATGAAGGTCATATAAGAATTAGAATGCATACTTATGACCTTGGAGTGGAATTTGAAGAACTTAAGTCAAATGAAAGAGATAAGCAATGAAATCCCAAATGAAAAGGATATACAAGGAATAAAACAAGTTTTCATTTGAAATATGGCTTGATACCAAAAGAAGAAAACTCGAAAAGAGACCATATTCGGGATTTTGGATACCACTTTGAAGGAAGAATAAGCGCTTGCAATTATGGATACCACTTGTAAAGATTTGCATTAAAATATGGATACCACTTTAAATCTATCTCAAGGGCTTTGCATGAAGAACCAAAAAGAAATGAGCATTTTCAAATTTTTGATGAAGAACAATGCTCAACTTGAGATTTTCCTCTTTAATTATTTCAACACATAAAGATTCTCACACAGAGAAGTCTTAGGCGGTTGAACTTACAATTTGAATTTGAGAGGAAACTCTTAATCAAGAATGTGGGTATCGGAAAAAATACTACAAAGAGGCAATGAAATACCGCTTGTAGGAAATAACTGAATTCAGTGATACCACTTAAAAAGGAAATCAAATAATCAAGGATATCATATAAGAAATGAACAATTAGAGCCATGATACCACTTGGAGAAAAGAGAAACTCAATGATACCACTTGTAAGCTTATAGAATGAATAAAGGCTCGATTGATACCACTTAGGATCAACTCACACAGAATTGATACCACTTGAAAGGATTATCGATAATGTTGATGGGTATCAGAGCAATATTCTCAAAGCAATATACTCACGGATATCAAAAGCTCAAGAAGGATCAATAAAATCCAAAAGATTTAGTATCAGAGCAAAACAAGGACATGATATCACTTGGAAGCAATTAAGTGCCCAAAACTTGATATGAATAAACTCCCTGAGATATTCAACTGGTGAATTATGGAGTTATTTGCATTTGAATTGCACAAGTTTTGTCTTTTCAAAAGATCAAGTGAAAATCACGCTTTAGATTAATTGACATGCTCATTACTGATACCACTTGTAAATTCTGCCAAATAAATTTATAAAATATTTGAAATTTTGCACAAAGGAACTTTGGGATTACAAGAAACTTTTTCAAAAATTCTACTTTTTCAAAAAGAATTTTGAAAAATCACATTCCAATAAAAAGATATCCCAAAGCGAATCTCGAAAAGACTGAAAATTTTCAGAGCCAAAACTGCCAAGCCGGTACTACGCTCACAGCAGTAGTAGTCTGCTAAACCCATATTATCAAGACTGTAGGCAGATTACCACACCTGACATTTCGAGACTTCAAGTCTTTTGCAAATTTTGGCAAAAACGATTCAAATGAAGTCCAATTGATTTGAAATTTTCCAAAAATAAACTTTGGACTAATTAGAAGGTTTTGCAAAAGGAATTTTCTCAAAATCATTTATATTTTCAAAGATATGGCAAATTGCGTTTTGAGGCAAAAACGAAAATCGATTTTCACAAAAAAAGCCTCAAAATGTACTTCGGTTTGGATTTCATGCAATTTCTTTTTCCAAGGCTTAGATAGGTGTATCAAGAATGTGTATAGCCAAGATTTATGGTGAAATCCAACTCGAATGCCACGATTTGAGCTATATGCCTAAATAGGCTATTTTGGATCAAATCAAATCGTTTTTGAGCCAAATTCGATTTCAACATAGAATTTTCATTTTGAAAACTTGTAAAACATTTGAAATACTTAATAGGATACTTTTATAAAGCTTTTCGCAAATTTGGGCCTTTTAAATATGATATTTGACTTTTTGACCTAAATAGTCCAAATGAAAAAGCAAAGTCAAATTCAATTAACACAAAACTTCAAACAAAGCAAGGGGTAAGATATATGGATTTGAATTTTGTGTATGAGTCTAAAATACCATTTTGAATCACAATTCTACACAAGAATTGATCCAAATGGAGAAACTCACTAAGTGCAAAAGTATGACCATTATGGGTCGATTATAATTTTTCGGTGAGTTTCAAAGTCAAATAACTTTTGATAAGTTGGTCTTTTGAAAATCTTTTGAACACAAAAATTGTTAAGAATGACCAACTCTAGGATTTTCATTTTGGAATTATTTTCAAAATCCTTTTACTTTTAATTCTATGAAAATTATAAGTTTAAATCCAAAACAAGATACTAGAAACTTGATTTTAGGCATAAAATTCATTTTCTTTTCAAAATAGATTTTGTGAAGCCAAAACCTTTGAAAACCTTTTGAAAACATTTGTATACATTTTTCAACTAGTTTTTCACAAGAATAGTAATTAGTATACTGAAGTTTTGACTTTTGGCTAAATGGTTGATTTTGAAAATATATATATATGCACTTATATTAATATGGGCACACGTAGGGATGTGATACACATGAATATGAATTAACACTCCCTAAATGTGCCACTTCATAACTTGCTCAAGATTTGCAATAAGAGAATAGATAAGAGACGAGAGCAAGTGGCCATAACAAGTAGTCTAAATTGATATTCATTAATATTGCATTATAACCTACACAAGGCTATATGTTTAAATAATAATCAATTTAAATACTTGTTACCCGAGATGGCATTGGCTCATGATGGACTTGATAATCTTCTTACTTGACACCACTTGTAGACGAATGTAATCCTTCTTCTCTTGATGTGCAAGCGTCCAATCCATCTCTTTATTGCCTAAAATTCTTTTTAGGCGGTTTTTGGTACCCAATCCTTGTTGGGTCCGACAATGTTAGTCACAATAGATTTAGGAACCCATATGGTCCTAATTTTAGCATTTTTCAATTGACTAACATTACTAGAAATAGTTTTGCGAGAATTATTCCTCCTAGGCAAATGATTGGCATTTTTATGAAATGACTTAGGAGGGCAATGATACTTTGCAAAATTATTTCTAGTTTGATCTCTTCTAAGCATGTGATAATTAAAATTATGAAATAGCTTAGATGATCTATCAACTCTAGTAAATGTTTTGCTATTATTTTTCCTAAGCATATGATCATCATGGTTTTGCATAGTCTTAGGAAACTTAGCAATTTGAGCAAACACATTTCTAGAATTGTTCTTCCTATGCAAATGAATATCATTTTGAGTGGGCAAAGGGGACTTGACAAGCTTGGCAAACACATTACCATTCTTGTCCTTCCTAAGCAAATAATTATCATTAATGAGAATAGGCTTAGGAGTTATACCTTTGGGACAATCCTTACCGAAGTGTCCCTTCTCCCGGCAATTGAAGCACGTCACGCTATTTGGTCCTCTCTTGACTGATTTGACTTGCTCCTTGCCGGCTTGCCTCATGGTTGATGCTTGTGGCTTGATCTCCACATTATTAGGGCACACGAGGCGAGGTGGCCCTTCTTGTTGCATGCGAAGCATTTGATTGTCTTCGTGTGTCGCGCATTATGCCTCGTCTTGCTATTCTCCCTCTTGGAGTTGTAGCCGAGTCCTCGCTTGTCTTGAGGCGCCCTTGGCTTGCTCAAGATTTAAATCGAGGAGGGCTTTTCCTTTAACGCACCTCTTTAAGTCATTTTCCAACTTAATGACTTGGGCCTTGAGCTCATTGTTTTCTTCTACAAGATTAGTATCTAAACACATAGAAGAACTTGAAGCAAATTTATTAGAGCAACAAGGTGAATTATCGCTAGAAGTGGATATGCATTTATTTGATGAATTGATTGTAATAGAATTTAAGCAAGGCAATTCATCATCTAGATTACATTGAATAGCACTATCCAAACTAGCTTTACTAAATTCCTTGAGAAGGACTTTTTCATGATTTTCTTTTAGAACATCGTAATCATTTTTAAGTGACTCATGTTCTAACTTTAAAATCTTATATTTTGTTTTCTCCTTCCCAAGATAATTATTGAGCTCCTCTAACATATCCATTAAATCATCATAAGAGGGCTCTTCGTCATCACATACCTCATCTTTACCTTTTGCCATGAAGCAACGAATTTTTGATATAAGTGAAGATTCGTCATCGCTTGAGGCGGAGGTTGAGGTTGATGGTAATGCCGGTTCTTCACTTGATGAAGAGGTTGAAGAATCGTCAACCGACATTTCCTCTTTAATGCAATCCTCATTTGTTGATGTGGATGATTCAAATAAATCTTGAAGCTTGATCCACATATCATGAGCGCTTGAGAGGTTGCATATAAGATTAAATATTTCTACGCTCACAACGCTAAATAAAACGTTAGTAGCTTGAGCGTCGAGATGTAGACATTTCTCCTCTCCTTTAGTTGGAGCAATATCATTAATTGGAGAAGAAATGCCGACATTTACGATCCACCAAATTTGTGGGCTCATAGATTTAAAATGATCAATCATGAATAATTTCCATTGAGCATAATTTGATTCATTTAGCATGAGTGGATCGTGTGAGTGCACGAAACCTCTAGTTTCCATCCTTTTTACTCTCTAGACGGTTAAGCCTAAAATGAGAGTGACCGTGGCTCTGATACCACTTGTAGGGTCGAGGATGCGCCTAGAGGGGGGGTGAATAGGCGTTTTACAAAATTAATCGCTCTCTAATCAATTCGCTCTAATACACCCCTAAGTCAAAACCTAATCAAAGATATATGCGGAAGCGATAAATAGGTTTTGACAATTAAGGCCTAAGTCAACTAAGCTCACTATGTGCACTATCTAAATTATGTCTCTACACAAGAATTGCTAAATTGATCAACTAAATAATACTAGCAATTCTAATTCAAGCAATTGATAAATATTCAATAATGTAAAGTGCTTGAATATAAATGAGACAAGAGACAACCGATATTTTTTCGTGGTGTTCGGAGACTTGCCGGTCTCCCCTAGTCCACGTTGAGGCTAGCCCACACTTGGACCGGCTCCCGCTCGAGCACCCGCCTCTTTCCACTAGTCGTGGTTTTTCACGCTCTGCGCGTAGGCTCAACCCGAACCTTCACAAACTTCGCCGGGCTTCTCACAACCTTGAGAGCTCACAAGACGACGCCCACGCCGTCTAGGAGTCGGTAACCTCCAAGAGTAATAAGCCGCTCCTTTGCTTGAACCACACCGGGCACAACAAATGCGCTCCTCGGTGATCACCAAGTGCAACACATGCACAAGGCCTCCTCAAGTGCAACACATGCACAAGAGGTACCCAAACCACTTCTTAATTGCAACAAATGCAATTAGTCTCACTCTTGAGCTCAAGAAGCAAATGGAGAAGAGCAACACATGCAAACAACTCCCACACACTCAATAATACCAGCAACCACACAAGCAACCCTGCCCCCAAGCCCCCCAAGGGGGTATTTATAGCCCCCACCAAGAAAACTAGCCGTTTGGGGGCGAAATGGGCAAAATCAGCCTTTTTATGTACTACCGCCTCTAAGGGCAGTAGTACGCCAGAGTCTCCAACGGTCGGCTAACGGACATATTTCAAGATTACCGCTCCCACCGAAGTAGTAGGCTTACCACAAACGCTTCAGAAAACACGACATCGGAAAAGTGCTACCGCCAACCAAAAGCGGTAGTACCGCTTTGCGATACTACCGCCAAACATCTTGATAGTGCCACCTGTTCGACCAAGAAAAACACCGCTCAGAAAAGAGCTACCAGGAAGAAGAAACCCCGATCCGACCTCAACAGCAGAGTGCCGACCTCAGAGAAAATCCAGTCGACTCAAATCCATTTCTCCAAAAACCCAAACCCATTCTTTGAGCCTCTAGATGATCAACACATGATCAAACATACGCAAAAACACATTTGCACCAACTTAGCTCATGCTCAAAGAATTTCAACCAAATTGCAAAAACACATTTTGCAACCAACTCCAAATCTATTTGCAAAACGATAAGCAAATCAAACTCGAAGTTAATGAGATTAATTCCCTAGCCATGTGAAGGTCAACACAAGACCGGTCAACTTGCCAACACCCGTTGCAAGCCCCACTCACATGCTCTCGGGATTCGGACTCATAAACCTCAGTTTATTCGCACAACTAACTTGCAAATAACGCAATAAACACATTTCATGCTTGAGCACTACTCTTTGCAACACATGCAAAAGTCTAGCTCCAAGCAACATCAAATCAAGATGCATGAACTTCCTAATTGCAACACATGCAATTCTCTAGTTCCATGCAACACCAAAACCAAACATCAACTAAACCAAATCACACGTATGAGCTCTTTACTCGCAACACATGCAAGCCTCTAGCTCCATACAAACACTTAAACACCAAATCAAACATATGTGCTCTCCACTCACAACACATGCGAGCCTCTAGCACATACACAACCACAAACACCAAATCATTCTTGAGCTCTCTCCTTTTGCAACACATGCAAAACTTAGCTTCAAGCAACTACACGGTTTTAGAAAGATGTTTTGCGAAACCAAAGCATGAAGCTTCAACTAATGCAACACATGCAAAAGTGAACTTCACACAAAAGCCAACGCACTAGCTTATCCTATTTGCAACACATGCAAATCAAAGCATTATGCGAAAACCAAATGCAACCAAGCATAAGTTTAACCCATCCGCAACACATGCCAAATGGTTAACCCTCATGCAAAAACCAAATCAACCACAAGACAACCATTTGGATTTGGTTTGAGCTCGAGTGAACGCGGAATGAGATCACCAACACATGATGAAGCTCAAGCGAAGAGGCAACCCCTCTTAATAGTGCGGCGCTAAAAACCTTAGACTCAAAGACTATAAAGTCCTTAGCCTATTCTAATTATACATTTGCCGCCGCGCGCAAGCAATCCCCTTTGGGGTCTTTATGATCATCACTTTGATACTCCCCCGGGATATCCACTCGACTCCACTTCGGGATCCACTCTTGACGCCCATCAACTCATGATGCCGTCCTTGTCCCGTTCTCATCATCTCATTCATCTTTGGACCTAACTCAAACATAACTCAAGAAACTTGTTAGTCCAAGATGCATGGTTGTCTCAATTATCTCTTGCACTCCATTAACACATAATGGATGCCTCTAGATCAATTGAGCACAACCCTAAATCAATAGAAATGATTTAAGTGTGTCTTAAGTGCAATAATGCAACTCATGCTTTATTATACTTAAGAGCTTATTCATTTGTCCTCTATTAATCACAAAACATCATCAACACATGATGAAATGTTCTCTATTGATTAACAAGACAAATGAACTCAATTTAAATTATCATTTAAATTGACTCTTCAAGTTAGAGTGTGAACTCCCCCTAAATATGTGCATCCATGTAATATATGGATTGGTAAACATGATGCACATTTTGTGGTTAATATAACGGGGATATTCATACTTTAACTTGACTCCAAAGTATGCAACTAATATTGAGATGAATATGCAAACATACCTTGGGTTTTCCATTTTTCAATGCGATGAGACTAATCAAAGATATTCTAAACAAACATGTTAGTCTCGATATAAGATTTGTCATTAATAACAATATCGCATTAGGGGATAAACTCAATATTGGATTTGTCATTAACATAGGATTAGATATGTCATTATCATTAACACATGATTAGATTTGTCATTAACACCAAAACCATAATTAATGAAGGTTGAACTTACACATGGATGGTTAGAACGGACTAGAATGCTTAGCCATGACATGTCATGTCATCACATGTACATGAAATATTGATTATTAATTTTGACTAATGGAATATGGAACAATGATGTTAACTTGTGTGTCATGTGCGGTCACACAAAGAGATTGAGTTGTCGTGGCGAGGAGGTCACACAACGATGTTGATTTGTGAGTAGCACGTGGTGCTTGGTAATCAACCGGGTGGTAATCACTTTATGATTGAAGCAAGTGGAAGGGCAAGTGTGCGAGGTGGGCTCAGAGGAGCCGAGGGTATGTGTATGTCTTGCTTTAATCAATCCTAAGGACTTAACCTTGCGAGCCTTTGACTGAGTCAATCATGCATCCACATGTATCATTATGGGGTGACCTAGTGACTAATTTGCAAATGCTTAACTTGAGTGCTATCGTGGTGGTGTGAGTCCGGTGTATGGAGAAACTCACATGGCGCAAGAGAGGGCCTGTTGTGGTGGTGTAACCCTTGATGTTGAAATCTTAGCGGGTAGCACTTGGGTTAAGAGGATGCATTGTAAAGGCTTTGTTATAATCGTTCACTGTGTGGTGCATGGTTGTATCATGTGGGAAAAGTGCGTAACCTCTGCAGAGTGTACAAACTATTGAATAGCCGTGCTCACCAGATTGAACAATACTGAATTACAGTCAAGGGTAGTTAATTAAAATGGATAATCGGAAGGGATGGCGGGGATGCCATGTGGATAAAGGAAACTTGCTTTAGGATGGAAACTTGGGTTTATTTGAGAATCACTGAATCTATTTACTTGTTATTATTTGTTTTACTGTCTTTCAATCTATGTACTGTATGTGTTCTTAAATGTTGTTTTATTGCAAATGAACCCTTAGCCTTTCCTTTGGAATAAGCCTGCATATAACTATGATATAATTGCATTTTGTGCACAACTTGTTGAGTACGTGTTGGTGTACTCACCCTTACTTAACAACCAACAACAGTGGAGGATTCATCGTCGTTATTGGAGGACTTTCAGGTGGACGCGAGTCACTAGGCCAAGCCTTGTCCGTCTGTAGTGTACTGATGAGTCACTACGTCTTCTACTGTTTTTCCGCTGCATTTGTCTCATTGATCTTACTATTGCCTTGTGAGGCTGAATAATGTAAGTGGTTGTAAGATCATACACTAGTTATATTAAATAAATGAAGTCTTATTATTCTTATCGTTGTTATTATTCTTATCGTTGTGTATGATATAATGCTTACCGATATTAAACTGTGTGCACTAACTATTGATCCTGGGACTAGTGTGGTAAAACACAGTGGATTCGAATCGGTGAGTTCAAATCCTTACACCACCTGATATTGATTGTTATAGCACCCGGTATTTTGAACTATTGCTTGTTATATACCACTGGAAGCCTGAATTTTGCAGAAAAAATCAGAGAAAAATAACATGAAATCGAATTTCGAGCTGGATTGGACCAGTTACAGCAATTGAAACCCTAGTTCTGTTAGTGTCAGAAATTGGCCGATATTACTCTTTCAAGTTTCGACACATTTTGCATTTAAATAAGAGCATTTCCAACTATGCATTTGTGCTGAGCTGTATTTTCT